>JAJHJA010000011.1:0-437950 GCA_021202915.1 Heliconius himera | reverse complement strand
TATGAGACATTATTCCCCTTCCGTACATTAAGTACGTTGTGAACCTGTCATGGGAGTGTATGATTCATGTAAGCGTAGTCCACCAGTTCAGTAGTTCGTTGACATTTGGTTCGATTTATAGGCCGTGGTATTATTTTTGGTTTATTATAGTTATTTATTGCTTTGACTTAGTTTCTATACGATGTTTTTAATTCAATTGGTCTCTATTAGAAATTTGTGATAAGGTATTAAGATGTAAATTAATATATGTATGTATATTTTTTGTAATTATAGATGGTAAAAGTTGTAGGCGGTACTATCTATTTGTGTTTTATTCTAGTATTGTGACTACGAGCTAATTTAATGTTAGAAGTCAAGAAGTCTAGGGAATGAAAGTAATTCATCCTTCAAGTAAGGATAGAACCTGCAAATATTGAAGAGTAGGTACAGGGAACTTTGGAACCTAGTGTTAAGACACTTCCGTTCCCCACTTACAGCCGAATGCTCGAGGCATTGCGTGTTGTTTGTTTCGTGACCAGAGCGAGGAAATAAAAATATTAAATATTACCGCGAGTGTGAATCGAATTCACAACCGTCGCGTTTACGCCTGTGCCCCTACACCACGACGACCACAATCAGATTCACGCTGTATCCCGCACACAGCAGGGTAGGCAGAGGGAACCTAGTGTTAAGACACTCCGTTCCCCACTTTCTGTTGAATTCTGGAGGCATTGCGTGTTGAGTGGCAGAACTCAACGCCGCGCTTAGCCTCGACACCAGAGCGAAGAAATGGAAATATAAATTTAAGTAAATATTTCATCTCCTCGAGTGGGGATCGAACCCACAACCAGTCGGTTTTACAGTCACACTTCGTGCCGCTGCGCCACGACTGGCCTCAACCACAATGTTCTCTAGAAATCTTATCAACCAAATATAAAGATAGACCAAGCGAAAATAAAAGTATTCGAACTGTAGGCGGGCCATTGTTCTGAACTGTAACCGTACAACGGAACATAAAGGAGAATAAATATTATTTTTTTTTAACGTTCAACCATTGTCTTCGTTAGTATCGCGTTTTAATCAAGGCGTGCAAATATTTTCAGAGAGAAAACCTGCATTTATATATGTATTGTGTGTATGTTACATTGAAGTATGTACCCGCTTATTGTAGTTTGTGGCGCATTTAAGCTTTTCCCCAAGCAGGGAGTCTAGTGTCAAGACACTCCGTTTTCCAATTTTGATCCAAATTCAAATGAAAGGCATTGAGTTTGGGAACTCACAGTTGTGTTTGATTGAATTTATTACGCTTGTCACGTATTGTAATAGGATGTTAGGGTAATGTCTTAAGAGGAAGAGGAAGTCATATATAGGCTGTGAAACATTAAGATCGCATATTCCATTTTCCTGGTTTGATGTTTAATCGACCAGGAAAATGGCGATACATGAATTTATCCCGCTTAAAGCAGGGTAGGCAGAGACAACCTTGGAGTCTAATGTTAAGACACTCCGTTCCCATTTAGACAGTTCCGTTTCTACTTTCCGCCGAATTCTGGAGGCATTGTAAATTAAGTGGAGAACTCAACGCCCCACTTTGCCTAACGAGGCAAAGTGGGGCGAGGCAAAGACAAGAAATTAAAGTATGCAATATTTTATTTCCTTGAATGGGAATCGAACCCACAACCTGTCGCATTTACAGTCACTCTTTCTGCGTCACGACTTGCCTCAATATACTCAGTAAGGCATATTAAGGTAGTAAAATACCCGCTATCTATATTAGACTTTTTAATCGCGGTAAATAAATCAGATAATAAATAATTCTTGGGAAAATTCGCTGTAAATCATGAAAAATAAATAAATCAGCTTCACGCTGTATCCCGCACACAGCAGGGTAAGCTGAGAAAATTTAGTGTTAAACACTCCGTTCTCTACTGTCTCCCGAATTCTGGAGGCATTGCGTGTTGAGTGGCAAAACTCAACACTCCGACACCATAGCGAAGAAATGGAAATATAAATTTAAGTAAATGTTTCATGTTACATGTTACATTTCCTCGAGTGGGGATCGAACTCACAATCAGTCGGTTTTACAGTCACACTTTGTGCCCCTGCGCCTCGATTGGCCTCAAATTGAAGCCGCTGTGAATCATAATAATCAATAATTGTTATTTTGAATGTTTTTATTTGTACATACATTGGTTGGTATCGCTATACACGCGGGATACAGCGTGAAGATGGAAAAAAAATAATTTGCAAGATTATTTGTCTCGTGTGATAGTAAAAAAGAACCTTCGAAAATGCATAGAAACGTCGTGATTATTTAAATAAAACACCTTGACTGGTTTAAGGAATGCATATGAAACTATCACTTTTGTGTCCTTCAAGCAGCCTTGCGAATATTTAAATTTCCATTGGAAAATACATATGCTTCGTGCTTAAATAATGCAATTTTACATTTAGTTGAATTCTGTTGCATGCAATTTTTTTTTTTAAGATTTTTTTTAAATTACACTAGAAAAATACTTTATATTTACATATTAGTCTTCCCAGTAAGAATCGAACCGACAACCTTCACGTCTTTACATTTATAAACAGATTGATAATATAAATCAAAGTCTTTAATATACTAATATTCTTTTGTATTCGTTTGTGGTATATTGTAGAACCTAGTGACCCGCTCGCGCCTTCGCCCGCTTGAACTACATAATTATTTATTTTCTCATGTAAATTTATTTTGTGATCTGTTCTTTAAGGGAAGTTTACCGAAATACAAAAGTGAAAACTGCATTGACATCGGTTAAGAGGTTTTTTAGGTTACAAACGCACAGACAAACAGACAAATATAAAAAAAAATGCAAAACACGTTTTGGATTCTATTACATTGTGAAATGCCCGCAATTAAAAATAAAGATAGATAGATTTATTCCATCTATCTTTCTTTTTGTTTTCTTATATATCTTCAACATACAGACAACGATAAGTTACAAATGTATTATATATATATGTGTATATATATATATATATATATATATATATAATATATGTAGGTATAGTTTAACTAGAATACCAAATTGTGTTTCACGCTCCGATAGAGAAAGCGGGGTCACCCCCATGTCACCTTTGATTTATTGTGTTACTTTGATTTATTTCTGTTTCTAAATTGATTGAGCTTCACTGTATCTAAAGACATTCATAGATATATTTTTCTAAAAATATTTGTTATTATTTGTGATTTTAAAATGAATTAATTTAATATTCTATTTTGATATTCTATTCTTATTATTTATAAAGAAAACGAAAACATTCAGTGCTGGAACTCAACACTTCAGTGAGAATTGAACCCACGACCTGTCACGCTTAAAGTCAGACGCTTGCGCCCCTGCGCCACAACTGGCCTCAACATTTCCATACATTACTTAAATAACAAAACAGATAGACATGAGGCCATCTTTGCTTCGTGGCACACCGTGTGACTGTATATGAGACGGTTGGGGTTCTATTTTCACTCGGGGTAATTCTTATAATTTTCTCACTCTGGGAACAGGACGGAGCGTCCTTTACTTCCGCCACTCAACACGTTATATCTCGTATTGGGGTGGTAAGTGGCGAACGGAGAGACTTGACACTAGATCCCCTCTACCTTGCTGTATATAGCAGGAATGCAGCGTGAACCTGAAAAAAATAAAGTAAATGAAAATCTAAACTAAAAATGGATGCCAGTCGTGACGCAGGGCCACAAGTGTGTGACTGTAAACACGACTGGTTGTGGGTTTGATCCCCCCTCGAAAATGCAATATTTTAATTTATACGATCTGGTGTCGAGGCAAAGCGCTGCGTTAAGTTTCGCCACTTGAACTTAAAAATGGTGAACGGAATGTTTTCAAACTAAGTTCCATTTGCCCAACCTGCAGTGTACGGGATACAGCGTGAAGCTGATAAAAAATATATTTAAAATAACTTAAAATATAGTGTTGCAATTAAGTAATAACGTCGCACGAGAAGGGGTTGACGTAGAGCTGTCGAGTAAAGTGGGATTGTAAAACATATATAACAATGTAGCACTCAGACGTATGGAGTGAAAGACCCAAGACGCTCGAGTGGTTGGTGCGGGTGGATGTTAACGATCGATGATTCGAAAACGTGATCTAAGTACTGTACGGGAGAGAGAGAGAGAGTGAGAAAGAAACTGGGAAGAGCCTTTGGGAGGAGCCTTTAAAGATGTTATCTTTTGTTTGAGTGGATAGTGGATGTTGCGGGTGATTTTTACACTTTAAAACAAAAGGTAGGTAGGGTATAGGTATGTAGTTTAATATTTTTTTAGTATGTTGATCTATGGACATTTAGGTTTCTTATTTCGGATGTGTATGTTTGTTTCTGTAATTGTCCACAAATTACTCGGAAACTAAAAGTCATATTGATGTGATCTATTTTGTCTTAAATATGATATGTTAGTATTTAGAGAGAAGCCTTAAGTTTCATCAAAATCAGTTCAATAGTTTTCGAGATTGAAACAAAGACATTCGAGATTTTTGTAGGTAACATACATATCACCAGTCCATAGGCCAGTCGTGGCGCAGCGGTACGAGGTGTGACTGTAAAATCGACTGGTTGTGAGTTCGATCCCCACTCGACGAGATGAAATATTTACTTAAATTTATATTTCCATTTCTTCGCTCTGGTGTCGAGAGGTTAAGCGCAGCGTTGAATTCTGCCACTCAACACGCAATGCCTCCAGAATTCGGCAGAAAGTGGGGAACGGAGTATCTTAACACTAGGTTCCCTCTGCCTACCCTGCTATGTGCGGGATACAGCGTGAAGCTATAAGAATAAGAAAAACATACATATGTATTAAAAAAGTAGAAGTATCTATAGTAGGTCCTTTCTTTCTTTATATTTAATATCGACATAAATAAACTATATTATTCGTTTGGCTGTACTGTTCAGCAAGATTAATTTTAGGCACCGTGTGGCGTAACATGTCATTTCGTCTTTTATACGGAAATGTGAATCGGTGCCAAATATTGATTGCAATTTATGATCAATAAAATTGAACTACAATTTTAATGTTCCTTTTGTAAGTATTTGTGTTATACTCTTTAATAATCAGCATCGGGTTCACGCTGTATACATCACATAGCTGGGTGGACTAAGGGAACCTAGTAACCTGTTACGATACTCCGTTCCTATTAAGACACTTCCGTTCTTCACTTTCCGGCTAAGACTGAAAGCATTGCGTGTTGAGTGGTGGTACTCAACGCCGCGCTTTACCTCGACACCAGAGCAAATAAATGAAAATATTAAATATTTTATTTACTCGAATGGAAAGAGAACCCACAACCTGCCACGATTTACCTCATTAATAATACTTTAAACAAAAATAATTTAATTGAAATGAAATTTAAATTTTATTCACGCTGTATCCCGCACACAGTAGGCAGAGGGAACCTAAAACACTCAGTTCCCCACTTTACGCCGAATTTTGGAGGCATTGCGTGTTGAGTGGCGGAAATCAACGCCGCTCTTTGCCTCGACACCAGAGCGAAGAAATAGAAATGTAAATTTAAATAAATATTTAATTTCCTCGAGTGGGGATCAAACTCACAACCGTCGCGTTACAGTCACACCTCTATGCACCTGGGCCACGACGGCCTCGACGTCTATATCTAGCAAATATTCCAATCTCCGCTCTCCTTTCTCTGGTATATCAGCAAATACGACAGTAATGCAATTAGTGGCTCAGCAGCAGATTACTATGTCACTGTGACATCGCTGTATGTAATAATATGAAACGTTGTTGACATTTTGTCATCATGGGGGCTCATCGTTCAAGCCTTTAAGACGTCTACAAGATATTATAACTATTATTATTTTTATAGATCTTGAGGCCAGTTGTGGCGCAGCGGCACGAAATGTGACTGTAAAACCGTCTGGTTGTAGGTTCGATCCCCACTCGAGGAGATGAAATATTTACTTAAATTTATATTTCCATTTCTTCGCTCTGGTGTCGAAGCTAAGCACGGCGTTGAATTCTGCCCTTTAACACGCAATGTCTCTAGAATTTGGCAGAAAGTGGGGAACGGAGTGTCTTAACACTAGGTTCCCTCTGCCTACCCTGCTGTGTGCGAGATACAGCGTGAAGCTGATTTTTTTAAAAATTATTTTTGTGAGGTCGTTTATATACGTGTTTATAGATGTACTATGGTGGTATTGATGGTGGTGATGACTCGGATAACTTTTACTGATCTAGTCTCTAAATATATATATTTTTCGGTTACCACTCAGAGATATATTGATATTTGAAAAATATTTAAGTACATGTTGGACTCCGTTACCCAATACGTAATTTTTCTTATATGAGCGTAGAACTAATTGTGAAAGTTAGTAAATGTAAAAGGAGCGTCAGGACAACATTTTTTTTAAAGATACTTATTTAAGAAAACGTACAAAAATTTTAACATATCGAGACTTTGAATTTGAACATCTAGATTCAGATCTGGTCGGTTTCCAGGATGCGCGGATTCAAGTCTCGCTACGTTCAAATTTTTATACGTTTTCTAAAATAAATATTTTTCTTTGCTAAGTGTGGAATATACACTTTAAAAATGTTAAAAATAGTTTTTTTTAACTTTTAAAATTAAATACTATTTAATGCACAGATATACTATATGTATAAGTTACAGTGTAGCTATATTTTTTATTGCAAAAAGAAATCGTTTCAAGGTTTCTCAAGGTTGCAATTTCTTGACATATTTATGTTAATTATTCCTATTATAAAATTTTATATATGAATTATTCAAAAAATTCACATTTACAATGTATATAAATTGGTGTTGCGATGGAAGTGCAGCGAGGTCAAGTTCGAAGTAGTCTTTTCTCACGATATTCCCTTGTTAACTGTGCGGAACCAAGCGTGGACATTACAAAGTTACTTTTGATATGTTCCAGGTTGTTTAGTGATTATAGACCTGGACTTGGATGGTTGGATGGCTTTTTATGCGTGACGGTTGTGAGTTCTAATTCTTTTAGGGTCAATGTACTATTTTGATTGAACCGCTTTGACAAGACGAAATGCTATGTTGAGTTCCGCTGCTCAACCCACAAAATGTCTCGATTTAGGACGCAAAATGTAGAACGAAGTATTTTGGCTATAAGTGTAAAAAGGGGGATAAAAAAGAGAAGTGGGTGAAGGAGGAGTGGAAAGCTAGTTTTCTTGTGGTGTTCTTGAGACTTTGTCAGTTACTGTATAATTCAAAACATAATTCTAGTGTAAATTAACAATAAGTTAATTTAGTAATACATTTTAATTCTATTATGAATGAAAAATATTATTATTATTATTATTATTAGTATTACGTAAGTATTTCACTATTTATCTCTATATATAATAAGACAGTAAAAATATTTTGTCTGTACATTTAGTAATTTTGACTGAAATGGATAGAGCACTGGTTGGTTCCCAACCAACGGTCCGCGGACCACCTGTGGTCCGCAGAAGCTTAAATATGGTCCGCGAACGATTTCTACTTTATGACTGGGGGTTGTGAGGCGAAGTTTCTGTTTGATTATCACAGTTAATTTTTACTATACCTACATGCATAGTGGTCCCTGCTACCAAGAATTATATAAAAGTGGTCCTTGATCAATAAAAGATTGGGAACCCCTGGGATAGAGGGACACTTAAAAAGAATAATAGAAAGCAAAAAGATTTTTTTTGAATTTATTGTCTGTCTGTCTGTCGACATATTTTTGTCCGCATTTTTCTCTGAAAGTACTGAACCGATTTACTTGAAAATTTCACCAATTGCTTTGTTTTAACTCAACTTGCGTACTAAAGTTCGGTTCATCAAAATCGGTTCATTAAAAAAAAAGATATCGTCATTTGAATGAACTCAAGGCATTACTTTGCCTGCGAATATTATATAGCAATCGCGCTGGTAAGATTCCTGGCTAAAGAATGACATTCGAAATATGGTTTATATGATTGTTGATAAAAATATATATTTTTGAAGCACTATTATATAATATTTTATACAATAAAGTAAGCAAAGTTGAATTGTTAGTGGAGATCACATTCATAAATCATAACAGTTAAGTTTAAGTTGTAATTAATTCAACCGGCCAGTCGTGGCGCAGCGGCACGAGGTGTGACTGCAAAACCGACTGGTTGTGGGTTCGATCCCCACTCGAGGAGATGAAATATTTGCTTAAATTTATATTTCCATTTCTTCGCTTTGGTGTCGAGGTTAAGCGCGGCGTTGAGTTCTGCCACTCAACACGCATTGCCTTCAGAATTCGGCAGAAAGTGGGGAACGGAGTGTCTTAACACTAGGTTCCCTCTGCCTACCCTGCTATGTGCGGGATACAGCGTGAAACTAATTTTAATTTATTTTAATTCAACACAGAAATAAAGAACGATCTTGAAAGAAATATCAAGTAAATACAAAGATATTTTGGTTGGTTCGTTCATATAATATATGTAACTAATTTAAAAACTGTACAGGAGTTAATATGCAATTATTACAGTTATTTTACAAAGAATATTATGAATCCTACAACCTAAATTAAATTATTCACTGACATCAGCACATTTAACAGAGTATATTATATAGGCAAAAAGAACATAAAGTTACAAAAATATATACGTGTAATACATAATTAGCTTTATGTATATTTTATAAATATCAAATATCAACAATGGTCGTATTTTTTTATTTAAAACAATCAAAAATTCTTTGACCATAATGTCGTAAAAAAAATCATATTAGAAGTCATTATAGTTGTCAATCGATTGTGCTTATTAAATCAGTAATCATGTATTTTAAGCGGGCGAAGCCGTGGGCGAGCCGCTAGTACAGAAATATATCAACAAACTACTAACGTAAATTTTAACATATTCAGAGCACGCTGTTTCATTTTTGCTAAACTATTATATAGCTACTAAGAGTTATTACATTTGCCGTTAGCACTTCTCTTAATGGTTAAGCAGACATTAGTGATAAAAAATTATTACATTTTTTTCTTCAAACCCAATTTTTATTATTTACATATTCTCCCTTTCAATAATTAAAAAATATTAAATAATTTAAATCAGACAATTCAATGCCGTACGGCGGTGGCATCTCTGAATATAAACAAACATAACCGTTGTGGGTTTGATTCTCGCCCAGGAGAATTAATTATTTTCTCTTCTTTGCATTGATAAGAAGAAAAAGTGTGGCGTTAGGTTCCGCAACTCAACACGCAATGTCACAAAAATTTACCGGTAAATTTGAAACCGAGTGTGTTAGTAGGTTTATTTTAAATTTATCCTATAATTGTATATAGGTATCTCTCAGAAAAGTTTTCCTTTCTACAAATTCATTAGATTTGATAATACGCGTGCCCACAGTTTAAATAGAATACGCTGGACTATAACTGGAGGGGAATTGAATTGTCGGAGGCGATTAGAATTTCAAATATAATGAAATCTGTCTCGAAGTTTGATTTGATAGTCTTGGTGTCCGATGTCTTTTATATTTTTTTTCTGGAAAATATCGAATTTGTATATATATTTTTTTCATCTTCACGCTGTATCCCGCATATTGCTATATGCGGGTAGACAAAGAGAATGTAGTCCTAAGATACTCCGTTTCTCACTTTACGCCGAATTTTCCAGGCATTATTGAGTGGCAGAATTAAGCGCCTCGCTTTGCTTTGTTTCCAGAGCGAAGAAATGTAAATATTAATTAACATTAATTCATTCCCCTAAGTGGGTATCGAAAACACAACCTTCGCGTTTACAGTCACACACTTGTACCACTGAACCACGTCCACCGCCTCCGAACTCTGTCAGATAAAGAATTAAAAGCATAAAATCATATTTTATTTTATCAGCTTCACGCTGTATCCCGCACTCTGCAGGTCAGGCAGAGGGAACCTAGTGTTAAGACACTCCGTTCCCCACTTTCTGCCGAATTCTGGAGGTATTGCGTGTTGAGTGGTAAAATTCAACGCAAACACAAATATAAATTTAAGTAAATATTTCATCTCCTCGAGTGGGGATCGAACCCACAATAAGTCGGTTTTACAGTCACACTTTGTACCCCTGCGCCACGACTAGCCTCATCGTTTTTTATATTCGTGCTTATTGAGTGTAGTTAAATATTTATTAAGATATCAGATCTCTCTGATCTATATGTTTATCATACATATTTTCCATACACAGTTACAGTATTAATGTAACATACATTATTTATACTTATAAAAAATATAGAAATATTGAGATGTTTTTTTTAAATAATTTTTATTCACTAGGTGGTTAAAATGAGTAGGGTTGGATCGGGAACTGCTTAGAAGTCATCCCGTCAAAGTTTTGATTACTTTCGATTCAGAATACGGAAATAGATCTAGAATCGAATAGAATAAATGATTGACACGACCTTCCCAGTTTGTAACCGAGTTTTGGTTTTTGTTTTCTAACAGCTGCCTTCCTATCTATAACTTATCTTCATTAATGCAAAGTTTAATTAAATTAGTATTCAGTTTCACACTTTTTTCGCATAGCAAGGTAGGTGAACCTAGTGTTAAGACATCCCCCAATTTTCAAGACATTGCGTATGCGTGTTGAGTGGCTGTCAACGCCGCGCTTTGCTTCTACACTAGAGCAAAGAAAATGGAAATATTAAACATTTCATTTCCTGGAGTGGAAATTCAACCCACAATCTGTCGCTTTCACAGTCACACACTTGTGCCACTGCGCCACGACTGAGGCTAGTTGTGGCTGCGAAAATATACTATGAATAAATAGTGAAAATTATTTTTAGTTGCCCATAATATTTTCTTAAGAGGCCAGTCACTGTAAAACCGACTGGTTGTGGGTTCGATCCCCACTCGAGGAGATGAAATATTTACTTAAATTTATATTTCCATGTCTTCGCTTCGGTGTCGAAGCAAAGCGCGGTGTTGAGTTTTGCCACTCAACACGCAATGCCTCCAGAATTCGGCAGAAAGTGGAAAACGGAGTGTCTTACACTAGGTTCCCTCTGCCTACCCTACTGTGTGCGGGATACAGCGTAAAGCTGATTTATTAATTTTATAATATTTTAATAATGTCAATATTTATGTTTTTAGAATATTTCTTTTTATTAAGGACTTTTTGTGTTTTTTCAGGTACGCATGAAGCATACGAATGCTCGAATACATTGTATGTAAGTAAGCTATAAAATGTTCATTGCTAAGACGATGCCTTGCTTCGTTGGATGCATTTATGCCTCACTTAAACGATACTAAAGTGTTTTTCCCAATAACCATTTTAAAACGAGATTATCGAGATATTATATTTATCGATGATTATGGGTTTTCCGTTTGGGGGAACTAATTCTTTTTTTTACTTGCTTTGGCTCTTGCCATAGTGCGGTGTTAAGTTCTGTTCTGTCTTTCGACACGCAACGTCTTGAATTCAGAAAAGTATTTTGACATTGGGCTCTTATTTAAAAACTGGTCTAAAGTGTGAGATTGATCTTGAGATGCCGTTTACATTCATCAATTATATATCTAAGAATGAAAACGGCATCTCAAGATCGATCTCGGATTTGAGAGCGATTTATAAATACGAGCCTAGCTTTCATCTGCCTATCCAGCGAGATAAAGTTTGTAACTGAATGTGAAATAATGATAATTTAAAGAGAAAACAAGCTTTAATCCTCTATCTATATCAACCCCTAAACCCCAGCGAACATTAACAAATTATAACTGAACTCCGTCCCTTATCAAAGTTCACAGCAATAACTTCCCCGACACGAACGTTAGGCTTGTGGCTTTCGTATATCAAGTGGGGGGTAGGTTCCACCGTATTTTGCGGTAAATTTAACCCTCGGCAGGCGAGCGGGCGCGTGCTACGCGATCATTAGACGGGGGACTTTTTCCTTTTAACTTGAAGAATAAATGTGTCTGGTTTTCCTTTTATATGTAGGTAGTTAGGTCTTTCTATCTATCTATATGTTTTTTACTACTCTGCCGTCATAAGGATAAAGGGCACAAATAACATTTTGTAAATATCGAGAAAAAGGGGTTTAAAGTATTTTTTGGTTTTGTTGAAAAAAAACGCCAATAAAATTGGTTTTTCGAATATGTGAAAATGTAAATACTTGCATTTATATAGTAAGTATAAGACCATGGTTTTGTAAAGTTGTATTTTTAATATGTATAATAAATAATTGGTTTTTTTCTTTTCAACTTAACATAAAAAATAGAGTAAAATCAGAAATATTACGATTTAAAGGCACATACAGCCAAATGTGCCTTTTCTTCCTTCCTTCCTTTGTAAAATTTTTAACCAAATTTTCAAAGTGTTACAATAAAAAGACACTTTTATTCAATTATATCTTCTCTTTGTAACACTATTAGTAAAATTACATGTAAAATATTTTTCTATGAATACAAACTGGTAGTTGTAATAAAATCAAACCTTTATTTTAAAACATTTAGAGAAACAGTTCTTTTTTACCAGCTGCGCTATGACATTATTAGATGAGTAAAAGTATGTCCCAGTCCATGCCCCTCTATGTATATGTTTATTCCCAATAGGCATACAACTTTGATTCAAAACAATAAGCCGCGGGCAAAAGACTGCAGTTTTAAACTCCTCCATTTGGAGTAGGTAACATGTTAATCTAAAGGTAAATAATATATTGAGTGCTCACTCCCGACATTGGCATTATATGATTTGATTTTAATTTCTGTTCCTATAAATATGGTGTAAAGTCGGATTCACAGTCACTTTCATTGCTACTAATGTTATGTATATGTATGTTTGCATTTTTTTACTTTTACATTTTGTCTAACACTGAATCATCAGATTCAAAATATGTCCAAATTTCTTCATTTGATGCTTGTTGGGACAGATATTTGTTCGTTTTCAAACTTTCTGTTGCGTAAAGCAGCATCTACAAATCCTGCGCTCCGTGGTGACGTATTGTAATAACTAACAAAGAGAATAGAATAATCACTAGCTAAGCTTTTTAGTATTTGTAAAAAAGTTCGTCTTTCAGCATTCTCGACATTTATAGCTACGAAGTTATAATGCGACGTAAAAGAAAAGTATAAATAAACTAAATGTAGTAATTACAATATAATTTAATAATATAAATTTAGCTAAAAGAGTTGTCTATACAGACATTTCCCGAAAAATGTACAATCTTAATTTTTTTCTTTAAACAATCTTACCAGATGTCGAACCGATAGGCATAACTGGCGTAATTCCCTGCATACTTCTTCCTTGTCACTTCATTTTAATTAAGTGTTTTTTAATAGTAAAGACATAACTGACATCAATAATGTAAGGTATACGCCTTTTATACTAAACATACGTCAATTACGCCTTTTCAATAAAATATATTTAAAATATACAGATGAATAAAAGTAATATCTCACAATGTGCCCTTTTCCTGTACTAAAACTTGCAATAGGGTGCAGTTGTGCCCTTTGGGCTTATGATATCTCTGTTTATATTAGTACTAAAAATAAACAAAAAATTAGGCAGATAAATCTTATTTTCCTGATGCCGAATATATATATAACTCAATTTCGTAGAAAATGTTAGTTGTGCCTTTTTTCCTTATGGCGGCAGTACTGTTCGTGTTATTCGTTTTCTGTGATTTTGTTAGAATTTGGTTTTTTTAATTCTAAAATAAAATAAATCAGCTTCACGCTGTATCCCGCACACAGCAGGATAGGCAGAGGGAACTTAGTGTTAAGACACACCGTTCCCCACTTTATGCCGAATTCTTTAGGCATTGCGTGTTGAGTGGCAGAACTCAACGCCGCGCCTAACCTCGACACCAGAGCGAAGAAATGGAAATATAAATTTAAGTAAATATTTCATCTCCTCGAGTGGGGATCGAACCCACAACCAGTCGGTTTTACAGTCACACTTCATGTCGCTGCGCCACGACTCGCCTCAAATCTATTTATTTTTCATATATTAATAATAGTTAACAAATCGTTGATATATTCATTTTTTATTCGTAAATTAAGTAAGAATAGACACTATGGTTCGTATTTAATTAATAAAATAAATATATTTTACGATCGATTTATAATTAAGATTTTTTTTGTGAAACTTCACGTAAAAAATGATATGTATATTATTGTCTGTTATATATTTATAATACTTATAAATAGAAATAATAGAAGACGTTCATAGACATTGGAGAAACTTTTAAGTATATCTTGTTATGTATTTATAATGCTTGAAGTAATAAACAATATTTTTATTGTTAATTTGGCACACGCCCATATAAAATATACAACAGTTTTTCATTTTTTCAGCTTCACGCTGTATCCTGCACACAGCAGGGTAGGCAGAGGGAACCTAGTGTTAAGACACTCCGTTCCCCACTTTCCGCCAATTTCTGGAGGCATTGCGTGTTGAGTGTCGGAACTCAACGCCGCGCTTTCCCCTCGACACCAGAGCGAAGAAATGAAAATATAAATGTAAATAAATATTTACTGTCGAGTGGGGATCGAACCCACAACCAGTCGATTTACAAGCACACTTTGTCGACTGGCCTCATACTAAACAATAACATACTAAACTGATTTAATAAATGATATTAAATCAGCTTCACTCTGTATCCCGCACACAGCAGGGTAGGCAGCGAGGACCTAGTATTACGACACTACGTTCCCCTCTTTCTGCCGAATTCTGGAGACATTGCGTGTTGAGTGGCAGAACTCAACGCCGCGCTCAGCCTTGACACCAAAGCGAAGAAATGGAAATGTAAATTTAAGTAAATATTTCATCTGATTTAATATTTGTAGTTTATTCAATATAAAAGGTGTAATTTTAAAAACGTGGCTGGAATACGATTTCAGTGGTTATGCTAATTTGTTATTGGCATTCCAAGGATGACTAGCCCACGTTCAATATTGTTTGCTTATTATAAACGTCTTAATAATAAATTGATTTGGTTTACTTTAGCCTCTGTTATTATTGGTATTATTCTTCTTTAATATTTTAATTGAATTACTGCTGTAAAAATATGTATATATATCTGTGTATCACTGAAGATGCTTAAGACTGAGTAATGTTGAGTTGAGTAAGGTAGAAGAAGAAAATAACAAGAACAGAGAGAAAATAGTGTCAAGACGCACAGTTCTCCCTTTTTCAGGCCGAACTTGAGATATTGTATATTGAGTAGCGGAACTCATTATAATATTCAACCGAGACAGAACTCACAATAACCGCCTTTACATCAAACCACTCTCCAACTACGCCACGATTCGTTCACACATATAAGAAGCGAATAAGAAAAAAAGCAAAAAAGAAAATCATTTAATATATCCCGAATATCTGCATCAGCACCTCCATATCTATTTTAACAAGTAATTTTTCCAAAAGGTTCCTACCTTCCTACATTGAAATATAATATATCTCAAGGTTCCGTTTCGATACGATGTATCTACACTTTTCAATTTAGTCACGCACAGCAACGGGACCTTGGGAAGGGTATCTCATACATATAACATATCAATAACGTGTTTCGCCCTCCGCCTCGTTTGCTCTCGACCAAACAAACGATCGTACTGTTGTATACTGACTTGAGTATCCGTTGGTACTTGTAGTGTTTAAGCGTGACTGACGCGTTAATTTACAATGGATGCTGTATATTATTGGTGCTATATATATATATATTCGCGGTGCCTCTTTACCAGAGCGAAGAAATAAAATTATTAAAGTGGGAATAGAACCCATAATCGTCGCGCTTACAGTATGACAAAAAAATACATATTTACTAATATTTTTTTGGACCTGGTCTGACCACGGTGACGCACGGTCCGTATTTCAGTACCAACGTAATTTGTTTTTAATGAGCCATTTCGTTCCCCACTTTCCTCGGAGTTCTGGAGACATTACGTGTTGAGTGGCGGGACTCAACGCCGCTCATCACCTTGACACCAGAGCGAAGAAATGGAAATTTAAATAAATATTTCAATTCCTCGAGTGGAGATCGATCCCATAACCAGTCGCCTTTACAGGCGCCACTTAGTGCCCCTGCGCCACTACTGGCCTCGAACTTTACTTTGGATAATGTCCATTTATATAGCTATTATGAATACAGTATGCACCAATAAATTAATTACAGCACGTCTCTCATAAATTCTCCATAAATTATTTTGATTAAACATTAAAGTGACTAAAATGTATACAACTTTTAACGTAGCGGCATTTTCCTTTCCTTGGAAGGTTTCTAAAATGCGCAGGTTCAAATCCCGCTACGTAAAAAATTGTATAAAAAAATCTTTTTATAGCTACATGCTGTATCCCGCACATTGTAAGATAAGCAGAGGGAACCTAGGAATCTAGTAAAAATACTCTGTTCTTATTACGATATTTCCGTTCCTCACTTTTAGCTGAATTTTCGAGACATTTTTTGTTGAATGTTTCAACTCAACGCCGACCTTTAGATCTTTTATCTTTTACTTAGTTTGTTACTAAAGAGAAGAAATTAAATATTAAATTGTTCAAGAATTGAAGTGACTACTCTCTCTCGCTTCTGTTTTATTGTGAGTGTTATATATATGTATATATATGTTCGTAACATCGGATTTTAAAAAGCTTAAATATCAACACTCCAGACGGAGTAAATCCCATTGAATCTAGAAGCCAGATATCGAATAAACGTTAATCCACTCGCGTAAAATGTTTTACATTTTGCACTCGGGCTTCTGACTTTCCTGTTGCATTTCCTAGGAAATGAGTCGCATGTACAGAATATATGATTCAATATATTATTATGATGTACGATTTATATTATCTCAATTAATTAATTATGTTACTATAGATATATTGTATTAGTTATTAGTAGTATATATTCATAGTTTTAAGCGGAGAGTGGAGAAATTAATAACTTTTAGGTTCTCTCTTCATTGCTATTAAAAAAATATAATAAATAAATAATATTTAAAACAGATTTGTTTATCCAATTATATTTTAAATAGACCAATGATTCATTGTAAGAAACATAAGTTTTTTTTATTAGCATTCACAAATTCTTTAATTACTATTAATACCTACTTAAGTATAACTTACTATAGCATTTTAGAGATAATTCAATTAAGATTACTGAAAAAGGTACAGATTTATTATATAACATATAATATTTTTTTTATATTTTATTGATTAATCGTAAAATATGGAAAATATTTTAATCCCAATTCACATTTGTATATTCTTTCTAACCAGCATCTCAAGGAAGAGATAAAATAAACACTGAAAAGCCAAATGGCTCTGGCCAATGGCCCCAGTTTAAGCAACACTATTAATATTTTAATAGAAATTCTATAAGAGATTACATGTCTAGGTTACATTATGTATTGAACTTATAATTCTGCAAATGATTCCTACTAATAAAACATTGCATGCATCCACAATTCTAGAAAAAGAGAATAGCTCATTTACAAAGAAAAGGAGAAGAAAAGAATAAGTAATTTTCATTCATAGATTATATAAATAATTATTGATAACGGTATCTCAAGATCGATCTCGCTCTCTTTATATTTTAAAATTCAAATCTGTCTGGATATTTTATAAAACTTTACAAATCTAGAAATTAATTTCAGGCGTAATTAAGTTTAGTCGTTTAGTGTAAGTAAAATCGTATAAACCGTCGAGGCGTAATAAACAAAAAACATTGTGAGTCCGTCAAACAACAACAAACAAGCCAAAGAGCAGAATTGAGCTCCGCTACTCAACACTCAATGTCTCAAAAATTTTACGAAAAATGGGAAATGGAGTGTCTTAACACTATCCTTTTTCTACTCTGCTCATGGCAGGTTACAGCGTGAAGCTGAAAGTTAGGACAATTTAACTTTTACCATTCTCTGATGTACTTAGTTTAAAATGAATTCAACATGAAGCACAGATTTTACTTTTACTATATATTTTTTACTTCTGTTATGTTCTGTTGCCAGTTGAGTACTAATTTCTTCACCACTTTCACGTTGTATGGAGAATACTCATTTTTTTTATGTTAGAAGGTAAAGACAAGGCTAGTGATATGGCACTACGTTTTTCGCTTTTAGGTATAAATATTAAACAGAGTGCGAAATTATTTCCTATCATATAAATTTATTATTATAATATTATAGATTTTTAAACGGTAATAGTAAATAAAAAATAATATCCATAGTCCATAAGGAATATTTATTCTCCGATAACAAAAGTCCTATTCAAATAGTTTGTGGGTGATAACCCAAATAACTCATCGTCTGGAATGTGCATCCGTCCAGTGTTATCTGAGATGAGTGAAACACTTTGTAGGGCCCTTAATATCTTCTACTAGTTCGTATATGAATATTTGTCAGGAACTTAAAAGTATCTACTAAAAAGGAAAGAAGATTCAATGATAATAAGAATTCTGATATGTTATTGTCGTTCGTTTTTATTTACTTTACGTTGTATCGTGGGATACAATGTAAAATTAATAAAAAAAAATACAACACTAGTAGTACAGCAGGTTACATAGAACTAAATGATAAGCAACTCCGTTCTCCATTGTCCGCTCAATTTTCGAAACGTTGCGTGTTGACTTGTGAAACTTATCGCCGCAGTCTGTCTTCTAAAGAAGGCTAGGAAATTAAAGTAATTCATTACCGTCGCGCATGCAATCAGAAACTGTACAGTCAACCCCCGAGAGCCTTCGCTTTTTAAATAATATCAAATAATGTAATTTACACCTTTCCTTAAATTACCAGGCGTATAGATTTCTGAAAATAAATTTAGAAAATTACGAAAATTCTATGTTTTTTAACATTAAATCCTAAATAACCAAACACTTATTTTTTACTCCGCCAATTCGGCGGTACTCAACCCCGCGTGTGGTTGAACCCATACAATCACACCGTTGTGCCTTTGCGCCACGACCTGACCTCCAAACACTTGGGAGGTAGTTTAATTGAAATATTCTGCAGTTATTAATTAAAACGTTCATTAAAGCAGTTGGCAGTTCATAAAGATCGATAAGACTTACATTTGTAGTTGCTGACGAAGTAAATAAGATATAGATGTTACTATTAGGTAATGAATGGTATTTTGTCGAATCACAACAGATGACAGATCTGATTACTGTGGTATCGTATTATTATAATTATTTATTTAGAAAGGGTGCAATTTGTGATAATTTACTGTTAGAAGTAATGCGTTGTGACTTCAAACACGACAGGTTGTGGGTTTCATTCCCACTCGGGAAAATGAAAAATTTACTATTTTCATTTCCCCGCTCTGATGTCGAGGCAAAGCACGGCGTTGAGTTTCGGCACTCAATACTCAATGAAATGAATCAACTTGTGGTAACCTTAAAAATTGTTATAAATTAATTAAAAATTTTAATAGGCTACTGAAATGGGTAGATCACGCCAAAGTCAAGTTCAGCTATTTGCTGGTCCAAATAGAGCTATACAATAGACATGTATTTTTATATGATTTTTTTTTATATTAACGCTAGAAACAAAGTGTTGACACACTCCGTTCGTGACATTCCGTGTAGCGGAAATGAACAATCAAGAAATATCTGGGCAAGAGCGAATTGAAATCGAACTATATTTTTTTTGTTTAATTCTTACAATTACATGTGTATTATACAAAATACATGAGTTTGCGTATTTGTTAACATACAGTACGTAGTAGTTAATAAATATTTATTTTAATTTTTAACTATCCAGATTCCCAATTCGTTTTTATGTAATTTTATTGTAAAATTCTAAATAGAATTGTTAAAAATAAGCAGTCGTTAAAAGCGACCAAGATCATTGCCGAACTGTCTATCAATGCCAAACTATCTTCTAATAGTGTTTAGCGTTTCACTCGGCAGCCTGCCAGTTCCTAGTCGAGCTTCGTATCCAACTGTTATATTAGCTCGTGGTCACTCCTCTAGGAACATTCCTTGCGTGTTTGATACTTAGTATAAGTGTAATGTTTTTATATCATGTATATATAGTTCAAAAATTGTAATGCTGTATGGATGCATTTGTGTCTAGAACGTGCTAGTTAAGAAAAAGTGGAATACATTTATGAAGTTAAAAAAGAGTTTTGAACCCACAACCGTCGCGACGAGCGCAGGGGAACAAGCGGTTCCCCTGCGCTCTACCCTAATATAGCCAATATTCACAGTTTTGGTTTGTTTCTGATCGCCGCACCAGAAACACGTCAGTCGTACAATCATGCTTCTTCTAAATACTATATATCACAAATACCTAAAATGAGACATCGTCAGGTTTCGGCTCTAAAAACGGAATGTCTCGAAATTTGACGTTAGGTGGGGAATGTAGTGTACTAAGTTGTCTCTGTATACTAGATTTAAACTCACGACCAATAATAATAAGAGATTGACGGTAAACAATAAGAGAGACAAACAATAAGAGATAGGTTTCATTTTCTAACTAAAAATATTATCATAATTATATCAGCCTTTCGTTGCCCCCTGTTGGACATAAGCCTGCCCCTAGGATCTCCAAGTCCAGCGGCTTCCCGTAACCATGGCCAGATCATCGATCCACCTAGTAGACCAGCTCAATCCGATCCCAAACTAAATTTCCATTAGTGACATACATAAGAAAAAAATATTAAAAAAAAATATGACATAAAACAACGTTATAATAATTCTCGTACAAATTACTCTACACACAATCCGCTCTCTGCTAATATTGAGTGTAGTACAATAGACCCGTCGACGTTGGATGGTTAATTAAGAGCCTGCATTTGCTGATTAATAAACAGAACAGGATTTCTCGCCATTCATCAGGGAAGCTACGGAGCGACTCATCAGGTCTTTTCCAGTATGTATGGCTGGTGTGCTTTATAACTAATTTATTAATGGATTTTGTATTATTTTTTCTGAAGTATTGATTAAAAATGGATTTAGTCTATAGGAACTTTCTCGTCAATTTTTTTAGGATTTTGAGTTTTCAAGACTACTATTAAATTGAATTCAATAAATATATTTTAGGTATTTTTATTTACAGATGTAGTTATTTTTCTGGGATTTAAAATATTTTAATATAAGGTGAAGCCTAATTGGTATTTTTTTGGATAATGTGATTATTGATGTAAATAAAAGTCTGGTGTGCGATTCCCATGTATGTTTTCTGGTTACTGGTCCAGGATCTAGTTCCTCCATCGTTTACGTAACTTGTCGAAAATTCACACCGCAAATTTTCGAAATTTGCAATGGAACCAAAACCAATATACTCCCGGTGAACTCAGAATCTTGAAATTTGGTACGAAGCAACGTCTTATAGCACAGATAAAGGAAAAATTGCGAAAAGTAATAGGCATTTCATAGAAAAAAATAATTACAAACTTATATTTATGATTCATTGCATACAAAATGAGCGTATATGTCCGCATACTTAAGTTTGTTAACTTAAGTAAAATGTATTTCCTATTCCCAGTTAACCTACAATCCTGAAATTGGTACGGAAACCTCGGTGCGCGAACCCGACTCGCACTTTACTGTTTTTTTTCTTTTGTACCTCAAAACTTACCAGAATCTTATTGAGATATCATAAATACGAAAACTCATCGTGATCATTTCAGTTATATAAACGTAGGTACCTACTTTTTTTATGCAAGGCTATCTGCGGTTCCACATGAAATGTACAAAAAACCAGCGTTCGCAATTTTCGCAATGGAAACTCCAAATCCAGGATCAAACAGCTGCGGCGCACTCTAAAAGTGCCCTGCGTTCAGAAAAGCTTTAAATAGAAAGCTGAATTTCAGGCTTTATAAATTTCAATTGAAACGTGCCTCGTGCCCGTGTGGCCTACACGCTGCCACCGCTAACGAGATGTTTCGATTTACACTCGAATTTATACGAAATCAATTAATAGGTTGTGTGGCGACAGTATGAAAGCTGTTATAGAATTTTGGCTGTATATTTTATATTTATCAAATATTCTATTGGTTTTAGATATTCTCTTTTTGTAGAGATGTTGCGTTATTATTGGTTGTAATAGTTGCGGATTCAAATTTCTCTTGGGTGATTATTTATTGTTTGTATTGTCTAAGCTAATGTAGTTTTTCGTTAACACTGTATTGTATCCAAACTGTACAAGCTATAACACGTTTTCTTTATACATTTTTACATACCTCCAATCTATTTCTAACTCAATATTCAACCCTAATTCATCAAAATCCATGTTTATATCAGATTACGTTGAAAAATCGTAAACACACGATCGCTAACTCGCCGTGTAACCACACTCTATGCTAATATTATTGGTAGCATTTGAAAAGCAATCAATTTTGTTTATTGATGTTTACGTACAAAGCTTTTTATACGATTGGTCTTTCAGCTTTTACGGCCACCGTCTCTTTGTGCTATCAATGTATACGATAATTGGTTATTTCTTTCAATTTGCAAACATAAAACAATACAAGACGATAAATGTTATTTTAGATAGCGTATCGTATGTTCTTTTGATTGGATTAGGTTTTGGATTTACAATATGTTTGTTTTTGCAATAGGTCTTTGTTCTATGTTAGTTTTTGTAAATAGGTCGTAATAGGCCTAGTCTAGAGGTTTGACTGGTTGTTTAATGTTTAGATTTTTCAGCGTTTGTTTATGAATGTTAATATAAGATTAATTAACAATTTTTCTAAAACAAGCTTGTTTTTAAGCTTTTTTTCACTGTGTGTTATTTTTTTACAATCAAGCCCTTTATTTGTTACCCCTATTAGGTAGGTAGTGTAAAATTTTATAATCCGCCATTTTGTTGCGGTGATCATCAGAACTGAAGTCGTAATTCAAATTTCGGACACTGGAAAGTGGATCAAATTGAGCTTTCAAGATTTTACATATACTATCAAACATACTAACACGGCCAGTTAAATAAAAGCTTTTAAACATATACGATTATCTTGGCTTTTACGATCGGTGGTAGAATTATGTCTTGCTAGATTGAAGTTTCAGATTTTTATCTTCAAAATATGTTATTTATATTAACTAAGTATATATATATTAAACTAGCGACCCGCTCGCGGCTTCGCCCGCTTATACCACAGAATAATTTACTTAACACACTGAATAATGTTCGTGTTTTGATATACCTATTATTTACCGATATACCGTTTTTTTATGAGAAAGTTATTAAAACTATAGGTCGCATTTTTGTACCTCCCATAAGAATCTTTAATTGAATGTTTGAAATAAAAACATTACTTATTGATACAATAAAATCCTATCTCATCGGTGTCTGTACATAGAAAATATTACTATTAACAATGTAATAAAACTTGGTCAGTTGGTCTGTTTGTCTGTGCGTTTCTTCACGATCTCAGTATTATTTTTGGGTTTTTTATAGAGTAGTTAAAACTGTGGTTTCATTTAAAATGTTACTGACAAAAAACTCTGTATAATTGAGCATATTTAATATTTATAGTATTTTTTTGGTTAATAGATACCAATAGTTATTACAACACTTGCGAAGAAAGCATATTTTAGGCAATTTTTAATTCTTATACCTTTTGAAAAACTACCAATATTCTTATAGTTAATAAATTATTTTTTCAAATTCAAAAATAGTCTATGTTTTTCATTATAATGGCAGGAAAATATTCAAAATGTTCAAAATTACACTATAATACCAAATAGTATTGACATAGTAGTGTTGATAGTAATTGAAAATAGTTATACTACAGGAGGATACCTTCATATGCACTGTTTAAACCTGTTTTTATGATATAATGTAGAATAATATATTCTATAGAGGAATCACACATTCTTTTTATTCTTTAACTATAACACGTAAATACATTTTTTAGAGGTTACTCTGTACTAAGATGGCAGCTCTGTTCTCGCATTTACGGCCCTGATATATCGATATAAATAAAAGAAATATAAAATATTGGAAAAAAAGGAAAAATGCAATTATATTGCATTTTTTCTTTTTTTCATACTTGAAACGTATTAATAAATTTACATACAATTCATTTGTTTTGAGTATAACATTAAGTTTAATCAGCTTCACGCTATTTTAACAGATGACATTAATATATTTGATACTTCCTTAACATGATTATTTAATGTATTTTTTATATATAAAGTCTTGAGAAAGTTCTCTTGAGAAATATATCTACTGTAAATGAATGCAACGTATACCTATATAACGCCAATGATTAAAATGTATTGACATCACCGCGTCATCTAAACACAATATAAAGTTTTATAAACTATGAACTCACAATCAGAATTAACTTTCCAAATACATATACAGTAATACCCCGGACTTACGAGGTAGGTGGGACCGAGCGATTGCCGTGTAAGTCGAATTCGCGTAAGTCGGGGTTCAACTTTGCATATAAAGTTTCTTTAATCAGGACCAGAGTTAAAAAAAAAACATAAATTAGAAGAAAAATGTTTAATAAAGTGTAGGATACTAAAAAAAAAATACATTGTTATGAATAAAGTAACCTAAACCGGAGTTATTTTGATATCGAAGGCTTCATATATTCTAACATAGTTGCCTGCCGAGTTCAATTTTTCTTTTTTTTCAATTCACAAATTTTTATTTTTACTTCAAAGTCTTTAATTATATTTAGTTTACACTCCAAAGACAGTGTTTTTCTTTTCTTGTTATGCTCAAATGACTAATTTTTCGTTCTTTTAGACGACATAATTAGACATTATAATATAAAACAATTTCACGCGGAACATGTTTAAACCTGTCACTGAACACTGAGTGGACCGAGCGAGAGAGCCGATGCGCGGCAATCAAAATAACAAATCGCGTATCTCCGAATTCGCATAAAACGGGGTAGCGTAAGTCGGGAGCGATGAAATGGAAATATAAATTTAAATATATATTTAATTTCCTCAAATGGGAATAGAACCCACAACCAGTTTACACTTTGTGCCCCTGTGCCACGAATGGCCTCAATTTACTTTCTTCTTTTAAAGTGTGGTTAAATACAATAATCGTAATTTAATTATGTCAAATTTCTATTAACCGACTTCTTAAAAGAGGAGGTCATCAATTCGACTGTAGTTTTTATTCTTGTTACCTCAGAACTTTTGACTGTGTGAACCGATTTTGATGATTCTTTTTTTATTTGGAAGCTAGTGCGTCCCTTGTAGTCTTATTTTAATTTAGTTCATTTCTGACAATGGTATCTATGAGAAAATTATATAAATCTAAAAATTACGTTAACGTATGTGCGCGACAAATGGAAGAATATCTCAATATCAACTCAACCGATTTTAATGATTCTTTTTTTATTAGAAAGGGTACATATAAAGGGTAGTTCGGTGAAAGTTTGGTTGAGTTCAGAGTATGAAATCTGATTGAAATTGAAGAAGTCAATTTTTTTTATTAAAAAATATAATTATGTAATTTTTTCTGGTAAAATTTATTTGTACTCTATGATAAAAACTATTCTATAAGTTGCATTAGGCTTTGAACTATTACCATGCTAAAAATAATTTAATTTAATATAGTAGTTATCGGTATTTTAAGTAATTTACATTTTTCAGTTTTTATTTTTTTTAAATAAAACTATAATGAAATACGGAATGAAACCCAAAAAAAATGTACCTTGAGACCCTAGGCTAATACCATGCAAAAATTAATCAATTTCTGTCCAGTAGTTTTTGCGTGATTGACGAACAAACAAACAGACAGACAGACAGACAGACAGACAAGAATTCTGTTGAGTGGTTTTTTAGGTTCTATAATCGACATATAAACCGACCTAACTTTTATTTTTTTTATATCTTTCATGTACAGAATTGACTTTTCTATCCTTTTATTATATATAGAGATTAGAGATTACGGTCGTTTATTTTAACTATATACATAAATTAGAGGGACCAGTGGTGGCCGAGGGGCACAAAGTGTGACTATAAACACGATTGGTTGTGGGTTCGATTCCCACTGGAGGAGACGAAATATTTATTTAAATTAATATTAACAGAATGTCGTAACACTAGGTTCCCTCTGCCTAGCCTGCTTTGTGCAGGAAACAGCGTGAAACTGAACTACAACATTAAAATAGACTGTATAACATATGTATAGGTATGTATGTATAGGTACAAATAAAAACTAACTTATAAAATATATTTCGCTTTAATTTGCTGTAGCTATTAACACTTAGAAGATTAATTAATTAAACCAATTATGATGTTTATTAAAACAACGCAGTTGCTTCGACCTTACCTCGATCGAGGCCATATTGGGTATCCTGCGCACTCGACGGATCAAGGATATATGCGCACGCGCCGACGCCGACGCCACACAATTCTAAACACGCTATGAGTATTTCCTTTCGATTAAACATTGGTTAGTCATTGTTTTTGTGTTTTATTATTTACATAAATGAATATAATTTTATTTAATGGTTATCTTATTTGATTGAATTATTGTGGCAATTTGATTGATTTTTTATTTATTTATAAACAAAAAAATTGTGAACAAAAGTTTTTTTTTTTTTCAAAATATAATCATATTATCATGTAACAAAACTGTTAACAATACTTTTATTGACTTAACAATTCCCGTTATTATTCATCTTTTCACACTTACGAAAGAGAAATACCTACTCGAAGTCGTTCGAGGACCGCTATGTTCAAATTTTTGACATCTTCTAAATAAGTTTAACAGTATTGGTGCTGGACGTTGCAAGGTAAGGAGCGCATAGTAGCCACTTCATATCCACATTAACGCTCACTTGCACCTTCCAAACTTTCTACCCAATAATAGATTTTATTTTTAAGAAATAATAAATTAATTCTTCTTTTTCCCTGTTGTATAAAATATTCATTGTTAGCAGTTTCGTAAAGATATCTAACAAAAAAAATCTGCTTTACGAAAAGCTTAAACTCATATTATATTTTGTATTGTTAAACAAAACTCGAACAACCCGGCGTATTACGAACTTTCTAATAGATATTATCATGACCTTTACAATATCTTCCACGTGATTTCAGAATTATCGAAGTTTGGTAATTACGCAAGAAAGTTCTACTATAGAGTGCTTATTTATATCTTGACATTTGCCGGCGCGTGTAGTGTCTTGGACTCCTAATATTATTCTGTGACATATCACGTGTTCCAAAGTTACGAAATTTGGGGGAAAATTAATCAAAAGTCATTAATTATTCTGTCGTTGTGCCTTAATGTTCATGATATATTCTAAGCGTGTTTTCTATTAGCTTGTTTTTGATATATGGTTTGTGTTGTGAATATTATGTATGTTTATTTATTTTTGTAAATAAACGTCTAAAGTAGGGAAATTTTATAAAAAAATTAAGTTAAACTCAAAAGATGAAATTTTATTCATTTGTAAAGAGGCCAGTCGTGGCGCAGGGGCACTAAAGTGCGACTCGACCGATTCCCATTCGATAAAATGAAATATTTAATATTTTTATTTTTTTGCTCTGGTCGTTACCAGAGCAAAAGCACGGTGTTGAGTGCCTAGTGGAGTTCCGAAAAATGGGGAACGGAAGTGTCTTAATGGGAACGAAATGCCTTAAAACTAAGTTCCCAGCTCCCCCCCTCCCCTTGCTATGTGCAGGATACTTTTAGATACAAAATTGAAATGAGTTTAAATGTTAAACATCAAAACTTACAACTCATACATCCATATTTTCCTTAATTGTCAATGAAATTAATAAGAAAGTGCCCCAGCTGTGGTACTGTGTGGTTTACACAGTACCACAGCTGGGGCGTATTGTTTGCCTTTCCAAAATAGACAAAGCAACTTGTCAGCGGAAATTGATATATTTTGTTTACGAAACATCGTTTCCACCCGTCTGATGTGGCGCGGCGGTCCAATTCACAGCTACAATGGCATCATTTGAGGGTATTTACATATGGAAATCTGAAATGACTTTTGTTATAACGCAGGGTTAAATGTTTACTTTCTCTCTCTCTGTTTCTCCTCGTCGTTTTTAATTAATAAGTTAATTAGGTGGTTTATTTGCTGTACGTATGGTTCAGTGGTCAGAGCGGATGTGTCGGTTTCCAAGAGGCGCGGATTCGAGTCCTGCTACGTTCAAATTTTTATACGTTTTCTAAATAAGTATTGTTTGCTGTTTTGATGTCTGTGTTTCTCTAGTTTTTTTTTATTTAATATATTATATTATAAAGCTGATGAGTTTGTTTGGTTGAGCGCGCTAATCTCGGGATTTTTTTGTTTCATAAAAAAATATTTTTATTAACCGTTTCGTATCCACTATATTTGCCGTCAGAGTTACCACGGGCACTTAGAATGTGCCAATAGTCAAACATAACTCTTAAATAGGTCTCTCTTAAACTCTGTCGAGGCAAACGGCGGCGTTGAGTTCCGCCACAACATGCAATGCCTCCAGAACTCGGCGGAAAGTGGGGAATGGTGTGTCTTAACACTAGGTTCCCTCTGCATATCCTGCTGTGTGCGGGATACTGCGTGAAGCTGAAAAAAAAACTTAAATATTTCTATTCGATCACGCAGGCGAAGCCGTTGGTACAGGCTAACGTTTATACACCTGCAATGGTATTATTTGAGAGTATTTACATATGAAAATCTGAAATGACTCTTTTTATAACGTAGATAAAATGTTTACCCTGTTTCTCATCGTTATTTTTAATAAATATATTAATTCGGTTATTAAGATTGCCCATTTTACACTTTGTTTGTTGTTTTGATGTCTATATTTCTGTACTTTTTGTTATGTTATAAAGCTGCGTTTGTTTGGTTGAACGCTCTAATCTCAGAAACAACTGGGTCGAATTAGAAAAATATTTTTTTGTGTTGGTTAGTTCTTTTATCATGGAAAGCTATATGCATGCACGTTAATAGTATATGATTAGATACCAGGGGTATTTGAAATGAGTTGTTAATCTCTATATCTTATAAAATAAGAACGCATTTCGTCTCTGTCTGGCCTTTCTAAGCGATCTTCTTCTAAACCACCCAACGGATTTTGATGCGGTTTTCACCATTAGGTAGAGTATTTCTCAGGGAAGGTTTATATATAGTTTATTATATGTATATTTTATTGTGATTTGACATAAATATGGTAAATGTGTATAAAGTCCTACCCGTTGAGACACTTTCACGCATGCGCTGCTTTAATGGTAAGTCCTACATGAAAATAATGTACTAGAGTATTATTCCTCTTAATAAGATCTACAAAAAAGTCAGCGACAGCATATTTGTATCTTCTAAGGATAACATACAGTGAGCATATTTCTGTCTAAAAATAGTAATTTGAATATATTTTTTATTGTGAGGGATGTTTGTCGATAATAGTATCAATCCTTATCCTTTTAAATAGTTTATTAATTTTCTACGTTAAACGAAGATAAAATTTGCTCTTTACACTAATTTGATATTATGAATAGTTTTAGAGAAAAACGCATTTAATTATTGACACATCACGCCAGCTATAAATCGCAGTTTTGGCGCAAGTTTCATTTATTACCTTACTCTCAGCATATAAATAAGTATATTAGTTACGTTGGCTATTTAATGTAGATCATAACTGTCTTTTACTGTTTTTCATTTTAATAAGTACTTTAGAAGTTGTATCAATATCAAAAAATCCTTGCTGCGAAACGGCTCGCCACGCGCCATGCGTCCCCCCGCGCCCCGCGACGCGTCCGCCGCGCCCGTCTCCCCGCCTGCCTCTGTAGCGAAGTAGACTTAGATGCGATTGTACGTATTGGATAATTAGAGTTTAATGTATTATTTCAGCGCGATATATTTAGTTTCATCTTTTTGATTAGTAGGTAGTCTTTTGTTTATCATTTCTTTCGTTTAAGTAGTTTAAGTAGTCTGTTGTTTATTTTGTTTACTCTTCTTCTGTTCTTTTATTATTATTTTTTTACCTTTTTAAACATTTCCTTTTTAATTTAATTATGCCACGAAAAAGTCGTTCATAGGGGCCGTTCAAGTATTACGTAAGCAGTTTTTTTGCAATTATTGACCCCCCCGTCCCCTATGTCATCAAAAATAAGCAATCCTCTTACCCCCTCCCCCAATGCTTACGTAAACATTGGCATATAATTTTTTTTAAGGTATTTTTTATTGATATTTTATTTGTATCTACATATATAAAAGGACATGTTCCCACTGACTGAGGTAAGACGCACGCACATCCGTAACCCCTGATAGTTGAAACGTGAAATTTGGACAGATTTATATTTTCGAATTCTGGAAATCCACTAAGGGAATTTAAAAAAAATTAACCCTAAAGGAATGAAATAGGGGTTGAAAGTTTTTATAGAAAAAAATTGAAATCAGCACCGATTTTTTTTAAAATATTTCATTAAACACGTGTTTCGTGGTTAATTTCAATTCACTCCGTAAGGGTGCAAATAACAGGTTGAAAGTTTGTATGGAAAAATCCTTAAATCGCCTCAGATTTTTATAAAATTTTAAGTTTAGACTCTTTACAATGTGCCATTCCCGCTAAATAGATATAATAAACTTATATATTATATTATAAAACTAATAGTTATATTGTCTACCATACATAGGTACATTTACCAAATATAGCCATAATAATATATATGAAAAAATAAATAACTTCTGCTTACGTAATTACTAGCTAGACCCCCCCACCCCCCATGTCATCAAAAATAAGCAAACCCAAGACCCCCCCGCCCCCCTACAGTGCTTACGTAATACTTGAACGGCCCCATAGGTCGTAGAACAAGAAATGCAAATAAAAATCGTTTAAGTCTTACTAACGAAAGCGTAGAGGAGACGGAAATTAAATTTATATAATTAAATAAATATATTTTCATATTATAAGGGATGTGTGTCCATAATAATATTAATCCTTATCCTTTTAAATAAGTTCTTAATTTTCTACGTTAAACAAAGATAAACTTTGCTCTTTACAATATTTCGAAATTACAAATAGTTTTAGAGAAAAGCTATATCGACTTATGTTTAACCTTTACTTTCAGTATATATATATAAGTATAATAGTTACCTTTTGGCCATTTAATATAGATTAAAATATTGTTTACTGTTTTTCATTTCAATAAGTACTTTAGAAGATTAGTAGCATAGATTTAAAATTACGGTACTAAAAAATTCTTGCCGTGTAACGGCTCGCCGCCCACCACGCGTCCCCCCGCGCCCCGCAACCTTTATAAAAATGGATCCGCCTCACCCACCTGGCTTCTTTCCCCCGGGCATGGAAGGAAGACCTGGTCATCATGTTGCCCAATGCTGGGAAGAGCCCGCAGCCTGAGGGATACCGATCTATAACCCTCCTTAGCGCGGTCGCCAAGCTGTTCGAGAAGTTATTCCTCTCACTTCTCCAGTCGCACATCCACCCACGAAGCGAACAGTTTGGCAAGCGGGTATACCACTCTGGTTATACTACGCCGCAACAGCGATCAACCGAAAGGAGAGTGCAATAGTAGTCTTCTTCGACGAGCGCGCGTATTCGACCGCGTTGGCACCCGGGCCTACTTCATTAAGTGCTCAGAGCCGGCACTCCCCAGCACGTCGCGCATGTCTTTGCCTCCCTGCCTCAGTGACAGGACATTTTGCGTGAGAGTTGAGAGTTCGAGGTCTAGCAGTGACTCGATCGCTGCCGTTGTTCCCCAGGGCAGCATTTTATCACCTGCTCTCTACGCACTATACACCGATGACATCACAACAGCCCTAGCGAGTATCACTCAACGAGGAATCCTGCAGGTGGTCCAGAACCTCATCCTCCGTCGAGTGACGCAGGCGCCATACTAAGTGAGGAACACCACGCATCATCGCAACATAAAAATAGAAAGCCTGGAGGTACTCATTGGTCGTCTCGCGTCCAACGCATTCCGCTGCGCCAATGTATCACCTGCACCTTAGGAGCAGCACTCCGTGGCATACCCGGCCGCCCGAGGTCAGACGTAAGACTACTTCCGAGGGACTTTCTATTCTCCTCCAAATCCGACTCCTTGCATTTGCATTGCCTTGAGCCTTGCATTGAACCTTGGTCGTTTAAGATGGGCCTCCCTCAGGAAACCGAGGGTCTCTCCTGACTGAGTTGACCGCCTAGATGGCATTTGATAATCCTTCCAATTTCATACGGTGTCAACGCCCAGATGTCGTTCGGAGCTACTACGGAGATGGACGAGAGAATGCTTCAATTCTGCGCCTGGGTCTATAGCAAAGTTAATTTAGAAGCGATTGCGCGTATTTTGGAGTTATCCAATAATTATAATGTATTTCAACGCGACATAGTTGGTTACATCTTTCGTTTAAGTATTTTTGGGTAAGAGAATAGTAGGTAGTCTGTTGTTTATAATTTCTTTCGTTAAAGTTTTCTGTTGTTTGTGTCATTTGTTTAAGTGTGTTTTTTTAAAGAATTGGAACATCCTTATTGGAACTACGAAAATGCGGGTTGCATTAAGGTTTAAATAATTTTCACATTAGTAATCTTAAGTGTTTTTCAAACATAGGTACATTACATGAATAATTCAGTAGTTAAAGCGGGCGAAGCCGCGAGCGGGTCGCTAGTCAAATATAATTTTAGCTATTAAGACCACGCGGGCGGAGCCGTAAGTAAAAGCTAATCTTTAAATTGTTAAAGGTAAGGCCTATTGTTATTTTGCTAATTATATTACAGCTACACTTTGATTTATCAGTTGACGTTAATAGACATTCCATTGGTGTCATTTAACTGATTGTTATAGTTTTTAATTTAGATAAAAAAAGAATGCCTCCAGAATTCGGCAGAAAGTGGGGAACGGAGTGTCTTAACACTAGGTTCCCTCTGCCTATCCTGCTGTGTGCGGGATACAGCGCGAAGCTGATTTGATTTGATGTATAAAAAAAGAAAATTCTAAATTATTATATCTATACAAATAGGTGAAATGTATATAAAAAAATTATTAAAGTAAAATATAATTATTTAAATAAGGCAAAGCGCGGTGTTGAGTCTCATCACCCAACACGCAATGCCTCTAAATTTCGGTGGAAAATGGGGAACGGGGAGTGTCTTAACACTAGGTTCCCTCCGCCTATCCTAAAAACTGAAACTAATAAAAAAACAAATAAATAATTATTATTTGGTAAATCAATAAACGCTTTCGCTTTCTCCAATATGCAATTTTATTATGGCATGTACCTACGCATGTTGGTTGGTTTGTATGGTTTGAGTCTACTCGATACATGATTAATGATCACTTGTCATGCTATCTATTATACATATCGTGCCTCCATTATTTACCATGACCGCCATTTTTTTTTTAGTTTTCCATTTAGGTTTTTATGTATGTTTGTTTGTTTGTTTGTTTGTTTGTTTTATTATATTGTAGAAACTTTTGGAATGTGCTATAAAGTTATTTTAAAAAAACGACTCTATTTTCATTCTTATTCCATTTTTGTACAGCTCTCTATTTAAAATTTTACTTTTTTTGTTTCCTAAAAATGATTATTTATAATCGACTAAGCCATAAACGATTTTTATTAATATTTTTCTTTCAAATTAAAAAATAAAATAAAATTAAATTAAATTAGCTTCACGCTGTATCCCGCACACAGCAGGGTAGGCAGAGGGAACCTAGTGTCAAGACACTCCGTTAACCACTTTCTGCCGAATTCTGGAGGTACAGCGTGTTGAGTGGCAGAACTCAACGCCGCGCTTAACCTCGAAACCAGAGCGAAGAAATGGAAATATAAATTTAAGTAAATATTTCATCTCCTCGAGTGGGGATCGAACCCACAACCAGTCGGTTTTGCAGTCACACCTCGTGCCGCTGCGCCACGACCGGCCTCAACTAAAATTGAATAAAAATAAATGGAATTAAATTAAAAAATAATATAAAATATTTTTTATACTTTAAATCTATGTATGTTTTATCTATATATATAAAAGGACTTGTGCTGACTGACTGAGGTAAGACGCACGCAGAGCCGTAACCGCTGATGGTAGAAACGTGAAATTTGGGCAGATGTTTATTTTCATATTTTGGACATCCACTAAGAAGGGAATTTGAAAAATTTTAACCCTAAAGGGATGAAATAAGGGTTGAAAGTTTGTATGGAAATAAAATTTAATCTGTACCGATTTTTATAAAATTTGAAATTCAGACTCTTAAAAATATTTCATTGAACACGTGTTTCATGGTTTTTAAGAATTCACCCCTTAAGGGTTCAAATAAGGGGTTGAAAGTTTATATGGAAAAATCTTTAAATTGCCACCGATTTTTATAAAAATTTAAATTCAGACTGTTAAAAATATTTTAATGAACACGTGTTTCGTGGTTTTTTTAGAATTCACTCCTAATAAGCGGGCGAAGCCGCGCGCGCCCTCTAGTCTATATATATAAAAGGACTTGTGCTGACTGACTGAGGTAAGACGCACGCAGAGCCGTAACCGCTGTGCGTAGAAACGTGAAATTTGGGCATATGTTTATATTCATATTCTGGACATCCACTAAGAAGGGAATTTGAAAAATTTCAACCCTAAAGGGATGAAATAGGCGTTGAAAGTTTGTATGGAAAAAAAATTTAATCTGCACCGATTTTTATAAAATTTGAAATTCAGACTCTTAAAAGTATTTCATTGAATACGTGTTTCATGGTTTTTAAGAATTCACCCCCTAAGGGTTCAAATAAGGGGTTGAAAGTTTAAATGGAAAAATCTTTAAATTGCCACCGATTTTTAAAAAAATTAAATTCAGACTGTTAAAAATATTTTATTGAACACGTGTTTCGTGGTTTTTTTAGAATTCACTCCTAATAAGCGGGCGAAGCCGCGCGCGCCCTCTAGTCTATCTATATATATAAAAGGACTTGTGCTGACTGACTGAGGTAAGACGCACGCAGAGCCGTAACCGCTGATGGTAGAAACGTGAAATTTGGGCAGATGTTTATTTTCATATTCTGGACATCCACTAAGAAGGGATTTTGAAAAATTTTAACCCTGAATGGATGAAATAGGGGTTGAAAGTTTGTATGGAAAAAAAAATTAATCTGTACCGATTTTTATAAAATTTGAAATTCAGACTCTTAAAAATATTTCATTGAACACGTGTTTCATGGTTTTTTCGAATTCACCCCCTGAGGGTTCAAATAAGGGGTTGAAAGTTTATATGGAAAAATCTTTAAATTGCCACCGTTTTTTATAAAAATTAAAATTCAGACTGTTAAAAATATTTTATTGAAAACGTGTTTTGTGGTTTTTTTAGAATTCACTCCTAATAAGCGGGCGAAGCCGCGCGCGCCCTCTAGTACAATCTAAATGAATTCTTAATTTAAAAATCGAAACAATAAATTAAAATAATTATATTTAATTATTCTATTAAATACTTAATAAGAATTAATTTCCATACAAACTAATACATACATTACATGAGTTACAGCAGTTACTGCATAATTATATTATGTACAATGACACAATTATCTTCATACATATACATATATTTATTGATATCATTAACGTGTTATGGTCCACTTGGTGATTATCTGCAAATAAACACATGCATTCGGATAATTAAATTTATTATTATATTATACTAGCAACCCACGCGCGGCTTCGCCCGCTCATTTTTATATCATAGCCAAATTTTATATTTTTTTTACATAAATTGTGGTCGATGTGTTATTCTGGTATATAAGCTATATCAATATAAAATTTGATCTTAATCTGTTTAGTAGTTTTTGTTTGAAATCGAGCAAACATTAAACTTCATAAACTTTATATTGGTTATCTCTGTCTACCCAGCTACATGCGGGATACATACACGAATCTAAAAGAAACACATGCTTTCCTTTAAGATACTTGCATTACCCACTTCCTGCCGAATTCTTTATTGTCTTTTGAGCAGCGGAACTCAACACCGCGCTTTACCACGTTCCCAGAGCGAGATAATGAATATATTAAATATTTCATTCCATAATCTCATAATCCTACTTTATAGTTTACGGTTTTATAATTTAAATTTCAACTAAATTACACTACCGTGCCAGAGATGACTGCGGGGTAGTCTGGTACTGACGTCATTGCAGATCTGCCCTTACTCACCGAACAAAATGTATAGTAATTGCCTGCACTGTTTGTTATGTTTATACTATTAGTGCGTTTGACGTAACAACAGTCATTTACTATGAGATGAATATTAAAAGCTTTTGTGATTGTTTATAAATTATAAAGTTCATTTTAATTAGTGGTAGAATTTTTTTTTTTCTAGAGAGTCGTGGCGTGGAAAAGTGTGACTGTAAAACCGAATGGTTGTGGGTTCGATTCCCACTCGAGGAGATGAAATATTTACTAAATATATATATAAATCTATATAAAATATAAATCTATTATATTTTCATTTCTTCGCTCTGGTGTCGAGGCAAAGCGCGGCGTTGAATTCTGCCACTCAATGCCTCCAGAATTCGGCAGAAAGTGGCGAACGGAGTGTCTTAACACTAGGTTTAGCAGTTGTGCCTGCTGTGTGCGGGATACAGCGTGAAGCTGATTAATTTAATTTAATTTTAGAGAGGTTTAGATTTTGATATATTATATACTTAAACTCCGATGCTAAAAAAAGGGATATTATAAGTTTAGCGTGTTTGTCTGTCAGCATATGTCTGTGGCGCCGTAGCTCCTGAATTAATTAACTGACTCCCGTCAATATCACACCGCATTCCCATGCGGTGTGATATTTTTTGGTCGGGGGTTTTTGAAAATTTTAAACAATAGTAGTAGTAGACTAAAAATCTTATTTTAGAATTTATATATAATATATATTTTTATTATATAAAACTTTAAAATTTTGCGAATTCACTTTTTTACATTCCAAATTTATTATTCAATCGGAGTCGTATCCAAAAATATTGTATTCACTAAGTTTGTGTACCAACCAAAGAATAAAAATACTTTGAAACAACAGACCCCTTATCATATTTAAATTTATTTATGAATAATTAATTAAGATTACATATTATTATTATAATTTGTAAATTATTATGTTGGCACCATTATGTAAATAATGTTTGTTTACGACACTGCAGCCAACCTACAGGGTGAATAGAAACAACAGCTGTAATGTACAGCGACATATTTGGCACTATCCACTTAATCTAAATATGCATATTATAAAGATGGAAGTTGCCAAATGAAGCTCTCAGCTCTTAGCGAAAGATCCGCTATTAGAATAAAGCAAAAATAAAAAAATTAGCTTCACGCTGTATCCCGCACACAGCAGGGTAGGCAGAGGGAACCTAGTGTTAAGACACTCCGTTCCCCACTTTCTGCCGAATTCTGGAGGCATTGCGTGTTGAGTGGCAGAATTCAACGCCGCGCTTAACCTCGACACCAGAGCGAAGAAATGGGAATATAAATTTAAGTAAATATTTCATCTCCTCGAGTGGGGATCGAACCCACAACCAGTCGGTTTTGCAGTCACACCTCGTGCCGCTGCGCCACGATCGGCCTAATAAAGAATAGAATAAAGCAAAGCAATAAAAAAAAATGAATAGTTGGCACTTATCGATATAAAATGCTATAATGATGCCAAATCCAGTTAACATTGTATGACGGTTATTTTTGTTTATTGTTATACGTAAGTTGTAGGTACCTACGTTCGATTTTATATTATTTTTTAATCACTTTTAATTTTTTTTCGCGTCATGCTGTATCTCGTACAGAGTATTAAAGGCAAAGGGAAGTTGGGGACCCATTGTTAAGGTACGCTTTTCCTATTCTCACTTTTTAGTGAATTCTGGCTGCCAATGATTCCACAATTCGTGTTAATTGACGGAATTCAACGCAGCGCTTTTTTTAGTATTCTTTTTTTTTAAATCGTTTAAAGACTTCTCTACCTAAACTAAATCTATTTTTAAAAAAGGGCAAGTCAAGGGCACGTTAAAATGTAAGTCAAATGGGATCGCACTTGACGATATAGCGCTGGATATGATCCAAATACTGGCGTGATAGTGTTGTTTTCATCCGGATTCCGCATCTCATCTGATAAAATGCGATGGTGTATCGTTCTTAACTTTTATCAGTCTTTTAGGGTTAAATTGCTAAATTGTCTTATTATTAGTCTTTTTTTTAGCTTCGCGCTGTATCCGCCACTGGGTACCTAGTGTTAAGATCCTACGATCCTCCTATTAGGAGTACTTCCGTACCCCATTTTCTTCCTCCTCGTTACGGTAACGAGGGAACAAAATTAAATATTTTATTTCCTCAAGTGGAAATCGCACCGATCACTTGTCGCATTAACAGTCGCACGCTTGTGAGGCCATGACTGGCCTCAAGTTTAGTTTGTAATGTATTGATTGTGTATAGGTTAAATTTTATTTTAAATATAAAAATAAATTATTAGAAAATGTATAATGTAGCCATGTTTAAATCTAGATATATTTAATTATCCTAATCTATTTACATTTTAAGAAATATATGAGACAGACATTGTATGGCACGATCTTCTATTGCAGGCTTTATTTGCATTTTTTTTCTAGATTTTTTTTTATTTATTAATTTGAAACTGCCCTCTTGTATTTTCTAGTTCTCACCTTCTTAAAATTGAGGCATTGTACACTATCCAGTACATAAAAAAAGATTTTTTTCTAAAATAAAAATATATTAGAACTATAAAAGTGTCGAACCACTGAAAAGTAAGTACCTACTTAACGTTATTTAGACAGGTCTTTTAAATCACAAACGAATGAATTTATTAAATGAAATTATATAATTTGCTACCATGTTTCTTTCATAAAAAATTAATTTTGAAACGAATATGCTCATTTGGACTTTTCAATGAGCGTTTGTCGCTTCCATAAACCCTTTTTGTGCGTATATTTGAAGTAAAATATTTAACATTGCGCTATTATATCCTACTAATATTATGAGTGAGGCCAATCGTGGCGCAACGGCACAAAGTGTGACTGTAAAACCGATTGGTTGTGGGTTCGATCCCCACTCGAGGAGATGAAATATTAACTTAAATGTATATTTCCATTGCGCGGCATTGAGTTCTGCCACTTAACACCCAATACCTCTAGAATTCGGCAGAAAGTGGGGAACGGAGTGTCTTACACTAGGTTCCCTCTGCCTACCCTGCTGTGTGCGGGATACAGCGTGAAGCTGATAAATATTATAAAAGTGAGGATGGATCTTGGTTGTTCTATTTTCATGCAAGAACTATTGAACGGATTTAGGTGAAACTTTTCAGAAACATGGCTTATACTTTAGAATAACACATAGGCTACAATTTATATAAAAATGTTATTTAATATAACAATAAGTTTAAGCGGGCGAAGCCGTGTGTAGGCTGCTAGTATTTAACATAAATCTTAATAATTTGACTTTGAAATATGCCTTGTATGTATATATTTAGTAATTTAATAACGTTGTACATATGTACGTAGGCACTTCGAAATCAAGCCAATTTGTTCAAAAGAGAAATTTGAATTTACACGCTTTGAAATATATGATAACGTTAAAGCCCTTCATTATGACGCCATTAATAATAATTAATGTTATATTACGATTGCGATCTGTAGGCTGAGTACGTTATTTTGCAGGGGCATAAGCGTACTACTCTACATGCTGGTTGTGGGTTCGATTCCCACTCGGGAGAATAAGATATATAAAATTTCACTTTGTAGCTCTGGTAACGAGGCAAAGTATCTTAACAGCAGTATCCTAACACTAGGTTGCAAGGTTCCCTCTGCCTACCAAGCTATGTGCTGGATACAGCGTAAAGTTGCTTACGGTTTTCTACGTTAGTAGTCATATATTTTGTTTCTTGTATATGATACTTTAAAATATGCATTATTTAAATAGATGTTTATTGATGTTTTGGTGCAAACTTAAATGAAATTGAATGATTGTGGGATCAAATTTCGTTTGGAGGCATTTATGATATAAATAGCTTCCGCGCGCCAGCTAAGCAAGTTTTTAAAACATAGCGTGTTTAGTAGTGGATTTAACGCTGCACTTTGTTTAACAGAGCAGGAAAATGAAAATAAATATTTTTAAAATATATTAAAGGCCAGTAGCGGCGCACTGTAAAACCGACTGGTTGTGGGTTCGATCCCCACTCGAGGACATGAAATATTTACTTAAATTTATATTTCCATTTCTTCGCTCTGGTTTCGAGGCAAAGCGCGGCGTTGAGTTCTGCCACTCAACACGCAATGCCTTCGGAATTCAGCAGAAAGTGGGGAACGGAGTGAACGGATAGTGTACTGTGTGCAAGATACAGCGTGAAGCTGATATATATTATTATTCCTGGTATGGAACCCACACACATTCTACTGCGCCACAACGATCTCAATAGATCACACAATTTTACAAGGAATATATTTATTGAAGACTTATCTAATACTTTTATATCCTTAGAATTTCACAATAAAATTAAACATAAATAATAATGTATATGCTTTATTAAGATGTTGTTTAAATCAAATTTACATTATATTTTCCCACAAACTTCATTGTAAAATAAATTTTGTGGTTAAATTATGTTAAGTACGCAATTTATAAGATTTAATGGCTCTAACAAACTCCGTTTTGATGGACTGTTCGTTTGTCTTTGTGAAATATCTTTACTTTTATTTAGAAAATGAAATATACATAATTGTATCATGGTTATGGGTTTTTCGCGAAACCGGAACAGATTCCGGTTTCGCGAAATTATTTTTTTATTGTATTTCAAATATATGAAATTACTAGTAAAGGAGGCCAGTCGTGGCGCAGGGGCACAAAGTGTAACTGTAAATCGACTGGTTGTGGGTTAGATCTCCACTCGAGGAGATGAAATATTTACTTAAATTTATATTTCCATTTCTTCGCTCTGGTGTCGAGGCTAAGCGCGGCATTCAGTTTTGCTACTAAACACGCAATGCCTAAAGAATTCGGCAGAAAGTGGGGAACAGTGTCTTATGACTAGATTCCCTCTGCCTACCCTGCTGTGTGCGGGAAACAGCGTGAAACTGATTTATTTTATTTTACAAGCGCCACTTAACAGGCAATATCTAGATTTTAAACGGAATGCGAAAAAGGGGATGTGTGGCACTAGGTCCTCTTTAACTATCCTGCTATATGCGGGATACAGCGTGAAGTAAAGCGCAAAATCAAGAATACAGTGAAAAAAACAACTCGTCGCTAGCTAGCTTTCACTGTCTTATTTTACACTCAAGATGAAATAACAAAATATATATTATTAAACGAAATTCATTTCATTTCATACATAAGTTCATACATACATAATATGCATATATAACTAAAATTAAGTATTATAAGTATAACATAACACTTAGCGTTATGCTGACTCTTTAAATATATCGTGCATATTTTCCGTTACACGCTATATTTTTTGTATAATACCTACATTTTTTTTCAGCTTCACGCTGTATCCCGCACATAGCAGGATAGGTAGAAGGCACCTGGGAACCTAGTGTTAAGACACTACTCTCCCATTAAGATACCTTCATTCCGTTCACTTTCGAATTTCTCCAGCATTTCGTGCTGTATGACAGAATTTAAACAGGCGCTTTGCCTCGATACCAGAGCGAAGCAATGAAAATATTAAATATTTCATTTCCTCGAATGGTAATCGAACCCACAGCCTGTCGCGTTTGCAGTCAAACGTTTGTGCCCCTGCGCGACGACTGACCTCTTAACTGTTATTAACATAACACTTAATGTGATGTTTGCTCTTGGAATCTATTGTTCATATTTTCCTTTTATTTATTTCTATAAGAAATACTCAAAGCCTTTTCATTTCAATAGATTTACTTTTATATAAGAAATTGTAAAGAGCGAGACTGTTGTTTGTTCACCGCATTATGTTGTTTTCATTATGGATGAGAGAAAATTGTAGAGTTTTCTTTTTTCTTATTTTTTCGGATTTGTGATTTATCCTTTCTTTTTTGACGTTTCATTAATTATGTGTCCATTTAGTTATTGATGGTTTTGATGGTTTTTTATGATTTTTAATTTGCATGCAATTAATAGTAAATTTCTGTATATTGCTGCCAAATTCTGTATATTTGCTTATTTTTTCTTAGTTTTTTGATTTTTAATAAGTAAATTAGATTCAAGAAGTCAAGAGTAAGTTAGATTGGCGTTAGGATAATCAAATGCCTTAAAATATTGTGAATTTATTCACTTTTTAAATAAATAAATGTTAAGGTTAAGGTTTCGAGTACTATGCACTTAGCTCTTTATATTTTTTTTTATGTTAGATCTAGTAGACGAGAGAGAGAGAGAGTTACGGGAATCTGGTGACTAATAATTTTTTTTGGTTCTGACATTTGTTAACATTTAGAATGAATCTGTATTGAGTTGCGGACTGTTATCTCTAATCTATCAGAATAAAACAGGCTACAATTTATATAAAGAATGTGAATCACTTGCCTATAATATAACAATAAGACTAAGCGGGCGAAGCCGCGCTTGGATCGCTATTTTAAACGTAAACCTTTCCCAAGTCAAAATTAAACTCGATTTTCATTCACAATAGTTTAAATATATTAACAATTAAGATATAGGATACGATTTATAACGTTTTTGTAGCTATTCAAACAAAAACGTAATCCCAAATCATAAATTCTGGAATCCGGATATTAAGGGTATTACATCCGGCGTGCCGGAAAGTCTCGTAATTAAATTTCGTATGGCGAAAATTATTTTCCAACGAATTGAGTTACATTGCCGCTTTCACGGTTCCCGCTGAATAATGTGGATGTAAATGGCTGTCTGACAAAATTGTTTTGTTTCCACGGTAATGTGAATTTATTTTCTCTGAAGTAGGAAGAAGAAAAATAACACCGTCCTAATATGGGACTAGGAATATTGAAAAAAAAAATCAAAATTAAATCAGCTTCACGCTGTATCCCGTACACAGTAGGGTAGGCAGAGGGAACCTAGTGTTAAGACACTCCGTTCCCCACTTTCTGCCGAATTCTGGTGACATTGCGTGTTGAGTGGCAGAACTCAACGCCGCGCGTAGCCTCGACACCAGAGCGAAGAAATGGAAATATAAATTTAAGTAAATATTTCATCTTCTCGAGTGGGGATCGAACCCACAACTAGTCCATTTTACGGTCATACTTGGTGCCGCTGCGCTACGACATATTGAAAAGACATTCTTTATTTTGTTCATGAGTACCTACTTAAGATATTTTATGCAAAATTTAAATTAAATAGCCGCCATTTAACACGCAATGCCTCCAGAATTCGGCGGCAAATGGGAAACGGATTGTTTTAACACTTCATTTCTCCTGCCCATCCTGCTGTGTGCGGGATACAGCGTGAAGCTAAAAAATACAATAGCGAAATCATACAGTTGCTAGTAGGAAGTTGTAATACTTCATTGAACATATGTATATGTATAATCTATTATAGAATACATTATGAAATAACTTATTGAATTATTTACGTATATAAATGACATGCAATAGTAAAGGCGACGGTTGCGGGTTCGATTCCCACTAGGGGGAATGAAATATTTATTTTCTTGCTTTGGTAACAGGGCGAGAAAATAGGGAATTTTAAATATTCCGGCGGAAAGTGAAAAATGGAAGTGTCTTAACACTAGGTTCCCAAGCTCCCTCTGCTATACTGTTTGCGAGATACAGTGTAAAGTTAAAATTTCTATATTGAAATAATTTAATATTCTACTACACGCTTAAAGGAATTCTGCTGTCAACATCCACTATAAGGCACGTCTAGCTCTGGTATTTCCTACAAACATAAGAGATATAACAGACGCATTGTGAAGACTGACGCTATGGAATTCTACAGCATCTGGTGTATGCGTAACTTTGTGTTTACATTTTAGTATAAATATATATAAGAGTATTACCAGTGTACTATCGAACAGTAAACTGTAACGAAAATAGATTTTTTATATAAATAAATAAATAATCAAGATCCGCCACAAATGTGTGCTTTTCAAAGGTGCGTCTGTGTAATGTGACTGCTTTTTTGAAGATTTTGGGATTTTTTTGTTTGATGTTTGATGTTTTGTTTTTCGTTATTCGAGCAAAATGCAGTGATGTAAAGTATATAGTACTTTTATTTCTTTGCTATGGCACCAAGGCAAACTCCCGGCGTTGAATTTCGCCACTCAACACTCAATACTTCGTAATTGGAGGAAAGTGGCTAAAGAAGTGTCTTATCATTAGGTTCCCTCTGCTTACTCTGCTGCGTGTAAGATACAGCGTGAAGCTGATTTAGTTTAATTGAATTTAAATTATTTTACTTAATTAATAATGTAGGCTTCGCTGTTCGTAATATTGTCTTATTTATGGGATAATACAATGTTTGTAAACAGTATCTATAATCAACGTAAATGTTTTATTGAAATTGAATAATTAAAAAGAGGCCAGTCGTGGCGCAGGAGATAAAATATTTACTAACATTTATATTTTTATTTCTTCGCTCTGGTGTCGAGGCAAAGTGCTGCGTTGAGTTGAGCACGCAATGCCTTTAGAGTTCGGCGGAAAATGGAGAACGGTGTGTCTTAACACTAGGTTCCCTCTGCCTACCCTGCTGTGTGTGGGATACAACGTGAAGCTAATAAAAAAAAATATTACATCCATTGTTAGTATGGTTACGTTACATGGTACAGCGTAGCAAACCACGTGAGTCATCTTGTTATCCTCAGCATGTTTTAATCATCTATATAATAATCATTTTAACATTTTTCAAATTTAATGTTATTTCCACACTTAGGAAAGAAAAATATTTATTTAGAAAACGTATAAAAATTTCGACGTAACTTGATGAGAACGTATGGCTTAGTGGTCAGAGCGCCTGGTCGGTTTCCAGGAGGCGCGGGTTGGAGTCCCGCTACGTAAATTTTTTTATACGTTTTCTAAATAAGTATATAATAAATAATCATTTTGCCGTGTACATTGGATACAATAAAGTTTTTGATTGGTTTTCGGAACTACACCCTAGGTCGTGAGTTTGAATACTAAAATAATATTTTTATATGCGTAATTTGACTGATGCATGAATACTCGCATAGTTCCAGACTGAGATCGGGTGATAAAGTTAATTGTTGATATATACTACAAAGAGATATTGTCTTGATAAATTGTTAACATTAGACTAGCATTTTATTAAGGCTGTCGTGACGCAGTGGTACAAGCGTGAGACTGTTAACGCGACAGTTGTAGGTACGATTTCCACTTGACTTGATTTTCATTCCTTCGCTTGAGTAACAAAACAAAGCGTTGAATACCGCCACATAACAATGCCTCGAAAATTCGGCGGAAAACGGCTCGGTAACACTAGGTTCCTTCTGCCTACCCTGCTATACCCAAAAGACAATGTGAAGCTGAAAAAAAACTAATATTCTTATATTTCATATTCATAATAGATATATAACATATTTTTCAAGTGTTATCCCAATTAAGTACCATCATAGCATGGTATCACCACCGTTAGCGACTTGTCCGCGTGAGTCATCGCGTGACGCCGCTCCGTCTCACAGCCGTCTGACTCTCACCTGCACGTGACCTCGCCTCGACTCGGTAAATTAGAACTAATAAGGAGGCACCTGTCGATTTGTTAAACGATTGAAATGTATGTTTGTACGTTCTTACGTGGTTCGTAGTGTGGTTTACGTAATTATTTTGCTTTCTGTGTTTGTTTAGATATATTTAACGTGGAAATACAGGTTAGAGTGTATGTAGAGCTTAAGTTATGTTTTAATATATAAATGCTTACTATTGCAAACCAGCCAATCAACCAGTCAGTCAATCTGAGTCCAAACGAGGCGCAGGGGCACAAGCGTGTGACAATAAACACGCGAGGTTGTGGGTTCGATTCTCATTCGATGAAATAAAAAATGTATTATTTTCATCGCTCTGGTGTTGGGGCAAAACGCAGTGTTGAGTTCAGCCAGTCAACACACATTGCCTCTGGAATTCGGCGGAAAATGGTGAACGGAGTGTAACACTAGGTTTCTAGCGTGAAATAAAAAAAAAATACACGCAAGTTTTGATAATAACAGCATATTTTGAAATAAAGAAATTATACACACAAATACAAATTTTATTCATGACAGTAATATTAATATTGTTTTAAACATTCATTAGATATAAGAAATGTTTAGAGACAAAAGGCAGAAGTCCGGCGTTGAGTTCCGCCACTTAACACGCAATGTCTCGAAAAATTCGCGCGGAAAGTGGGGAACGGAATGTCTTATTAATGTAGTACCTCTGCCTACCCTGCTGTGGCGAAACTTAACACCGCCTTTTAACGCAGTCTAACCTACTGCATTACTTGTTATAGTTTTATATATATTAGGTAATAAATTTTGTCCAATCGTCCTATGCATCATCCATACATACATATATCCATCTTCAATATCAGTATGCTTATATTCAAATCAAATGTTATTCAAATAAATACAGCGACAACAACCAATTCGCGTCAACACTATTATATCACCGAGGTTAAGTTTACTTTACAAATAGCTCCCTAAGTGCCCGACGACAACCGTGACGCGTAATAATCGACTATTACGTGTAATTATAGGTGCATTGTCTTGTGATGTCATTATGTATATATATGTATAAAATAGATTGTGAGTTATAATAGTTACTCTGGTTGCTATGCGTTTTGAGGGTATCCAGAAAAAAATATTTTTTTTAGGTTAGGTTTTTCTTATTTCACGCTCTATCCCGCATGGCGCAGGGTAGGCAGAGTAAACCTGGGCATCTTAAGTTAAGACACTCCATTAATCCTCTCGAAGCCTTGAAAATTCGGCGGAAACTGAGCAACGTAAGTGGCTTAATGTGATCGGAGTGTCTTAACCTTATTAAGATTCCCATATTTAATCTGCCCACTCTACTATATGCGGGATACAGCGTGAAGCTAAAAAGAAAAACTAATCTACATTTATAAAAGCAAAAATAAAAGAACAAACTATTTCATACAGATAGATATAACAGGATTTACTGTATATCAAGATAATGAATCGCGTGTCGCGGCGCTATATTCTGTTCTATCAGTTAATTGTTACGGTTGGATAATTGGGGCACGCTATCGACATACAGACCAATCTGACTTTTGTCACGCTGTGTGTGGAGATACGGTGTAACAGATATAGTGTTTGTCACGCACAGTTGTTTATTTGTTCTTATTATTATCTATATATATAAAAGGACTTGTGCTGACTGACTGAGGTAAGACGCACGCAGAGCCGTAACCGCTGATGGTAGAAACGTGAAACTTAAGCAGATGTTTATTTTCATATTCTGGACATCCACTAAGAAGGGAATTTCAAAAATTTTAACCCTAAAGGGATGAAATAGGGGTTGAAAGTTTGTATGGAAAAAATTTTTAATCTGCACCAATTTTTATAAAATTTGAAATTCAGACTCTTAAAAATATTTTATTGAACACGTGTTTCGTGGTTTTTAAGAATTCACTCCTTAAGGGTTCAAATAAGGGGTTGAAAGTTTATATGGGAAAATCTTTAAATTGCTACCGATTTTTATAAAAATTGAAATTCAGACTATTAAAAATATTTTATTGAACACGTGTTTCGTGGTTTTTTTAGAATTCACTCCTAATAAACGGGCGAAGCCGCGCGCGCCCTCTAGTTATTAATAAAGTTGCCTACCTAACTTAGTGTTAAGACACTCCATATCCATTTAGAGAATTCTGTTCCCCCGTTTCCGTAGGATGCTGGAAGCGTTGCGTGTTGTCGCCGCGCTTTGTCTCGTTGCCGCTGCGAGGAAATAAAAATGAGTTGGGTCCTCGAGTGGGAATCGAACCCACAACCACCACAACTGGCCTAACATTATTTGGGGTTAAATATTTAAAAACGTATAAAAAACAAAAATGTTGACGTAACTAGATTCGAACACGCGCCTTTTAAATCTGTCTAAATGCTCTAACTAATATGCCATACGTTCTCATCTCTAATAATATTTCTTTTTCTTGTTTACAGGTAAATTTCATAATAAGTGGACAGCATAATGCCGCCGAAAATCTGATACGTTGGGTATGATTTTACAGGATATCTAAAAACTCAATTTTTAACGTTTTTCTCGGCGAGGAAACCTAGTAAAGAAAAATACTTATTTTGAAAACGTATAAAAATTTGAACGTAGCGGAACTCGAACCCGCGCCTCCTGGAAACCGACTAGGCGCTCCGACCACTAACGTTCTCATCAAGCTACGTCGAAATTTTTATACGCTTGTTACAACTTATATATGTTGTTAGCAACTCTGTAGGGAGATTTTTACAAATTTCCGCTACCGTAATTTTCGGGTTCGATTCCCGCTACGTTTAAATTTTTATACGTTTTTTAAATAAGTATTTTTCTTGTGGAAGTGTGGAATAACTCTTTAAAAATGTTATAAAAGAGGAAACCTAGTGTTAAGAGACGCCGTTCCCCACTTTCGTTTTATTTCCTCGAGTGCGAACGGAACCCACAACCTGTCTTGTTTACAATCGCCCGCTTGTGCCCGTACACCACGACTGGCCTCAATGAAATATATATAAACAATAGATATTTACAATACATATTATATTCAGCTCTGCTAAAATGACGTAGGTCTGGGGGCCCTGGGATCTTAATCTAATATAATTAACAACAAAGACACAAGACAACGAAACATGTTTACATCAATGTCAGTAGCAACTCAACGTCCCGCAAGTATAAATTAACAGCTGTATTTTACGGCGTCGTGCGGCCGTGCCTTTCAGACGGAGCGGAACCCCATAAAAAGTTACGACCCCATTGTTCCCTGTGCTGGCTAATACCTGTCTCTTTTGTTGGTGTGCTTGGTAGGGAAATTCATTTTTGACTCCGCTTTCCTTTGTAGTCTATATTATATGTACGTAAGTATAGTATTAGAAAATATGTAATGGTATTACCCTAATATAAATGTTAATTATATCTATGACGTGCTTAGAAATGTACAGTAAATTACGACTTAATTTTACAGTTGCATACTTTGTTTTTTTTTTTCAACTTCACGCTTTATCCCGCACATAGCAGGGTAGGCAAAGGGAACCTAGTGTTAAGACACTCCGTTCTCTACTTTCCGCCAAGTTCTGGAGGCATTGGGTGTTGAGTGGCGGAACTCAACGCCGCGCTTTGCCTCGACACCAGAGCGAAGAAATGAAAATATAAATGTAAATAAATATTTCATCTCTTCGAGTGGGGATCGAACCCACAACCAGTCGATTTTGCACTCACACTTTGTGCCCCTGCGCCACGACTGGCCTCAAGTACTTTGTTTTTATATAATAAAATATAATTTAAATTAACCCAGTGATTGGCTACTTTATTTTATTTTGTTTTTTGGTTTCTGAACAGCCAAAACAATTATTCCGGCTTCCCACTGTATCCCGCATATTAGTTGGCATTAGAGATCCTAATATCAACATTCTCCGCTCTCCATTTTCCGACCGAATTCAAGATTAATGATTCAACATAACATGGTTGAGCGGCGGAACTCAACGCTGTCGTAAAAGAAAATTTACTTCAAATATTTTCCATTTTCTTAATCGTATTAGTTATTATACAATAACAATAAATTTATTACAAATCACACTCAATAAATTGCGGCGACAGTAAGTTATAAATTGGTAAATATCAATACCTAATTTCAATTTCGATATTAAAGAAGTAATAAAACACACTTACTACTCCCAAGTATCCACTTTCGGTCATATAATGCTATACTATACTTATAATAAATCTGTAGAAAAGTCGTTTCTGTACATTGAAAATATTTAAGAAAAAATTAGCCAGGGTGTTAAAGGATAACTAACAGAATCCATTTCCAACATTTTTGGAATTTTTGTCTGTTTGTCTGTTTGTCTGTTTATGTGAACACGTATCACGTAAAAAGTACACAATAAATTTAAGCAACTTTTATACATAAAAATTACAAATAAATCAAGGTAGGTTTTAGTCTTTATTTCATTGTAATCTCTTCACTCTATCAAAAGATATAAGTATTTAAGTTTTCAAGACGTTAATATTTGATATAGTAAAAAACGACACAAGTAACGCTATCTATTGACTAATAGTAGGTACTAACGAATCTTGATAACGCAAAAAACGTTCTGTGGAGTTAAACACTAATTACGACGGGAGGAATATTAATCATTTTAATACTAAAGATATAAGTATTTAAGTTTTCAAGAAGTTTATATTTGACATATTAAAAAATCGATACAAGAACGCTATCTATTGACTAATAGTAGGTACTAACGAATCTTGATAACGCAAAAAACGTTCTGTGGAGTTAAACACTAATTACGACGGGAGGAATATTAATCATTTTAATACTAAAGAATATTAATCATTTTAAATACTAAAGATATAAGTATTTAAGTTTTCAAGAAGTTTATATTTGAGATATTAAAAAATCGATACAAGAACGCTATCTATTGACCAAGAGTAGGTACTAACGAATCTTGATAACGCAAAAAACGTTCTGTGGAGTTAAACACTAATTACGACGGAAGGAATATTAATCATTTTAATACTAAAAAATATTAATCATTTTAATACTAAAGATATAAGTATTTAAGTTTTCAAGAAGTTTATATTTGACATATTAAAAAATCGATACAAGAACGCTATCTATTGACCAATAGTAGGTACTAACGAATCTTGATACTCTCTTCCATACGCGTAACGCTATCATTAATTGTGATGGGATCTTAATAGATGGCGCTGTGCATAAAAGAAAATATAGTTTGGAAAGGTTACCGCTACACTTTATCAAAAAATAATGTACTTAAAGTTTTAAAGATATTTATATTTGAAAAAAAAAAAGAAATTATTAAGAAATAAATTATTATATTGTTGAGTTATTATCTGCTTAACGTTAATTACGTCATGTAAGTGTAATCTATACTTATAATAAATTTAACATAACATTGTAATATTTTTCTAACAATGCTCGAATGGTTACAGTTCAATTGTAAGTCCAAAAGAATGACTTTAGAAACGTCTTATTTATTTGACTGTTGATAAATTTACGTATTCTTAAAGTACAATTGTTCATAGTACTAATTATAAAGTAAACTACATTGAATTGTTGGTGAAGATTACCTTCGTAACAGTCTAGCTTAATTCGTAATTATTTAACACAGTGATAAAGAATGACTTAATATTCAAAGAAATATTTTGAATAGGTTCTTCAGTCCGTTCGTTCGTTTATGTTATTAATATTTTTTTAAGAAACGTATAAAAAAATAACTTTTGGGAGCAAAAACGTGCTTTCTACGTATATTCTGTATATCAATTATATATTTAACTAATAATATATGTTACTAATTTAAAAACTGTACAGGAGCTAGATAAGTTATTTTGCAAATAATATCGTGAGTACTAATCCAAATCAATTAATTATTAGTTAAGGCTGTTTGTAATATCTATATTTCTTAAAAGAGTAATCATGTAATTCAAGCGGACAAAGCCGCGAATAAATAATAAAATTATCGTTGTAAAATAAAATACAATTTGTCAAGAACGACGCACGCACATTTTTTTTTTTTTATCAAAGGGAGACCGCCGCATACGCCTCATTCCGAAATCGAGCTGTAGGTTTTGGCGGCAAAGTTCAAAGTTCTAAAATCTAAAGGTTTTAGTAGTATTTTTGTAGTAGTATGTGTTTACGTTATTGGTATCTAAGCGTAACTGCCTCACACGAAATATAGATATGATTAAACATCGTGAAATGAAAAAAAAAACTTACGTCTACACTGTTGCTTAAATTCTTTAGGTATGGAATTAAAATATTTTACCTATATGCTATTTCCGTAAAAGGAGCGCTGACGCGCTTCTCTTCTGTTCTTTGTTAAAGGCCAAAGTTGTGGCTGCAACGCGACTGGTGTGGGTCCGATCCCCACTTGGAGGATTGAATTATAATTTAATAATATTTTCATTTCGTTTAATAATATTTTAATTTCGCACATCAGTCACACATTATACGCAATATCTTAATCCTTTCATTACAACATAATCTCATAATCTTACGCATAATCTTTACCCTGCTAAAGGCGGGATAAAGCGTGGATCTGGTTTTGACTTTGTGTGAACCGATTAAAATAAAGTCCAGTCCAGTTGAGGCCAGTCGTGGCGCAGCGGCACGAAGTGCAAGCACTCGAGGAGATGAAATATTTACTTAAATTTATATTTCCATTTCTTCGCTCTGGTGTCGAGCGAACGAGAACACGAAAGAACGAGAACACGCAATGCCTCCAGAATTCGGCAGAAAGTGGGGAACGGAGTGTCTTAATACTAGGGTTCCTCTGCCTAACCTGCTGTGTGAGGGATACAGCGTGAAGCTGATTAAAATAAAACTAATATTAAATTGCCAAAATGCAAACAAAAAAGGATTTAAATCGGTTAAGCCGTTTCTGAGATTATCGTGAACAAATTCACAGACAAACAGACAAACTGACCAAGTTCTATTACAATGTTAATTGTAATATCTTCCATGTACAGCCACCGATGAGTTAGGATTTTATTGTAAGTATCGATAAGTTGTGTTTTTATTTCAAAAAATCAAGTGAAGATTCTCATGGGAGGTACGAAAGTGCGACCTAAAGTTTTAATAAATTTGTCATTAAAAATCTTCATTGCGTTGCAAACATACATTATAGGTATATCAAAACACGAACATAATTCAGTGTGTTAATTAAATAATTTTGTGGTTTAAGCGGGCGAAGCCGCGAGCGGGTCGCTAGTGCTATAATAAAACAATACAATATAGGTGTCTCCACCTCTCTCCTCCTCCTCCTCTACCTCTCTCCTCCTCCTCTACCCTCCCTCCTCTGCCGTATCTACGTACAATATATGATAAGTCATATTCGCGACTCGTAGTTCCTACGTTGGAAAGCGGCTTTAATATCCATTCTTTTTGCCCTACTTCCCGAACTGGGGCGAAGCTCCACTCGCAATGTACGAACAGACCTCCCGCCCCCTTTAGTAAAACGTTAACGTTTTTTATGTAGGGCTGTCGGAAGTATTTTTTTTTAATAGTTATAATAAAATGGTTTTTTTTAATAATTACATATTATTATATTGTAGGTTTTCTTATGTGATATCTATAGTTATTCTAAGATTAACTTTTGAGTTTCGTCTAAGGAGTATGTAATGTATTTTCTTAACAAAATGCAATAACAGCAAAATTGATGTTCTTTAAAATCTTCCATCTTCTAAATATATAGGTGAATTGCTGATGATGATGACGACGCTACAAAATTGGATAATTTTTATTATATCATGTTATATTCGTTATTGTGAGTATAAGATTTGGATAAAAGAAAATTTTTGAAATGTCGTCATATGTAATAATTTTTTTAAAATCCTCAAGGGGAAACTCTAAAAAAAAATGTTATGCTATAAATACATGATGCTGGACAGTTTTCTTAAAATTATTTAGTTTTAATGCAGGCGAATCCGCGAGCTAAAGCTAGTTAGTTACTTATAACATCCTTTTATATTGCAAGCCTCATCTAAATGAGAAGTCAACGAACAGCATAAAATGAAATACCACATACCAAATGCAAAGAGAAAAATAAATATTTTTTCTTAAGAAAAGATTTTAATTTTGAAGAGGAATTGATTTCGCCACAAAAATTTAATATATTAATTTCAACTTATGATATTTAAAATAATAATACTATGAAAGTAAACGAACAGTTGTTTAAATTCGCTTCTATATTATTTTATGTGGCCATTTTTTTATCAATAATTAATTAAAGTAGCGGAGGTATCTACTCTATTGATATTGTGCTTGAATCTGTCAAGAGTAGTTGATTGTCATGTATTGATTGTAAATTTTCCTTCTCTTACTCTCTTTTCTGTATTTATACTTTTATTTATTCGTGTTATTAATCCAGCTAATAGAAGCCACTCGTGGCGCAGAGGCATAAGAGTGTGACTGTAATCATGACAGGCTTTGGCTTCGATTCCCACTCGACCCATTTCGAATTATTTAATATTTTTATTTTTAATTTATTTCTTCGCTCTGGTGTCGAGAGAATTTGCGATTCACCAAAGTTCCGCTACTTAGTTCTGCCACTCAAAATGTACAATTTGGTCCAAATGGAGAGTGGGAAAGTGTCTTAACACTAGACTCTCTCTGCCTACCCTGCTACATGCGGGATTTAGTGTGAAGCTGGGAAAAAAAGTATACGAATTTACATTTTCTATAATATATATATGCTCATGATTATCGTCGTCGTCTAAATAGAAAAATACTTTTTTTACAGTACCTAGTCAGTAATAGGTAAGTGAGGCCGTCGTGGCGTAGGGGTACAAGGGTCTGACTGTAATGCGGTGGTTGTGGTTCGATCCCCTCTCGAGGGAATGAATTATATATTGTTTATTAATATTTTTATTTCTTCGCTTCGCCAAGGGGAAAAGTGAGTGTCTTACCTACCATAGCAAAATTAATTCTATTAACTTGTCCTGTTCCGTCGTCCGTCCGTTGCAATTATAACAAAAAAAACGGTCAAGCGCGAGTCAGGTTCGCCCACCGAGGGGTCTCGAGCTTTTTTTGAAATTCAAGCGTAGCTTAGCCAGAGCTCTTTCATCTGATACTTCACTCGGACTAGCGGCTTTAATACCAAAGTTTGCCCCCCTTTTAAAGGCTATTTTTGCTTTTAAAGGTTATTTTTAGGATTTAACCACAAATTTATAGTTTTCAGATTTTTTCCTGAACGAGTAGATTGCTAGCTGCCAAATGTCATAATTCTAGGCCAACCGGATATACTCTATTAATTTTGATTCCCATTATAGTGTCGAAATACGTTTTTTTTGCAATATAAACTGCCATATCATTTTTTTAAGTAAATGTAGAATATATATAATAGGACCGTAACTTTGATGTTCCGTTATATAGTTTGAATTTCAACTCTTTATCTCCAAGCGTTCCTGAGATTAGTGTTCTTGACAGACAGACAGACGGACGGGTGGACAACAAAGTGATCTTATGAGGGTTCCTTTTATTAAAAGATACCTTTTTAAAAGGTACTGAACCCTAAAAGTAGGTCTGTCTGTGTTCACCTTTCATACATACATGTGTCAATCAAATAGCAATTATTTAATTAGTATAATTATACTACCGTGACATTTAATAACCGTCAACCCTCGCGCCGGTTGGCTCGAACAAAAACCTATGAAATTCTTTATATGGGGAAAAATGACGGGTTATATGATGTTTTCTAGTACTAAAATGGGAGATGTTAAGTTTAAAAGTTTAATTAGAGTAGTAGTCATTTCTAAATATGTTATTTTAGTATTTTAAATTTAAATTTTAGATTACAATTTTTAGTGGCGCAGTGGCACGATCGTGCAACCTTGATTATAGACGCGACGTTTGTGGATTCGATTGACAGTTGTCAATGAATGAGTGAGTTGTTATTTATTCATATATTAATGATTTAATTTCTTCGTTCTGGTACCAAGGCCAAACGCGATGTTAACTTCCGATACTACAGTAGGCAATGCCTCGAAAAATTGGCGGAAAGCAGTAAACGGAGTTGCTTAACACTAGGTTCCCTCTACTTACATTGCTATATACGTGATACAGCGTGGAGCTAAAAAAATAGGTAAATACACGGCGCGGCATATTAAAACTATTTCATTGAAATAAAAGCAAAAGAAAAGCATTGAAATTCTCTTAAACAATTAACATATACTTAATTATCACAGCTGGGAAGGCAGGGGAAACCTAGTGTTAAGACACTTCGTTCTCAAGTTTTCGCTGTATTCTGAAAGCATTGTGTGTTGAGTGGCGGAACTCAACGACGCGCTTAGCCACGATCCCAGAGCGAAGAAATGAAAATATAAATTTAAATATTATGTTATATATTTTCTTATATTCTGCTATAAAGCGTATGTTTACTATTTTCTCATATTTATGGCGTTAGACTATTTTTTCTATCAATTTACTTATCTATATAACTCAGCTACTTAAGAAAATATAGAATATTTATTTTTAATAAGAATTTCTTAGGTTCACGCTTTATTTTACACATAGCACTGTCGACCGAGGGAAACCAGTGTTAAAAAACTACGCTGCCATTTTCAGTCCAATATTCCAAACATTGCGTATTGAATGGTGGAATTCTTGTCTTGTTACCTAAATGAAAATAAATCAATCCCTCGAGTGAGATCAAACCCACCACTGTTGGACGTTGTACTGCTATGCCACGACGGCCTTTTCCCTCCTTTAAAAAAAATATAAACAGTTCATTTTCTGTAAGATAATAAGAGGAATAATAATAAAATCATTCGTGTGAAATCTTAAATATGGAGTGCTTTATAGTTGGAAACTAGATCAATTTCAAACGTTGCCCGTACGTGCCTCCGCGTAATGAAACGCCCACGAGTTTCTCACACCTAGTGGTGTCTTCACACTATAAAATTCAAAATTGTATTTGAAATTTAAAAAGCTTAAAATTATCTATAGCCTTTATTGCTTATCGATTGGCTTTTTCTATGAATAAGACAAGGCGCGGCATTGAGCTACGCTACTTAACGCGTAATGACTCGAAAATTGGGCAGTTTTAACACAAGGCTTACCTTTTGCCTACAGCAGATGAGATGAAAATTATAAATTATTTTAGTGATGTCCATTTCTTATAAAATTCAATTTCTATACTGTAACTTTCTTAACTTTTCAACATTCACATTTGATGGTCCATTACTTTAATTCGACACGTAAGAGCAGATATTTCGATGTTAGGTCGTGCTCTGACTAGGGTTCGCAATATCGGACCATTCAAGCAAAACCGGGATTTTCGATATCGACTTCAGAAAAATCCCGGGATCCCGGGTTTTTCGATATTTTCGGGATTTGACAATTTTTTTTCTTATTTTTAGAGTTAAGTTAGGAGGGTATTTTTAAGGAAGTAGTAAATTAACTTATATTTAGTAAATAAAATAAGTTTAATTATAATAAACAGTTTAATAATAAATCACTTTAGTAATTATAATTCTTTTTTATGTATATTTATCAAATATACTATAAAAAAATAATTATATAATAATTTGCTACAAAAAATATCTTATAGGTATACTATTTAACATATTTAACACAAAAAATAATATTATTATATATATTATATAAATCAAAATTAACGAAAAAAATCACTACTAACAAACTCGCATAATATAAAGTTAACTATAATCTCTTTCCTACTATACATAATACATATATTAAATAATCAAAACTTAAAATCCTAAATTCAGTTGTATATAAGATGTATATTAAAAATTTTAAATAATCAATCAAATCAATTTTCATTTATCTTTGATTGCGCAATATAATGCGATCGTAGAAATAACAATGTATCTAAACTTTTGTCACTTAATCTGGATCGCAATTGGTTACATAAGTAACCACAAGTAGAGAAAGCTCTTTCTGACTCTACACTTGTTGGAGGAATATTTATTAAATTGTTGTACGCCAAATTGAGATATTTTCCTCTAGATCCACCGTTTTCGTAAAGAGCCATTTCAATTTTTATTATAGTATCAAGGTCGGGGTCAAGAATTGCTGTGGATAAAGTGTTTTCCATTTGCTTTTGAACGGCCATTTCTAATTGTTTTTTCAGTGGCACTGAAGTACAATCATCATTTTTGTCTTCATAGGAAGAAATAGTACTGTCATTTATGGATTCTGATCCAAAATTGTTACCAATCCGCACAACACTCACAATATGCTCTCTCATTTCTGTGTAATCTGGCCTTAAAAAGACATCAGAGTATTCGTTGGCTGAATCAAAATATTTTTTGGGATTATGTAAGTATTTTAATGTTGAGGCAACCAGCAACCTTCGTTTCTTAATTCTTTGTTTTAAAGAGCTGCAAAGATCACGAACAACTCTATCATGTTGCATAGTATCTAATTTTTTAAACATAAACACCAAAGCCGCATCAGCACTCATGAGGTTAGCGGTCCTTTTGCACAGTTCTTCGACAGTGGCTTTAAGTATTTCAAATACTCTGCTAAGATCAGCCAGACGTCTGAATTCATTTTCAGATAATTCTAGATCAATTTTTAAATCTATCAGTGCCTTTTGGATCGGAATTTTAAACTTCACAAGTCTCTCCAACATATCTGCTAAACTGTTCCATCGTGTTCTACAATCTAAAATCAAATTGACTTCATCAATCATTTCCTCTTTCACATATTTCTGCAGTATGTCGTTTTTTGTTGGCGATTTCCTAAAAAGTTTTGCAACTTTACGGACTTTTTCTATCAATTCTTTGAAAATAAATTCATTTTGCTGATTGGTTGTCATAGTGACATGAAAACCATCATTGTCATCATCTTTATCATTATCTGAACCAAGACTGTCGTTCACTATTACATTCGAATGAGATTGAGGATTTTCATTCTTTTGGAACAACACATCTAATAATGCGAGCTGTATGCCATGAGCAAGACATTGTTGATGAAAAAGCTGCATCACGGCCAAAGGCTACCATTACAGAAGCCCCATCAGTTGTAGTACAGACTACGTCGTCCTTTAAAGATATTTCGAATGATAATAGTTTTTTCTCGAGTAACTGTAAGCAAGTTGTCGCTGACATACTGCCTATTACTCTCTCAAGGCCGAGATTAACAAAATTATTTATCAACATTGGACTATGTACATTGACATTAATAAAACGTCGATTTCCTATACTGGTCCATTCGTCTAGTGTTAAAGATACCTTAACTTCTTCGTTTTTCAATTTTTTAAGTTGGTTTATTGAATGTAATTTTACAGTTTCACCGTGCTTCATAACAATATTTTTGATTGTATTAGATGAAGTTGGTAATTTGTAACCAGATTGTGCCATGATTCGTCGCAGATCTTTTGACGTCAGAAAGAAACTGTAAGGTAAGCCATCAACAGACGTCATGCGAGAAAGTGTTTCACTTAAACTATTAGAGCTGGTAAAATAGTCTGTTAATTTACTCCTTTTTTTCGGTGGTTCATTTTCCTTAGCAACAGGCAGAGTGGTTCCTGTAGAAGTGGATGGCCGCTGACATTGGATAGTAACATCGACATTATTTTTTAAAATTACAGAATGTACTGTTTTTAAATGAATATGAAGCCCTGAAGTTGTGCCTCCCGATGTCTTCAGTATTTTATTGCAATAGGTGCATTTGGCTGTGAGATTATTTGAAGCTTTAAGAAAATGACTCCATACTGATGTTTTTGATTGTGATAATTTTTTATGCTTTTTATATATAACTTTATCTAGGTCCTCCATCGTACTTAACTAATATTAACCTGTAAAGAAAATATAAAATTACATAAGAAAATGTCGTTAAACTTTTACGCTGCATATAAATTATAAACACATTAAAACAAACAATATGATAAAAAAGCACATACTCGTAAGATCTATTTGCTTAGATTGTAAAAATGTCTAATATTATGGCTGAATTTTGATTCTAAATTTACTTTTCCATCCAATTACGCTACTTAAAGCTAGGATATAATTCTTTCCAAGCGATATATGTACAAAGTACAGTACATTAAATGAAAACAGGGAAGACAATATTTACATCAATTTATACGTAATTTTCACAATTAAGTAAGCAATAATATACTAATCAATTGATATAATTTACTTACCAAACTATTTGCTTCTATCACCAGTGCCCAGACTCATTAGCCATTACTCATTACTATCACTAATTAATTAAAAAAATGCAAACGGTTGTTTAGCAAAAGATCTGCAAGAGCTTAAAAAATACAACCAAACACAAATATACAACGACACAGACTTGTATAACGATTAACGACTTGCACAACAATGAAGTGCAATAATGACACCTGGAACATCGACGTCCAAGAACAGCGTGCAACAACGACGTACAACAAAGACGCGCAACAACTAGGCGCAACGAAAAAATACGGTATTCGTGCGTTCATTGGTCGGGCCGGTCAAACTCGGTTAATGTCGTAAAATTCCGGATTTTGAGGAAAACTCATCGCTTACTTTAGCCGGTGATGTTATGTACCATTGTATATCTTAAAGAAGCCTGGATTTAATAGCAGGCACGTTTTAAATCGACTAACTAACTTTTAACTTTGTAAAATCCGAAAATATCGAAAATCCCGGTTTTTTGTAAAATTAAAACCGGGATTTTTAAGACCTATATTTGATCCGATATCCCGGGATTTTTAAATCCCGGGATCCCGGATTGAGACCCCTAGCTCTGACCTAATATATAATATATAAATATTAGATTTTCTTCCATTTCTACACATCACTACTGATTTAAACTTTTTATGTGTTTATAATTACGCTCTTTTGATCAACATTTATAAATTATTGAATGGTTCACTCTTAGTTTTTTTTTATTTAAGAAATATTATATAATAATAAAAAATTAATAATTTTAATTAAATATACATTTAATGTACGAATTCACAAGTAATCAAATTTATTAAAAAATTATAACAAACATCTTCTTAAACTTCTCTTCTTGTTATCATTAGGTACACATTAAAGTAACAAATAAAATAAGTTGTTTTTAATAAAAAACTTCAAGCTCTTACTGGTACAACATATATTTATTACAGAATTTATAAAGTAGTGTCGTATAAAACAATACAATAATATTGAAATGTCATAATTTTAGTTTATTTTTAGTCAAACATTAAGTAATGCCAATTATTAGTATTAATGTCGATACCACGTTTGACATATGCGCATGCGCTTCACCTTTTTCTGAAGTTGCAGCATTCCGTATAACAAAGCTTCAGCTGTTGGGGGACAACCTGGCACGTAGATATCCACCTAAACGTATAAAATACAACGCTAAGTTCCAAATCTTTAAATTTATTTACTAAACACTATTGTTTGTCCCATATTAAGCTACCGCCGGCTTAGAAGGCAGCTCTTCTAACATAAACCGACGAGAAACTTAAAATGGCATTTTTACAAAATACTAAATATCATATTTTAATTGAATCATAGTTTACTTAGCTTAGCCTTTATCGTAATAGTTGATATTGACATCGTTTTTAGAGTTTTATTTACTGTCAATAACATATAAAAAAAATCTTGTCTTTCAAATTTGATTTGGTATAAAAAAAACACCAATATATATCATAAAAAAAAGATCTCTTCAAATGTCTAGAAACCTATCGCTATTCAATACGATCTAGACGCGCGGTAGCGTGTCAAGCCAAGTTCATATAGTCTATATATCTAATTTAGATCCAAATCAATCTAACCGGTATGATCCTATCAGCGCCGCGCACAGTGGAGTACGTGTAATGATAGTAACCGCCGCCGTTGGCGCAGCTACCCATGGATACCACGAAGCGAGGCTCCGGCATCAGGTCGTAGGTCTTGCGCAGTATGGGTGCCATCTTGTTGGTGACGGTACCGGCTACTATAATGACGTCGGTTTGACGCGGTGTACCACGGAACACCATGCCGAATCTGTCCATGTCGTATCTGTGAATTAATAAGGGTGTTTTTGTGGTAGTTTGAATGTTATTGTATTATTATGTTATAGACAAAATGTAAAGCAGCAACGTTAGGCGACGCTTAACGTTAAGGATAGGCAGAGGGAACCTTTAACTTTCCGATTTATTTCCGAGACATTGCGTATTGAATGGTGAAACTCAACGCCGCATTTCGTCTACAGTCGCGTTTTATGTCAGAAACTGATCCTCTATTCCACTACGCCCTCTTAACAAAGAAAATATTTAGTATTAAATAGGCAGGTAGGTGTGTTGGTTGGTATAGAACATTTGAAAGTATATGAGTGGGTACAGGTTCATATTTTGCCATATGAAAATAAACATTGTAGATTTGAGATTAAGGATAAGATTTGTTTATCTGATTATTGCCCATTGCAAGCGCCAGTGTTCTGAAAAAATAATCGGTATATTATATTAATAACAAGTTTAACTTAGCAATAACATGTATAAAAGAAGTAAACAACGCGCATTCGTGTCATTTTTTCCATTTAATTGCTATTTCACAAAACAATACTAAAGATTTATAACAGAGAACTGTAGCCATGCCTAGGATCGTGACTTAAACGTGTTAATTTGAAAGCTTGCCAAGCTAAAGGAGGTAATTAAGCGGAAATACTTGACCTAACCCTCTTTGTTGAGGCACTCCAGTCAAATATCATAGACTGGCCTTTCGCCTTATATTCAGAATTGATCTTACGATTGATATATTTATCTTATATTAATTGACACCATCAAAGCAGTGCTTCTGAATCGTTGGGTTATATACTGTAGTTGTTGGTTCGGTTACCAATCCGGGGAATTAGTTATATTTAAACATTTTTGTTTTTCCAATTTGATAATTGACAAGACTTATATAATTATAAAAAGAGAATTGACGCCGTCGGTTAATATTAAAAACATTCTATAGCATACCTATAGAATATTTTTAATATTATTATATACATACATAAATTACATACATTTTTGTACCAATCTGATTTAGATCTTATTGGCCATTATTACATATAAACAACTTTATATTATACAAATAATCATATTATGTAATAAAAATGTAATTTTATTTTTACATGGAAAAGTGACGAGGCGTGTCGAAACACCAGCTTCGGTTTCAGCTAACAATCTGATATCAATTACGCGGTCTGTAATAGGTATTTACCATACATAGAAAATAGTTTCTGCTAAATAGGTTTCGTTAATAGAATTACGCATGAGTATTTCTATTAAATTAGCTCACGGATATACCTAAGTAAATTAGTTGAGTTGTAAACCTTAACGAGATGGCATCTTATCCCTACATTGGTGATATTTTATCAGCTTCACGCTGTATCCCGCCCACAGCAGGGTAGGCAGAGGGAACCTAGTGTTAAGACACTCCGTTCCCCACTTCCTGCCGAATTCTGGAAGCATTGCGTGTTGAGTGGCAGAAGTCAACGTCGCGCTTAGCCTCGACACCAGAAATATAAATTTAAGTAAATATTTCATCTCCTCGAGGGGGAATCGAACCCACAACCAGTCCGTTTTACAGTCACACTTCGTGCCGCTGCGCCACGACTGGCCTCTATATCTATACTTATAATAAAATCGTAATAGAACGTTGCTTTTAAAATTTTATTTTCATCTCGTATGTCTATTTTACTGTGTCTGTGCGTTTGTTCAAGGTAATCTCAGAAACAGCTGAACCGATTTCATTTGTTTTGTTTTATTTCAATCAAGATCTTATAAATAAAGATATTATACCATTTTAAATAACGTTGTTCGACAAAGAACTGTAAAAACTTTTCAATATAGATATAGATATTGTTTTTAAAATTATATAATACGAAAACTAAAGTAATGCAGATTAGTAAACTAATCGTTATGTAATTCAAATAAAACTTGTACCGTCTCTTTTTATGTTAGGAAATCATATTTTCTACACACAAGCAACACTTAAAGACAAAAACCAACTATACAATCTTATTAATATTATAAAAAAAGTATCCATATAATGAAATCACCTCGGTCCAGCGTAATGCATCATCTCCAGAGCGCAGCAAGCGAGACCGAAAGTCAGAGGCCAAAGGGAGCCCTTTCTGCCCCAGTTCAAAATGTCATCTACTCTTGCCACCACCCATTCCAAGGCCGGCTGAAATAACTAACATGTTAGCGCATGTGTGACATTTACAACGTTTGTGTTTTATATCCCCTTTTTAATTTTTACGCTGTATCTCGCATATAACAGAGTAGGCAGAGTGAATGTGGGTTTAAGACGCGAAGATAATATTATTTAAATATCAATGCCGTGCTACCAGAGCGAAGAAATGGAAATATTAAATTTCCTCGAGTGGGAGTCGAACCTACAAGCGTTTATATTCACACGCTTGCCCCTGCGCCACGACTGGCGCTGTTTTACTTAAAGAAATTCTTATACAATTGCTTTAAATGTGTATACTACACACATGTTTGTGTGTTATTAATACAAAAATCTAAATCTAGATTTGGGCATGACTCTGGACTCCTGTCCATTTTGGATATGATGCATTCATCTCCAAAACCAGCAAAATTTTACCAAAAAAATGTTATAAATTATACTTTGAAATTTCAATGAAATATTCTAACGTAACTTGGCACAAACAAATTGCCACTTATTAAGATAAATCTGCAAGGTATAAGAAAGATTTCGCAGGATGGAGAACATTTACGATTGCAGAAAACTTTTCGTGGAAAATTTAGCCAGTTATATTTGTACTTGGATTTGAATCATATTTTATACTTACATTAATCGAATTTACAAATAAGTACTTAGTACTACAGTGGCACAAGCGTGTGACTGTAAACCCGATGGCTGTGGGTTCGACAGCAATTCAGGGAAAAGAAATAATTAACTTTCAACGTTGAAATCCGCCACTCACCACGCAACGCCTCATAGATTGTTAAAATAAAATCGCCTGGTTGTGGGTTCGATCCCCACTCGAGGAAGTGAAGTATTTATTTACATTTATATTCTCATATATTCGCTCTAGTGTCGAGGCAAAGCCTCCAGAACTCGGCGGAAAGTGGGGAACGGAGTTTCTTAACACTAGGTTTCCTCTGCCTACCCTGCACCATGCGGGATACAGCGTGAAGCTGATAAAAAAATCTCCCTATACAATCGTAATAAACGTATTATATTGTTCAAGTTAGCAAATAATTAAAAATATCCGTGCAATTTCTCACACGACACTTTGAAAGCAATACGATTTACTGTTTCCTGAGTCTATTCTGAAGGGGCTTAATCCTGGCTTTAGATGCAAACGCCTGAACTGAAATGTCGCTATCGGATTCCGATAGTGCAGTGTAGTCATTTTGTTCGGGGGATTTTATCAATTCCTATTTACTTTTATTCAAGTAGGCCGTTTGTTTTACTTTATCTAGCTTTTTGTTCTACGTTTTAAAGCAGCCAACACGCTGCTTCGATCGTTTAAAGTTATTATTGTATAAATAAAAAAGCCTTGTTCCCTGTATTTCATTCTGATATTTTTTAAATTAATTAATAAAATAAAATTAATAATTATTGTTCCTTCACAGCTGTTTTACTGTAAAATTTCATCTAAATCAAACAAAACATCCATCCTTATTTTCTCATTTATGATATTAGATATTTTTCGAAATTGAATCATACCTATTACTGTTGTTAAATCTATGTAGTTAGAATACATATTCAAAGTTAGCAAATGTGTCATAATTCCAATTTACTAATCTCATTCGAATTTTATATCAGAAAATTGAATTACAAAATTGTGACGAAAAGTAACTTTAGGAATAATTCGATACAAACAGGCGACGGTTTACTTTTGCTGATATTGTATCGAGTTTGTTTTCCTTTCAGCAGCTTACTAAAAAATAAATAAATTTTCGTTGGTCGGAAGTGTAAAGAAAACTCAAGTCACGTACTCGAGGCGGAGGTAACTTTTCTCACCATCTTACTGACACGGAAAAAGAACTTTATTTCCTTTTCAAGTTTCTACTGGACACGAATATTTGAAAAGTTTACTATTTTCTAGTTTCCTTGCCGTTGGCCATACAATTGTTAACAATACAGTCGTTCAAGAAAATAATACATTTTCTTTTCTTTGAAAATAATTAAAGCTAAGATTGCATAATAACGGACCCGAGAGGTGTATTGTGTAAAAAAATAAAAATAAGCATATAAAATATCAACACATGATTTTTCTACTATTTTTTGGGCACAGGTAACCTGGGAACCTAGTGTGTAATACTCTGTTCTAATTAAGATACTTCCGTTCCGCACTTTCCGCCAAATTCTGGAGGCATTGTATATTAAGTGGCGGCATTTAACGCCGCGTCTTTGCCACGTTACCAGATTAAATTGAATATATTATGTATTTCATTTTCTCTATTATGAATCGAACCCAAGACTTGTTGCGTGTACATACGCTTGTGCCACTACGCCACGATTGGCCTCTATTTATTCAAGACGTTTTTTTGTTTTAGTTTCTACACATACTAATGTAGATATAGATTAAGTTTATAGAGTCTCTCAGCGATAGCTGTCCCAATCTGCGCCGTCCCGCCTTCCATTAGCGGGATGGGCGGGTTGAGTCCAATTCCTTACGTAATTGGATTGCTGCAGGACCGGCAATGTTAGTTCAAGGTGACATCTTTAAATATACCTAACTATATATACTAGAGGCCAGTCGTGGCGCAGGCGTCTGGTTGTGTGTTCGATTCTCACTCGTGGAAATGAAATGTTTATTTAAATTTTATATTTTCATTCTTTAGCTCTGGTTTCGAGGCAAAGCACGACGTTGGGTTTTGCTATACAACACGCAATGCCTCCAGAATTTCAGCGGGAAATGGGAAATGGAGTGTCTTAACACTGGATTTCTCCTATATACTCTGCTGTATATGAGATAGAGCGTGGAGCTGATTTGTTTTTTTTTTAAATAAAAGTTTTAAATTAAAATACATTCACTCTAAAAATGTGTCTCGCATTAAACTTTAATATTTTTTGTTTAATTTACTAGCCATAACGGAAATTCTAGTCGTCTAATAACGACTCACGACGCGTTCTCACGTCTTGAGTCAGTCAATATGATTTTTTTGCGCGATCATTTGTAAATGTTAACGGTACTGAAAGATCGTTATATCGAAGTTGATTTCTAGAATTATATTTCTTTATTATAGAATTCCTATAAATAATATCAATTTAATGAGATTGCAATACATATCGACGGAGGTAATGTGTATTCTATCATGTTTTGCATACGGAGTTAAATTATGAAGATATTTACTGTACAATTTATATCTAGGCCAGTCGTGGCGCAGTGGCACGAGGTGTGATTGTAAAACCGACTGGTTGTGGGTTCGATCTCTACGAGGAGATGAAATATTTACTTAAATTTATATTTCCATTTCTTCGCTCTGGCGTCGAGGTTAAGCGCGGCGTTGAGTTCTGCTACTCAATACGTAATTCCTCCAGAATTCGGCAGAAAGTGGGGAACGGAGTGTCTTAACACTAGGTTCCCTCTGCCTCCCCTGCTGTGTGCGGGATACAGCGTGAAGCTGAAAAAAAAATTATCTCTTACTAATATTCTGTTCGCCCGCTCAGACTGCTCATAGAAATATCAATATGTTTTTATTAATTGTATAAGACAAATGTTAATCTGGAATAACGTGACTATTAGTGAAAACCACATTAAATCTGTTACTTGCGGAATTTATATATATATAACCTGAGGCCAAACGTGGTGCAGGAGTGTAAGCGCATGACTGTCAATGCGACAGGTTGTGGGTTCGATTCCCACTCGTGGAAATGAAATAGGTAATATTTTCATTTATTCGTTATGGTAGATACCAAGGCATTGCACGGCGTTTAGTCCCGCCACTCAATACGCAATTCCTCAAAAAATCGACGAAAATTGGCAAACAGAGTATCTTAACACTGGGTTCACTACCCTGCTAGCGTAAAACTAAAAAAAAAATTATAAACAAACATCAACTAAACGAGAAAACTCTATTCCGCTACATTTTTCTTGAAGCAGTAGTTTCAGTGTAACATTCTTTTTCATGTCTATTGTGTCCAAGTACTTTTATGTTTTGTAAAGAACTTGGCTTACCTTTTCTAAGAAATGTGAGATTGTTACCAACTTTACTGTAACAAGTTCACTATAGTTTTAAACGCTTCTATGGACTACATTTAGGCTTAGAAATATTTTATGTTTTTATTTACCCATTTTAGTAATATTATTATAAATGTAAAAGTTTGTGAAGATGGATGTTTGTTTTACTTTAACGCAAAAACTACTAAACAGATTTCAATAAAACTTTACAGTAAGGTAGCTTATAAATACATTAGAATAACACATGGTCTACAATTTGTGACACAATAAAGATTTTGTTTAATTTGGCAAAATTATATATTTTGCCAATAAGATTAAGCGGGCGAAACCGCGTTTGGGTTTCTAGTTTGTTATAAAATAAAAATTAAACTTTTATAAAATAAAATTAAATCAAATCAGCTTCACGCTGTATCCCGCACACAGCAGGGTAGGCAGAAGAAACCTACTGTTAAGACACTCCTTTGCCCACTTCTTGCCGAATTTAAGAGGCATTGCGTGTTGAGTGGCGGAACTCTACGTCGCCCTTTGCCTCCACACCAGAGCGAAGAAATGGAATATAAATTTAAATAAATATTTCATTTCCTCGAGTGGAGATCGAACCCACAACCAGTCGATTTTACAGTCACACTCTGCTCCTGCGCCACGACTCCACTTTTGTAATAAGAAATAAATACTTCTTGGAAGAAGTATTTATTGCTTATTACAAAATAAAGGCCGGTCGTGGCGCAGCGGCACGAGGTGTGACTGCAAAACCGACTGGTTCTGGGTTCGATTCCCACTCGAGGAGATGAAATATTTACTTAAATTTATATTTCCATTTCTTCGCTCTGGTGTCGAGGTTAAGCGCGGCGTTGAGTTCTGCCCCTCAACACGCAATGCCTCCAGAATTCGGCAGAAAGTGGGGAACGGAGTGTCTTAACACTAGGTTCCCTCTGCCTACCCTGCTGTGTGCGGGATACAGCGTGAAGCTAATTTAACAAAAGAAGCTTGGAGGAATAAGAAATGCAATTTACTATTATATTATTTGTAGTACTTTTTTATACTTGTTCTATAACCATATTTCTGAAAAAAAATAAACGATATTATTTGAATTATCGGCTTTTGACAACACATGCCTATGATAAAGAACGTGCCCCAATTTCCTGTTTCGATGAAAAATGAAATGACAGAAAAAAGACAAACGTTTTCAATCTGCAAACTGCAAATTTCTAATCTATCTGTAGCTGGCAGGAGGCCACTCTGTTTCAGATGGGTATTCTAGATCCGAACGCGGTTTAATTATCCGCGCTTCCGCCTCGCTGGGCCGAGATTACTGCCAGTTGTCGGTATTACCCAGATATTATGATGAAACTGAAGTATACGCGACAGGTGTGGGTTCGATTCCCGCTCGAGGAAATTAAATATTTAATATTTTAATTTCCTTGCTCTGGTAATTAGGGAGACCGCGGCGTTGCGTTTCAGTCTTCAATACGCGATGCCTTCAGAGTTCGACCGAAAGTTGGGAACTGAAGTGTCTTAGTGGGAAGCGAGTGTCTTAACTTAGTCTTGTGTAAAAAAGCATCGTCCCTGCTGCGGCGCATGAGGAGCAGTCACAACAGCATTCTGAAGACAATTACGGCCCGCCTAGATTGCTCTATTCAAAAACATATATAACATAGGATAGAAACAATAACCGGCCAAATAAAATAATATACAAATAACAATAACTAACATAATTCATAAGAAAAAATTGTTACTAACACACTAACACTATACAGATATGGATTTTAATCTGAAATAAATTATTTTATTTTATTTATTTATTATTTATTAACATTAGGTACCCTGCTTTTCCCTGTTTGCCCTTCTATGTACGGAATACAGCGTTAAGCTGAGAAACACTAAAATATATTTTTATATAATAAAAAATTGTTGTAGATAAAAAAATTGTCCGTCTATGGCTTGCAAATTAAAAATAAATATTTTTATTATATTAGTGCCCTTTTCACAAGTACATATAAATGTATGAAAATATATCAACATAACGAAAATTCTAAAGTTATGTCAATTCTTCTATTCTCGGTATTAAAATTTAACTAGTGAGACTTGAAAATCGGATATTTTTCTTAAACTATAGTTACTTTTAATTGCGGTTCGTGCGTCCGTTTTCCCTTTTATCTCCTCGAATAAACTATCCGCTCTTGCTCCATAAAGATTGTGGAAACCGCCCAAATAAAAACGTTTTTTGTAAAATCTGTGTAAAATAACTTCTTTCTTGCCTGTAAGCTCGTGATCGAGTTACGACGGCCACTTTTAAAACGTGATTTATGATGTTTTATAAATCGTCAGCCTAATTTTATTCAAAATTACAAAAAAGTTTATATTAAAACTTTTGTTAGGGTAGATTATAAAAGCTATAAGGTAAACAGTACCTGATTGGGATAGTGGAATGGTGAATAACGTCGTTTTTCACCAACTTTATACGATTTGGATCCATGCAGGTTCACTGGAGGGTGAGTCTTTTTTGATACAGTGCAACAGTTTCTTAGGTTAACTTCATGTAGGAAGCTAGGAAGACATACGTATTTATACTTATTTAGAAAACGTATAAAAATTTGAACATAACGGTACTCGAACCCGCGCCTCCTGGAAACCGACCAGGTATTAAACATACGTATTTTTTAATACTGCCTAATTGATTTTCTTTATTATTTCCATAAACAAAAGACCTTTTGAAAAGATGAAACTGAAAACTGTAATGGAAAATTATAAAAGTTTAAAGATTTAGATTTATCTATATAAAATATACTTATTTAAGTCTTGCGCTCTCCAACCTACAACAGGGTAGGTAGAGAGAACCTCGGAACTAAGTATTAAAAAACTTGCGTTCCCCGTTTGCTGCCGTGTTCTGGACGCATTGCGTGTTAGGCGAGCAGAACTCAACGCCGCGCTTTGCCCCGTTGTCAGAGCGAGGAAATGAAAATATTAATCACTTCGTTTCCTCCAGTAGGAATCCCATTCAAGCCCAAAAACAGTCTGGCCACAAAGTAAACTTCATATACGCAATATCTATATAAAATATACGACTTTTTTTGCTCAAATTATAAAACATTATATTTTTTTTTACCTTTTCATGATTTTACTTTTACAATACATATTTCTAAATAACATATTCCTTTATATTTTCTTCGTGACGATATCAAAGAAAAGCTGTCAAACCGAAGAAATCGCGTGAATGACTTTTCAAAGCTACGTATTGACATTTGTCAGATGTATTTGATGTCTTACATACTTTTACGTTTCGCCACGATTTTTCAAATAAGGTTTCATAGATTTTGTTTGTGTTTTATTTTTTTCACTATAAGAAATTTTCTTATATTTTTTTTTTGTATTTACGTCTCGATTTTTAAATGTTATAGACGACATTTTATATTGCACAGCATCGAGTTCCTTCACTCTCTGTCACTCAATGTCTTGAATTCAGGTGGAAAGTAGGGAGCGGAGTATCGAAACACTACATTTTTTTCTGCTCTAAGTGGGATAGAGAGTAAAGTTTAAAAAAAAACATCCTTTAAATTAAATGGGTTCACTCTCTCTCAGCTCTCGTTCCATGCGCTTCTTATTATTCTACAACAAATCGGAATTTCTGCACTTGTTTTTAGTTTATCAGGGAATTTTAAATTGAAGGTTGTGTCGTGTTATTAAATAAGACATGAAAAGGATCCATGGTGATTTATTGTAATTTTTTTTATTCAATTTGTAACCAAATTGACATATTCAGTTGGTTGTGAGTTCGATTCCCACTCGAGGAAATGAAATATTTATGTATATTTATATTTTCATTTCTTCGCTCTGGTGTCGAGGCAAAGAGCGGCGTTGAGTTCCGCCACTCAACACGCAATGCCTCCGGAACTTGGCGGAAAATGGGTTTGCTTAACACTAGGTTCCCTCTGCCTACCCTGCTGTGTGCGGGATACAGCGTGAAGCTACCACCCACAACTAGTCAGTTTTACAGTCACACTTCGTGCCGCTGCGCTACGACTGGCCTCAATTAGGTTTTTAGGTATTTAGGTATATGAAATTTATTTATTTTGTTTCACGAACTAAATTTACCAAGTGGAATAGATCTCAGGGATGACCTACATTGATTGATTGAGGGTACCGAACTACGCGATAAGCAGGCTGCTACTTGGGTCAAGTTTTTTAATAAAAATTGTTTCTTACTTGATCCAGTTTTTTTGATGAGAATTCATTTGAAACTTGTACTTTTTCACGTTAGAAAAATTTTATATAAATCATTTGGCTGACCTACTTTGTAGATTACTAAATATATATTTAGATTATGTATACTTCCGAGTGAGGCCAGTCGTGGCACAGGTGCACAAAGTGTGACTGTAAAACAGACTGGTTGTGGGATCGATCCCCACTCGACGAGATGAAATATTTACTTAAATTTATATTTCCGTGTCTTCGCTGTGGTGTCGGGGCAAAGCTCGGCGTTTAGTTTTGCCACTCAACACGCAATGCCTCCAAAATTCGGCAGAAAGTGAGGAACGGAGTGTCTTAACACCAGTTTCTCTCTGCCTACCCTGCTGTATGTGGGATATGGTGTGAAGCTGATTTATACTTCCGAGTCTTGGAACTTTATGGGTTAATCTAACTGGTCCATTTAAAATCTTATATTTAGGGCAAGTTTCAGATAGATTACTATCTGAAACTCCATTCGTAACTCGTAATAATTAATACTATCATACAGACGAAAGACGAAAATACAAAATAATTGGTTTTTATATTTTCAAGAATAATTTTCTCATTAATGAACGATAATAGGAGGTAACAATTCATACGATTTGTTGTATTTTTAAATAATAAAAAAATATGTAAAATTGAAATGCATGTGTATCTACTAGATATTGCTATTCGAGACCTGGGAAACCAAAAATTATAACTTGTCTCCTTGTCCATTGGTGAAACTGGCTCTAAGCCTTTTAAATTCAAAAAAAAAATCTTAATCTACCTCGAGTTTTGATGTGGGCATAAGCTCACGCAGCTTGACGCTGTATCCCGCATACAGCAGGAACAAAGGGGCTCTGGTGTTAAGATACTCCGTTTCCGATATTCCGCCTGATTTTTCAAGGCATTGCATGCTGAGTGGCGGAACTGAACGCCGGGCTTTTGCTTTGGTGCCAAAGCGACAAAATGAAAATATTAAGAAATAATAATAAATTCCATCGAGCGGGGATCGAGACCACAACCGTAGCGTTACACTCACACCCTTGTGCCACTGCGCCACGGCGGCTTTAAATGCTGATATTTAGTATTATTTTCCTATCTCGCTTCGTAATTACTTCTAAGACGATCTCAAAGGATATCCGAGGCGTAAAAGCAAATTATAGCCTATATCGTGGCATAATCTCGTTCCCTGGATGCTGCGAGACGCCCTGTTACTGCTAAATTGTGTTTAATAGATTGAGTTATACAGGGTGTTCAACAAAGTTTTGTGCTAGGTGCCTATTGAGTTTGGGTGAAATGGGTTGTTTATGAAATATCTAGTAGGTATAAGATTTCTTGAATCTATATGTATTTCTATACTAAAATTTTAAAACTGGAGAGTTTGTTTTGTTGAATGCGCTAATCTCAGGAACTACTGGTTCGAATTGAAAAGTTATCTTTATGTTTGATAGTCCGCTTATTGAGGTGAGCTATATGCTATGTTATATGTATATTGTTTCTATGTAACTGTTAGTCATTTACTACGGGCACTTAGGGTGTGTTCTCATACTCTCTCAGTCATCTCTTGTGGCCATTGTGGCGCAGAGAGAAACTGTCTGTCGCCATACGCGTAATGCAATGATTTTGGGTTCAATTTCCATTACAACGGGTTAGTTATTATTACAACGTGGGCGAAGCCACAGTTGAAAAGTAGAAATATATATTTGTATATTTTTTAACTTTATAAATAATATGTATGTATATAATATGGAAAGTAGAGAGAATTTAGTGTTGTAGAGCGGAGAGAATTTATATTGACAGTTATTGTTTTATCGTCAACGTAAAGTATATAATTCTTATTTATTAAGGGCTTGGTCCTGGTCGGCTTCCAGGAGGCGCGGGTTCGAGTCCCGCTACGTTCAAATTTTTATACGTTTTCTAAATAAGTATTTTTCTTTCCTAAGTGTGGATTAACACTTTAAAAATGTTTAAAGTATATAATTGTCACTAGTATTCTATAGATAATTTATATAGAGCCCCATGTCGCTCAAAATCGAATTTCCACTATTCGCAAGAAAATAACTAATAAATTCATACTGAATTTGTAATCTAAATTAAATTTAATATAAAACTTAATAAGCATCGCGTTACCACAGCTCCTTTAACACGAAACAACTAGAGGTTTCTCTTTGACGCCAGCCTCATTAAGACCGGGCTACAGCAGTTGATAGTCGACGTGACACAATTATGTTAGAGGAAAATGTGGCTGTGAACTTGTACTTACCTACACCAATTTAAAATATCTCGTCGCGAGAATGTCCTACTGGAAGCGCTTTGCCTACCCTCAGTCATTAAAACCGGGACGTGGAGTAATGTATACGTGCTAAGACTGTTTTGTTTGAGTTTTCTTTTGAATTATATTGTTGTTTTTTTTTTAAGATTTTTTTTTCTGTTCATTTTTGTTTCCTTTTCTGTTGTTCTTATTTGGTGTTAATAAATTAGCTTCACGGTGTATCCCACACACATCAGGTTAGGCAGAGGGAACCTCGTGTTTAAGACACTCTGTGGCCCATTTTCCGCCGAATTTTGTTGATAAATGGAGATGGAGGACGGTGTGGGTGTTAGCAAAGTGCGTGTGAAAATTATGAATTAATAAAATATTTTCAAATATATATATATATATATATATATATATATATATATATATATATATATATAATAAACTTCCTATTTATATAACTTGACTTATTTAACTTCTCGTTAAAAATCTTTATAGTCTTATTCAGATTATTTGTAAGAATTCTTCCGTTTTATATACATATGATAAATATTAAATAGCTCTAGGATAATGCAGAATGCAGAAAAAAAATATAATGCGGAAAAAATTTACTTATTGCCATATTTCATAGTTTGAGTAGAGATTCGTGATCGGGCAACTCAGAGGTTACCTATATTCAATTAAGTAAATATATGAAAATATAAATAATAAAATGTTGACAACCAAGACTAAATGCGTATCCTAATCATGTTCAATGTTCAACATGTATCTTATGTGAGAATTGAACCAATGTAAATTCATCCCCTCTCATACGGGAGGGTTCTCAGGAGTAACTCTGATCGGAAGTACAGTGGGAAGTATAGCCATATAGCCTTCCTTGATAGATCGACTTTCCAACTCAAGATTAATTTTTCAATTGATTTATTTTATTAGCTTCACACTGTAACCCGTACAATGTAGTCAGAGGGAACCTAAACCTACTGTTTACTATTACTTTTATTCATTTGATCAATATTCACAAGCTTCCAAAGTTCAACGACATTCAATCTATCACAGTATAATTAGAAGGTAGTCACTTAGTTTGTTGCGTTATTTTATACCGCGGTAAGCGTATTCAGGCGCACGCACGTGTGGCGGCGGGAAGTGCGCGTCGATAATACTCCCATTTAATGACAGCTCGCTAGCAATTACCGAGAAGCGGTTGTGTTTCACTGGGGCTGGGTGATTCATGTAGGTTTTTTTTATTATTTTCGGTTTTCAGGTTGTTTATTTATTTTTGGGAGTTTTTTTATTTGATGTGTAACCTTCTTGTAGTGTTTGACATAGTATATAGATATGAAATTGTGTTTGTGTAAAGGAAATCTATTATGTTTGTTGCACTCTAATGGAAAATGGAAAATTTTGTGGCATATTATTTTTTTTAGCTTTACGCTGTGCCCCGCTCATAGCAAAGTAGTGCAGAAGGAACCTAGGAATCTGGTGTTAAGACACTCCGTTTCATTTACAGCACTTCCTTTCTCCACTCTCCGCCAAATTCTCGAGGCGTTGCGCTCTGCTTTGTTACCAGAGCGAGAACAAGAAAATTTCAAATATTTCATTACCTCAAGTGGGAATCGAACCCACGATCTGTCGCGTTTACAGTCCCACGCTTGTGCTTCTGTGCGTCATGACTGGCCTCAATATAGTATATGAATTTTAGAATGGATTTCCTAGGCAAAAATCTGACGACTATATAACATATGCATATCACAAAAATAACATCAAAATCCTTTTTAAACACCAAACTTATTTCAAAAATTATTTCCCAGCAAAAAGTAAACATCGTGGTAACGTGAATGATCGAACACAGCTGTTGCGAACTCCGGCAAGTTTGTCGTTACATTTTCAAGAAAAAAAAATAATTCACCGCTTCGTTGAGCTTTTAATAAATCCTCACAAAGCTCCCTCCCTCCTCCTCCGTCCTCTCGAAATGATGAAATTAACGTCAGAAATGTTTAATCCAGCCTCAATTGTACTCTAGTACGCTGTAGAGGGTAAACTGTTGGTGTCTATATTTGTATAGCACCTGGTGGTATTAGAGTAGATTTTCATTTGATATGGTGTTTCGTTTTATATGTATGTTTGTATGTGCTTTTGATAATAACTGGTGAACTGTAATTATTTTATTGTTCATTTTTCTACTTTGAGTTGATTGTGAAAAGGTTATTAAGTTATTTATAAATCATCTAGTGTGGCCTTTGTGGCATAGAGACACGGTGCTGTAGCCATACATGAATACAGCAATGGTCGTGGGTTCAATCTCTACTCGGGAAATAACTCCTCTTATTCATTTTCCCGCTCTGACGTGATAAAATGCAACGTTGAATTACATCTTTCAAATTCGTGCTAAAATTTTAAAGCGAAGTGATTTAACATTAAGTTAATGCATAGTAAGTTTTCAAAAATGACGCAATGATTTAGCAATGTATTAACTTACATTATAAAATAATTATATGTCTATCTTTAGATTTTTATTTTAATTATTTTTAGCTTCACTCTGTATCCCGAACTAGCAAGGTAGACAGAGGAAACCTTAGAACTATAGTGTTAAGACACTCCGCTCCCATTAAGCCACTCCCCACTTATCGTCGAAATCTGGAGTAGTCGAAATATCATAAAGGTCTATTATAATCAAGTAAAAGTATTCATAAAAATATAAAGAAAATTCTTATAAATATGACTAAAATCGTGACTTTACGAAGCGTACTTCAACAATTGTGTATGTAACCAGCAGAATAAGATTACATTTTTCTCTACATCAAAAATTTTTCATTTCATTTGTGAATAGAACTTTCTTCTCTTCCTTCACGTACGAGACGTAGGACGACGTGTATTTTGTACGTGATATGGAAATCTTTTGATCTTTAAATTCTATTTTACGTATTGAAAAATGTGCTGATATTATATGTTATATATGCTGATATTATATGTATATATTCATTAAATTTATCCTTTTTTTTTTGGAAAACATTTAACTTTATTGAATGCAAAAGGAGTTTGCAGTTTTGCCCCACCTATTAAATATATACTTTTATTATACAAGGAATCAATTATACGTTTTTTAATATAAATTGTTATTAAAAATACATTTAAAAATATTAAAAAAGACACTCTTCCGGGTTGGACAAAGGTCCAAGCCATCGGTAGCTAGGACTCTAGAGAGAGGAACCTCTTCACAATACGCGCCGTCTCAAGTAAAACTACCTATATTAACTTCTAATCTACTCTATACTCTACATAGTCTACGACCCCTGCCCAGGAAAATGATTGCGTTTTAATTATTTTTTCCCGACTGCTAAGGAAGGGTTATGTTTTTCGCGCGTATCTTGTATGTATGTAATATTCTTTATTACCTCGTATCTCCAGAACCGCTGAATGGATTTACATATTTGAGGTATCCTTAGATGCGTATTAGCAGCCCAAGTGTTCTTAGATAGGTCACGTTAATAAAAAATAATCATGGCGGCTGTGGGACGCCATTGGACTTAGTGAAAAAATTTTTTTCGTTTCGAATACCATAATATGGGTATCAAATTCAAGAGCTCAATTTCAGGATTTCAAAAAGGTATATCATGATTATCATTGCCATAATAAATTCTAACAAAAAAATTAAAAATAAAAAAATATTTGTAAAAACAAAAACCCCGACTGCATCAAACTAAAAAAAATAAACAAGCCCAATAGTTTATTAGGATTAACAGTCGGGACCTCTTTAAATTATGCGGCGTTCCTGGTAAAGATTTCATTGATTGAAGAATTACTTATAGGTCCCGACTGTTAATTCTAATAAACTATTGGGCTTGTTTATTTTTTTTAGTTTGATGCAGTCGGGGTTTTTGTTTTTACAAATATTTTTTTATTATTTCTTAGCTTTAGCAGTCAAAGCCCAACGAGAGGCCACTCTTATAGCAAATATCTTGAAAAATATGACGAAAAGTAGAGAACGGAGTGTTTTAACTAAATTCTTGTCAGATTTATAACTACTCTATTTTTTTTTATGTCGCGTCCACTGAATAACAGTGAGTTTTGTACTAACATTGGATACTGCACTTTGTCTATACAAAAGCCAATATTATTTTAAACATAAACATATTCCGACTGAAATCGTAACCTACATTTTAAATAAAGAAAATGTAAGCATTACAGTGCAGTCGGTAATCTTTTAATGTAATATATGTGTTTTGTATTTTGCTAAATAAAAATAAATCAGCTTCACGCTGTATTCTGCTCACAGCAGGGTAGCCAGAGGGAACCTAGTGTTAAGACACTCCGTTCCCCACTTTCTACCGAATCTGAAGGTATTGCGTGTTGAGTTGCAGAACTCAACGCCGCGCTTTGCCTCGACACCAAAGCGAAGAAATGGAAATATACATATAAATAAACTCGAGTGGGCATCGAACCCACTACCAGAACTCAACAAGCAGAACTCAACGCCGCAACGCTATATACATTACATCAATCGTATTATTATTTACTTTGTCTTCGTCTAGAATAAAACCGTTTAGATTTATTTACTTCTTTAACTAAATTATTTATGAAATTAAAAAAAAATCAAATTCTATTTAGTTGAAAATTATTATTTGCAAAAATCGTTAAATAACTTATTTATACAATAATCCATTCCGGCCCGAAGTGAATTAAGCAAAACGCCGAGACTCGTGTTATCACCATTTATCATTATCTATTTGCTATTTTTTTTGATAACACGTCTCGAGACTGATTTATGTTTGTAATATTCTGATTAATTTTTTCCAGCCTTAGTCCATAAGTAGATAAAAATGATTCATAAATATCTTTAGAACTAGATTTTTACAACAACATATTATATTATATTAATTTAATAATGATATATTATAAGGATTTAAACTTCAAACTTCAATTGACTTAATGAGTTCTATGATTTTTATGATTATTACACATTTAAATTAATAATGTAGACTGTCTACCCGTGACCACAGACTACTGCAAAGTGTTAGCAAAGTCGGGTTCCCAAAAGTGTATAATACTGAATGTACGCGATCAGTCCGGTTAAATATTTTCATTCAAAAATTCAATTGACTTATTTGAAGATCAAATCGCATGCACCAATTAATAATGTAGGATGTGGCAAGCTATAATTTTGAGATTTTTTCATAAATGCATTAATTATTTCAGCTATATTATAACCATATTGTAAAAATGTAGAAAGTTATTACACGATATATCTGATTAGGTGTGTCAGAATGCAAAGAAAATTTTTGAGAGAACCGAAGTTTAAAAGCACTCAATTTTATACTTTAATTCTCATAGTTTTATTACACTAATAACTAATTTATATTTTTATTTCTTACTTCTGGTGTCGAGGCAAAACGCGGCGTTGATGTTCGCCACCTAACACGCTATACCTCCTGAATTCGGCAGAAAATGGGAAATGGAGTGTCTTAACACTACGTTCCCTCTATCTACCCAGCTGTATGCGGGATACAGCGTGAAGTTGATTTATTATTTTTTTTATAACTAACCAATATATTCTTTCCCTCCTAGGCTATGCACACTCCGCGTAACACGGCTCCGCGTCTGCGGTGCGCTGAGCGAGGCGGGCGGCGGCGCGGCGGGCGGCGCGGGCGCAGGCGCCGTCACGCTGGCCGCCCGCATGCACAGCAGCAAGCGTACGCTACGATCCAACGACATTACAGTACCACCGATGGACGTGGAGCTGGACCTCTGCTTCTCGTTGCAGTATCCGCATTTTGTGAAGCGCGATGGGAACAGGTGCGATAAGTTTCTGATTTTTAAATTAAATGTTTGATACAAGTTAAGAGATACTTTAGAACGAGCAATTGTGGGTTCGATTCCCACTCGAGGAAATGAAATATTTAATATTTTCATTTCTTCACTCCAGTGTCAAGGCGCGGCGTTGATCCCGCTATTCAACGCTCAATACCTTTCAGAATTCAGTGGAAAATGAGGTACGGAGTGTCTTAACATAAGGTTCCCTCTGCCTACCCTAGCTCCATGCTCCTTACAGCGTGGAGTGAAAAATAAAAGAACAAGAAATATTTACTTTATAGAGAATATAAGTTGGATCGATATTTCATAACTTATTTAATTTAAAACTTTGTAACGGAATTAGCGAAGAGATAACGAAATTTTAAAGTCGAAAACGAAATGGAGCTTTAACTTTAAGCTGCGAGGCGAATCGTGACGCAGGGGCATAATCGTGCGACTGTAGACGCGATAGGTTGCGGATTCGATTCTTACTCGAGCAAATTAAATATTTAATATTTTCATTTTTTCTCTCTGATAACGAGAGGAAGCGCGGTGTTAAGTCTCGCCAGTCAACGGAAGTGTCTTAATGGGAACGGAGTGTCTCAACATAAGGAAAAATGATTAAAGCAAAGCTAAATAAACTTTAAGCTAAAAGCTTACTGATAGTTTGGCATACGACACGGAATATAAAACTCAGTTGTTTCTTATTCATTGCGGCAATTTGCTTAGTTTTACGAGCGGAATGTACCGGAGAATGGTCTGGTTCAAATGTTAACAGCGCAATGATATTTTAAGGTCGAGGTCGGGACTAATGGTGTTTTCGATCATAAAAAATATAGATACAGAGATCTAAAGTTTTTTTTATTTATACACTTATCTGTGGAATACGTCACGGTTGAATTTTATTGGAGTTCGTATATAAATAAAGATTTTTAAAATAAAGTTATGACAGTAAACAAACAAGCGAAAGGTATTTAATGGATGATTTGTATAAAAAAATCAGCTTCGCGCTTCTGCTTACCCTGCTGTATCTTGCATACAGCAGGGTAAGCAGAGGGAACCTAGTGCTCAGACACTCCGTTGCCCATTTTCCGTCGAATTTTTCGAGGCGTTGCGTTTTGAGTGTCGGATCTCAACGCCGGGTTTTATAGGTAGGTAATATATGAAATAAGTTTGTGTAATTATGGTACATTTATGACTATTTCAACAAAATCTTTAAAAAATACAGCTTATTAATTTTTTTTATATTTAACATATAAAACATAGATATTGAATATATCTAAGATAATAAAAAGTATATAAATAGGTATTATATAAAAAAAGTATCAAATTTTCTCGGAAAATGTTTCCTGTAATCCCTAGAAGAAGTTGACTGGTAAGAGGCTTAAAGCTCCAGCGTAGAATAGGATTTAGACGGCGCAAAGTTAAATCTTATAAATAAAAATTATGTAGAGTATAAATATTAAAAAAAATTATAAACATAAAAAATGCTTTTTATATTTTTATCATTATTTTAATTTTGGTTTTCTAAGTTTTTATTTTAATATCACTAAATTATAAAATAAAAATTTGTTTATATTAGAAACAGCGTCACGTTATGATATGCCGCCACGACGGCCTCAATTATTTTTTATTTAAAAAATATTTTTGTTAAAGTACCAAGGCAAAAAAGTGCAGCGTTGAGTCCTGCCATTCAACACGCAATGCCTTCAGAATTCAGCGAAAAATGGGAAACGGAGTGTCTTAACACTAGGTTTCCTCTGCCTACTGAATAAAATAGTGATTATAGCTTAAAAAATAAATTTTTAAATAATAAACGAAACATCCTGATTTCAACCCGGAACAGCCACTTCTTTGATGTTTTCCGTCGTTTAATTGTATCTTATAAAATGTATACAGTTCGTGTAATGACATGTGGAGATGTAAACTAAAACAGTTTATAGCGTGTCGGTCGTGCATTAAATGTATTTCCTTCATATTTTAAAGTTCCAGTACAAACTTCATTGTTGAACATCCCGCGTCTCCTGGAAACCTGTTCGATGGTCGATTTCCAGGAGGCGCAGGTTCGAGCCCCGCTACGTTCAAATTTTTATACGTTTTCTAAATAAGTATTTTCCTTTCCTAGGTGTGGAATAACACTTTTAAAATGTTTAAAAACTTTATTGTTGTTTTAATCTTGGATATATGTACCCGTATATATGATTCAAATAGGAAACGATGATATCTGTGATCTATGTCATATATCCTGCTGCCATTTATGTTTGCATTTCAAAATAACTATAATGCTGGAAGAACTAAATAGGTTTATACTAATATAATTTTTTATGAATATTTTTTTGATTCTTTGTAGAAAGTAGACATTACGCGGTTATCGCGTAATTAAATTAAATTAAATTAAATGACGGTATTTATGGTATATATGTAATGTTCTTATTCTTTTTCAGGTTACAGATTATGCTGCAGAGGCGCAAAAAATACAAAAATCGCACTATTCTTGGGTATAAAACCTTAGCGGAAGGAGTTATCCGAATGGACCAGGTAATTGATTATTTTTTTCTTTTTTATAATTAATTATATGTAAAATAGTAATTGGAGACGACAAAGGAATGTTTTGTACTCTTTTTCTTTTATTGGAGATGGAGAAGGGGAACGAGGCCACTCATGCCTCAGTGGCACAAATCAAATGAATCACAATCTGTTAAGTTTACAGTCGTATACTATAAGAAAATGAAATATTTGATTTTTTTAATTTTCTCGCTCTGGTTACAACGAAAAGGGCAGCGGTAAGTTCCACCCCTGACACAATGCCTCCAGAATTCGGCGAAATGCGGAGAACCGATGTGTCTTGATGAGAAAAGAGTTCCTCCTGCCTATGTGCGAGATACAGCGTGAAGAAGAACAAGAAAAAAAAATAGTGTTAAGAGTCACCGTTCTCCATTACTTTTAATGTAGATACTTTTTTATTTACCTTACATTTTTATTTAAGCTTAAATAACTAAAGTAGCCAATATAAGTTCTAAATTGCTATAACAAAGTGGAAGATTACCGTAGTAAAATACTTTTTACGTCCTACACGTCTTGCCAGTGAATTGGCAATTTGGTTGCCTAACAGCTGTTGCCTGGAGCGAGGTCTCTAAACGATGTATGTATGATAAGTCCTTTTGTGTTACACGTTTATGATAACGAGTTTTGGGTCTATACTATTTGTGATCGGTTGATGAGATCTTTGATTTTGTTAGTCTACTATAGGGAAGTATAATAATTTTGTTCTAGAGAAAATTTGTTTTGAAATAGTAAATCACGGTGCAGGTGCACAAGTGTGCGACTATAAACGCAACAGGTGGGTTTGTTTCCCACTTTAAGGAAATGAAATATTATCATTTAACATTTCCATTGCTTCGCCCTAAGGACAAGGCTAAGCGCGGCGTTGAGTTCCGCCACTCATAGCGCAATATCTCGAGAATTCGGCGAGAGGTGGGGATCGAAAGTGTCTTAATTGAAACGGAATGTCTTAACACTAGGTTTCCATGTTTTCCTCTGTTCTCATTGTTTATTTTATTTCGTTTTCCATCATATAACATCACGTTTTTATTTATATTTGTTTAAATCCATTCCTAAATTGCAAGAAGCCTACAATACAAAGAAGGCATTTCATTTTAAAACTTAACATTTTTAAGCTTACCGTGGAAAATATTTAACTAAAAGCAACTAGATTTTCAACTTGCTTCTCTATTCACTGCTTTTGCCACTTAAAAAAGTAATAAAAGAACTCAGTGACCCAGTTATCATCAGCAGCAGGCATTATGAAAGGCGACAGCTGTTTCTTAATTGGATTAAAAAAAAATACCGCATAATATCATGTTACTTTCTTTATTCACATATAATGATGTATCTCGTCAGTTTGTTCAGCATTCCTTAATTGATGAGATGGAACTTTAAATATTTATATTGTAGAATTATGACGTTTAATTATACCATCCCGTCCGTTCGTAGTATGAATATTATATAGTTGAGGTGTTTGTTTGTTTGAACGCGCTAATCTAAGGAATTACTTGTTTGAATCGAAAGAATTTGTCTGTCTGTCTGTGTATTTGTCTGTGGCACCGTAGCGCCTGAATGGTTGAACTGATTTGAATGCGGGTTATTTTAATCTAAGCCTTGTTTATCGGGATTGGCAGTTTAGGAGCTCAAGCACTTTGCCAAGATAAGGTAGTGATTTTTTAGGTCGATTGTTTTAAGTTTCAGTTTTAATATATATATTTTATTTTCCTAGTACCAGTATTTATTGGATGGTCCACTTATCAAGGAAGGCCATGTTACATTACGTAAATCGTTTCGGCGTAACCTTACTGTATTGTACACATAAGCGTATGAATAGGGGGGACCTGGTGGTCTCCTAGTCAGGTGCCCACCGCCAGAAATTTTACTTACAAAAAAATTGCTCCGAAAAATTAAATAAAATAGAAAGTTTACATGAGCACCTAAATTCCAGAACCTCGCCGCCTGAAAATATCAAAATACACCCATTGACTGTAGGTACCTGTAGTGAGAATTAACTCCAGCTCTTATAATTTGTTTATATATGACCACCATGGCGGCCACCACGGCGAAAAGCTAGTATAATATATACAGTCAAGTTCATAGCAATTAGTGAATCACGCAATTGAGGACGCCGGTAGTTCAATTTAACATTTATAATTACTTACGTCCCATTGATATATGTATATGTATGTATGTATGTCAATCCCTAACTTATGAACCAATAAATATGTATTTATGGTCACTGTATAGTAATTGAATGAGAACTGGTTTAGGGCGCGCACATGTGTTGCTTTAAAAAAATATTAAATAATAAAAAAACATAAATTTTAAGTTATAGGCCAGTTGTGTTGCAGAGGCACAAGCGTGCGACTGGACTGACTTGACTTGAGCTTACCCGAACAGGCTGTATGTTCGACTCCGAATCGACTCAACGCTTCCAGAATTCCGTTGAAAATGCAGAACGGAGTGTCTGAAAACTACATTTCCCGTTTCTCTCTACCTTGCTAAGTTCAGGATTTAGCATGATTAAGCTTAAAGAATAATAAAAGAATAAAGTAAAATGCCTTTAAATTCAAGCTTTCGAGAGGATGACATATATTAAAAAAAAGATTGGAAGTATTAAATAAATGTCATACAAATAAATATTTAATAAGTATCTAATGTCTTTACTAAATCTGTGTTGTTTTTTTCTCATTAACTATTCTAGGAATATGTAAAAATAATATTTGTTTTCAGTAGCGAATTAGAAAAACAACTCCTAAACCTCATTCATTATTTTTAATGAGAACAACAAAGCGAAAAGTTTCCTAAGCCGTCTTATTCAGAATATCATTTTGAAATAAGTTTTAAGCTCTCCAATTCATGAAAAAAGTATATTTTACAAATTTAAAAACAAAACAACAATTTATGTTATTATAATATTTTTTACTATAATAACAAAATTGTCATAAATAATCCCCAGTATCAGGTTGAACCATTTCATTGCATACAACGTACGAATCGTTGGCGATCCAATAATCTGTGAAAGGCTTGACACTTTAGCTTTGCATAGAGACGTGTCTTCGCTGTGCGTTTTCTGCTGCATTTATCATGGGGAGTGTTCTGGAGAACTGTTGGACCTGATATCTGCTACCGAATTTTCTAACCGTACGTCACAAACTTAAATATCACCATCACCACTTGGATACGTAGGAGTCCACTACTGTGAGGTTTCGTATGAACTTCCTTCCACGCACTACACAACTGTGGAATGCAGCAGTGTTTCCAGGTCGATACGACTTGGGTACCTTCGAAAAGCGCGTCTATCTCTATCTATAAGGGCGACGCACCTCTGATGCTACACGGGCTCTTGGGGGCAGAGTTCATTTACAACCAGGTTGGTAACCTAGTAAATGGTGAACTCTTGTCACGTAATGTCACATAATTTAATAGGAACCTATGATTGTAGAAAATATTCTTAGAAAAAAAAGTTCTTAGTGGGAAACGGAAGTGTCTTGATGGAAACCGAGTGTCTTACCATTTCCCTTAAGGTTCCCTCTGCATACCCTGCTACACGCGGGATACAGCGTGCTGCTGGCTAGCTGAGAGAAAAAATCGGAATTGATGATTCCTATAAAATAATATTATCTTTAAATAACATTAAGCATGGTTACTTTTATATAATAACAGTAAACACTTTACTTAGAATCTCAACGCGATTAGTATGCAGAGTGGTCGTTTTCATTTATCTAGGAATTCAATCGCCGACAGTATTGGTGGCGGTTTATTCCTTGGAAATATTTACTTTGGACCTTTTAATTTGCCCTGAGTGCTATTTGAATGAAGTTAGCGTAGTTACTAAATATCGTCTCGAAAAGTCCTAATATATTTATTACGCATACTTCTTATTATTTTGTATATTAATTAAGTTAAGCTTTGATGTTTTAATATTTCAATCTTAGAAGAATTTTAAATATTTGTGTTGTTAATTGAGATTTGATTTGATTTGATTTGATTTGATATAATTATTTACTCATTTTCTATATTAACACTAACTAATGTAGAGAGCAAGACACTCCACTATCCTTTTTTCACCCTATTTTTCAAAAAAAATCCTATTGAGTGAGATTCAATGCCATACTTCGTCTTTTTGATAATATTGAATTGATAATCATGCCCCGCATGGAGATCGAAGTCACAACCACCACGCTCACATTCAGATCTTGCCGCTATTACTGCACCAAGGTGGCTAATATAGGTATTAAATATATGAATTACGTATATACATACGTTGTAAATTTAGCCATACTACTACCAATTACTACTAGTGTAGCCTTTGAACTGTAACGTGAGGTTCAAAAGCTCTAATATATATATATTTTTTATTTTCTCAGGTCCTACAACGTTCCATGGACATGGAGCTGGAGCTAACGAGTGTGGGTGGTAAGGTCGGCGCCGGCGCCGGTCAGCCCGTTGCCAGGCTCACCATCACGGGGCTGGCGTCCACGCCTGTCGATCATGATACGAAGAATAATAATACTTTATTAATTACCGGTATGGAAAGTGTTTAATTTTTTTTTATCAGCTTCACGCTGTATCCCGCACTCAACAGGGTAGGCAGAGGGAACCTAGTGTTAAGACATTCCGTTCCCCACTTTCTGTCGGATTCTGGAGGCATTGCGTGTTGAGTGGCAAAACTCAACGCCGCGGTTTGCCTCGATACCAGAGCGAAGAAATGGAAATATAAATTTAGGTAAATATTTCATCTCGTCGAGTGGGGATCGAACCTACAACCAGTTGGTTTTACAGTCGCACTTTGTGCCGCTGGGCCACGACTGGCCTCTAGGTAATCTTTTTTTTCTGTTCGGGGACCGGGAACGTATTGTCTCTCTACTATATTCGGTATAAAGCGTGTTATAATATAAAAATAACTTTTTTTTCATCTCCATTTCACATATTCCAGAGCGCGGCTACTCAGACGAAGAGGAAGAAGGGGAGTTCAGTTCGGTGGAAGAAGCTGACGAGATGACGTACGGGGCGGCCGCGCGCCGACGCACGCGACAGCTCGCTTTTAACAAAGGAGACTTGTCGTATACAAAGGTAAATCGGTTAAATATATGATATATTTAGTTATTTTTCTCATGTTAAATTTGGAGTTTCTTGGCGTTTTTTTTTGTTTAAGTGTACATATTTATTATAATGATATAGACTTATTTGCTAAACGAAAGTAGTTTGTTTAAATTTATTCATGGAAGGTCTTGAATGTAAATCTTGTATTTATTCAGGCGAGTTCTAGAACTCTAGATTCCATTAGGACATATACATATGTATTGGTTGATGACAGTGGATGCAGAGGCCGTTGCGTTTGGCGCTTCATTCTCTCTACCCAAAATTCAAAAAAATAAAAAAAACCTATAATTAGGAAATTAAATAAATTATTTGAAGCTTTTAAGATAAATATTTTTTTATATTATCAAGATTACATGATATTGTAAATTTACTAAATTACTAAATTTACTAAAACACTGAAGTAATAAATGTAGTATAATAGTAGTATAATATTTTAAATTTGAAATCAACTTTGTCAGTCTTCAGTTTATTTTTAGTTCTTTCGTTTATTTTTTTTTCGTAAGTCCTTACTAAGTTTTTCTCATTAAAACTTAGTATACATATTTGTTTGAAAACTCTATACTATAAATCAGCTTCACGTTGTATCCTTCACACAACAGGGTAGGCAGAGAGAACTTAGTGTTAAGACACTCCGTCCTATTTTCTTTTATTTAGCTGATTTGATTTTTTATATACTATAGTAATGAATTGGTTAAGCATACTTAGACTATGTACACTGTACACGCTTAAAATGCTTTATGCATGGTGTGAACGCTTCAAATTAGCCTTTAGCTTCTAGGCTTACTGCTGACAATGCTTAAAAATTTAAATACTTATTTATTAAACCTGAGCTGTGGCCGCAACCGAGCTGTACCCCGTAACTTCCTTTGTGAGGAATCCCGTGTTTTCACGTTCCCGTAAAAAATTTGGAAAATCCTTTTTAGTGCTCCTCTATACTTCTTTAGGAGACCTACGTACCAAATTCCGGCGTTCTACACTGCGGATTGGTCTGCGTAGTCAGTCAATTATTTTACTATATATATATTAAGACATTAATACAACATCTAACTGCTAACATAATAAGAAATAACTTATGTTTATTATATTTTATATAATTACGTGATTTATTAATATGTAATAATACAGATTATTAATTTGTTTATCAAAATTAATATTATCATGTGTTGCCATTTCAAAAATCATTTTAGTTTTTTTATATTTTCAATTAATACTCATAAAACGCTTATTAATAATTGTTGTCTCTTGCTACATGATTAAAAGTGATTTTTTATTATATATTATTTTATAGTTTGCTTCTATTTTATTTATACTATTTCTGTAGTAGTGATTCTCAACCACTCCGTCAAATTGTTAGTGCTAAAAATGTGCGTAATATATATAAACTTTTTAAAATATACAGGATCTAAGTTTATAAAGATCAAAATCAGCTTCACGCTATATCCCGCACTCTCTCTAAGTTTTTGTCATAAACTTAGAGACAGGCCAGTCGTGGCGCGGGGCACAGAGTGTGACTGTAAAATCGACTGGTTGTGGGATCGATCCCCACTCGAGGGATAAAATATTTTCTTACATTTATATTTTCATTTCTTCGCTCTGGTGTCAAGGCAAAGCGCGGCTTTGAGTTCCGCTACTCAATATGCAATGCCTCTAGAACTAGGCGGAAAGTGGGGAACTGTGTGTCTTAACACTAGTTTCCTTTTGCCTACCCTGCTGTGCGGGATACCGCGTGATTGATTTTGTATTAGTATTAATAAGTGAAAAACTTAATTATAAATCGTTTTAATCATGATAACAATAGTTTGGGAATCACTGCCGTTCACTAAAATTAATATATTTTAAGTATATACATATTTACACAAAATATAAAGCACAATACACACTATTGTAGCTGTCACGCTCACGCGAGCTAAGCTTCATGGAGAGGCAGAGAAAGATACAGAGTTACATACGGTCGAAGGCGCAAGACAGCGACAGCGAGCTGGAGCACGCCGCCAAGCGCAAGGGCAGCCGTGGCAAGCTTGCGGTGAATTGAAATTGAACTCTACGTACAGTGCGGTCAACGAGTCGTGGTCTACCTGAAATTAGCTGAAGACGAAGATGCTTTAAATTTTTTATTTTTTTGCTTTTTTGGTTCTCGAGATAACAGTGTGTAAATGTTGAGAAATCTTCATTGTGGCCACGACTCGTCGATCGAACTGTACATGGATATATGCGAGGTTTATGTTTAGTGGTTGTGTCATTTTTTTTTGTTTGAAAGTTGGTACTTACTGTGTAGATTGTTCTGCATGGTTGGTGGTTTCTTTTGTGACGTTTCGTTGATATGTCAAACCGTTTTGACAGCTGTCATGTGAAATTTGAATATTTTTATAGTCGGTATGGCTATTACATTTTGTATATAGCTAAGTTATGTTTTTTTTTTACTAAAATTGTTTCATTGGTTATTGGCATCATATACATATATGTTTATACTTAAAATATGTATGTTTTACCTCAATTAATTAATGAAACACAATTTTTAAAGAAATATATTCGGATATTTTAAACTGTTTCTGATCTTAACATGTGTAGCTTATGTGTATATTATACTAACAAATAAGTACTAATTACATAAATTTTGTATCTATTACCATAAATTAATATTTTGCTTTTGTGTTTGTAAGCTAATAGTTTAAAGTTTGTTAATGTTTACGTAAACCAAGTTTGATGTCTAACTTATCTTTGTATATTACAGTTAATTTAAACAGCCTTCGGATGTTCTAGAATCTAAAACCTAATATCGTTGGCTTAGTTATACCATTTTTTCCTTTTCAGGGTCTTATACTTCACAGTAGCCTTTAATGGCCAGTTTAACGAACGGCCATTAGGGAAAATTAATTGTGAAATAAAAATTATTAAAACTTTATTATGATTTATTAATTGGTTATACACTTTCTGGACCAAATTCACGTATCTGCGAAGGCCTCGGAATGCCAACGCCACTGACAAAACAAAATACAAAACTATTCTGAGACATTTCTGGAAAATTGTCGCCCATTTTCCAGAAATGTCTCAGAATAGTTTTTTTAAGAATAATATGTATTTTGATATTGTTTTTTTTTTAATTGTAATTTTAGGCATGTTTTAATTGTTATACTTGTGTGATACAAGAACAAGAATTTACTTATATTTACTATCTGCATGGATGCATGATTTTATAGATTTGTAAGTTGCTATGTTTAAAAGGTCATATTTGATTTCTCGTAAGTATTGTAAAAATAAAAAGAAATCTATCAGCTTCACGCTGTATCCCGCACACAGCAGGGTAGGCAGAAGGAGCTAGTGTTAAGATACTCCCGTTCCCCATTTTTCACCGAGTTCTGGAGCCATTGCGTGCTGAGTGCGAGAACTCAACGACGCGCTTTACCTCGACACCAGAGCGAAGAAATGGCAATATAAATTTAAATAAATATTTCATTTTCTCAAGTGGGGATCGAACCCACAACCAATCACGTTTACAGTCACACTTTATAGTGATTGCAATATAGGCAATTAACATATTCAAAGTCATCAAATATCTACATTTATGTTTGTACTGCACTAAAAATAGTAGCAATTTTGGTAACGCAGGATTTTGTGGTAAATCATATATCATAGAATATACGAAATTGAACTTTATGAAAATGTACTAAAGTATACTTATAATTTCGGTTTAACAATGTCTATTTGTGTACATTAAAGATAACATAGCTTCCCATTTCGCGGATTAGTTTATCTTGTACGTACCGGTGGGTGAGACGTAGCGTTCGCGCTTATCTTTGCAATGGAGGTGATTGTTTTCTTTTTTTTTTTTTGTTTTTGTGAAATTGTGATTTTTATCAACGTTTTCATATTATTATTATTTATGATTATTATGAGTGGAAAATTTGATTTGTGCAACATTGTATGAGGTGTGGATGTGGGTTCGATTTCCAGTTGTAAGAATGCGGATATGTAAATAGTTGCGTTTTTTCTGACAGTTGTCTAGAAAAAGTGCAGAAAAGTGATTTTGTATCAACATTTTCATATTATTATTTACGATGGTGGAAAATTTGACGTGTGCAAGGTTGTAAAAAGTGGATGTGGGTTCGATTTCCAACCGATACAATGTGAAAATTGTTCCGTTTTTTCTGACAGTTGTCTAGGAAAAGTGCTGGATTCAAGCTCAGGTTCCGCCATATTATTCAATATTTTTAAGGACTAAATGTGAAAAATAATGGGACTTTTTTTATGTGTAGACATGGTGCTGGAAAAAGTGTATGTTTTAATAAGAACTTTTATTTTCAATAAAACTGAACATTTTAAATGAAACCGTATAATCAAATTAAGTGTGTTTATTTATATACATTCTACCGGTGGCGATGGACTACTGTAAAATGTTAGAAACGTCAGATTTCCAAAAATGTATCCTACTAAATATACGCGATTAATTCTGTTAAAGTTTCATTTAAAATGAGTATATGTTTTACTTTTACATTTATACACTTATTTTGTAATATAAAATTATTTAATTTTTTAGTGGAATATTTAAAGGAGGTTTAATGACTTATTTTTATTTAATTTTGTTCACTTTATCTTGACACTAAATAAGCTAGTAAGATGGATGAGTTGGACTCGTCATATATTTTGTAGATTATGGGACGGTGTTTTATATTTTTTTATATATAATTACAATAAGTAGATAATTTGAAAATATATTCTTCCTACACTATTAATGGCATGAGAAAAAAATGTTTTGTACGGTAAAAGAAAATAATATTTTTCTATTATAAACCCGGCATTTTACAATATTTTGACATTCATGTCTCATTATAAAAGTTTTCTTTACAAATTATATTCCGAAAAATTGTTATTCACGTGTTTTTCTAATAAAATTATGTTATTTGTTCTACAGCAACGCAATTTGAAGCAAAAGTTTGCGGCCCTCCTGCGGCGGTTTCGAGTGCCCGAGGATATGGGGGAGAGGGGGGCGGCGAGGGACACGCACAACGCTCAACGCGACATCGATGAATTATTCCAGGTACTAGAATTTTAATTATAACAAGAAAAATGTCTAAGTAACATTTTTTTTGTGATTTACTGGTATCTTCTCTAACGAAAGAATATGTTAAAATTCTTATATTAGATTAAATATTTTCCGAAATTCCTTAAATTCAGGAATTAGAGTCTCTATCCTGCGGTGAAGGAGAGGATTCAGGTCCAGATCAAATGGACACTATAAGCATTGGGTCGACCCCCAAGCCGTCATTGAGACCGTTCTTTAGCAGTTCCAGGAGTCTTGCTAATCAGGAACATCATCGGCATTCTAACGGTAAGTTGTCTAATATTAGTATGGACAATTCGAAATGTGTGATTTTGGTTGATATTTGTTTTTTTTTAAAGTGTTTTTAATAATATTGAAATGCTTGATAATTTCCGCTGCGTGCAACTAATATAAACCACGGGTTATAAATCTATGTAGGATTTGAACCCGTGACTAGCTTTATGTTAGTAAATAATTTAATAAGATATATTTTTTGTAAGTTTTATAATTTTATTACAAGAACATTACAATAATGTATATTTGAAAGGTGCCAATATATTTATATGTAAAAATAGCAGAGTGTAAACCGCGATGCGTAATATAGAATGAGCGTCAAGCTCAGTGAGCAATGCCCGAGAGACAGTGCATTGTTTGGCTTGTTTTGTTTTGCTTAGTGAGGAAATAGACCAGATTATAGGAAATATGTTGTTATCGATCAAGTAACGTGATGCATAAGGTGTTGAGTCATTTTAGTATATATAATCTAATAAATTAGTAAAAATTGATAAGAGTAAATCATTTATAAAAGTATATTTCTATATCGTTTTCTAAATATTTTTTATGTTTTATATCTCAAAATTTTACGTCATAATTACCTTAACCAAAAAAAAGTGCTATGATCAACCAAATGGCATACAATGATTTCAAATGATAATATTGAGAAATCTATGTGTAAATAAAAAAAAAATATTAACGAATTCTTCTTCTTCGTAATAATTGGAATGCAGATTTTAAGTAAAAAAACATGCAAATAAAATACCATATATAAAATAAAATCTATACAATAGGCGTGAATCATGAATGAATCTTGAACGCATTTTTGCACCATGACTCAACATCTTATGTTTTACATCTTGATCGATGGACATTGTTCATATATTTATTTATATTTGTGTTTGTTTTGTAACGCTGTGTGCATAGTGGTAGTGCATGCGCGGGACAGGTGGAAATTATTTAAATTTTATTGCAATTTTACAAAAAAGCCTCAAAATTTTAGTGGCAACATCACACTCCCTTTAGTTTGTGAAAATTCATGATTGATATAAAAAAAATATAATAGTAAGTAATTATTAAATTAAAACAAAACTTTTTTGGACAAATATTAAATAAATAATTGTTATTTAATCAAGATAAATTTCAAGTTAACTAATTCATATACTATTTGCCCGAACTTCCCCCTTTTTTTTACTAAACATAAAATTTTCCAAAATATTTTTTTTTATAAATTGGTTATAACTATAAATTTATAATAACAAAACCGCCTGTCCCGGACCAATGTAACGTGCATGCGCAGTGACGCGACACGCCAGCCTCGCGTCCGCCGCCGAGCTGCGCCCGCGCGACCGCCACCCGTCCGTGCCTCTCACAGGTACACGCATCACGCGTACAGTGCGGTCGGCGAGTCGTGGCTGCTCTGGAATTAGGCTTTTTGTAACTTTTGCCTTTTGGATCATTCGGAAAGAAAATACAAAAAAAAAATCTTAAATTAAATCCAGCATCTAATTTCAGGGCGGCCACGACAGTCGACGATACTGTATATTGCCTACAAACACACTTTACACATAAAATTAATAATAATTTATATTAAAATAGCTTTAAGTACAACAGAACTCTATATTCCTATTACTCTACCTACACGTTTTACCTACTGTAGATTGTACACAATAGAACTTTTGCAACAAATTGAGTTTAATTTAAACTTACATCAAACTCTATTTATGAGATATATAAAAGTGAACAAAATAGGAAAATCATATATTTAATATTTTCATTTTGTCACTCTGTTAACAAGACAAAACGCGGCGTTGAGTTCCGCCACTGAACACACAATGACACTTCGAGAATGCGGCAGAATAAATTAACACATGTTTCTTCTCAAATATTTTTACTTCTGCTTTAGGTTAAAATTACGAACATTTTTATTTTATTTTTGTTTTAATACTATAAACAAGCTTCTGTCTGTCTGTTTTATTCTTTTCTTTTTTCTATTCTTAGCTTCTTTTTTTATTTAGAAATGTATATTTCAGCTTTGCAATTGAAATCTAGTGGATATAGTATTACTTACTTGACTATTTGGCGACTTTTCATACTTTAACTATTTTCTACTCTTACATCGTTCTTCTATGTTGATTTCTGCTGAGGATTCTTCTAGAAGTTCTATAAGGTGCATTCAGGTTACTCTGAAAATCGAATATTTCTACAGTTATCTTTACGTATCAAACGGAGCAGTATTTCGTGCTATGTCAACATTTCCTTTGAGGTTGTCGTGGCGCAGTGGCACAGCGTAATCGAAATAAGATCAATTTCCACTCTCTCAGTCAGTCAGTTAATATTTTTTTTCTTCGCTCTTGTAATAAGCGCAACGTTGAGGTTTCGCCACGATATATGCAATGTCTCGAAAATTCACCAGAAAGTGGAGAATGGAGTGCCTTAACTCCAAGTTCCCTCTTTAAGGTTTCTGCTATGTCAATGTTGCCAAATCACAAATTAATTACTGCTGCGTTTGGTACATAAAGGTCAAAAATACTATCAAAAATATCCGATTTTTGGTATTACCCAAACGCACCTACATTAAAAAAATAATAATAATTTACTAATTTTTTTTTTCATAATTTAGAATCAGAAGCGGTCCGCAGTTCAGCGGGCGACGAGCGCGGCAGTGAGGGCAACAGCGACGGCGACGCGACGCTAGACGCGCCCGTGTCCGGCGCGTCCGTGTCGAGCTCCCCGCCTAATGAGACTAAGGTAATTGAAATCTTTATTTGCAAAGAAATTCTTTAAAAAAGATTACTTAGAGCGATTTGAAATTTGGATGTTGACCAAGAGTTCTTGTCACTCTAAACTCTAATAAATTACAACCGCCTATGAATGTAATATACTCCAAATTACAAATACATAGTTAGTAAAAGATTTGTTATTAATTTCAATCAGCTTATATGCACAAAATATTATTTTCCCCTAACATGTTTGAAGGCACTTATAGCTTATAGCTAGGATTTATTTCTTCCAATTCCAAAAAAAAATCTCAAGAAAATATTTAAAAATATACTATTTGCAGGAGGATAAAAGATCCAGGTTATTTCGTAGCGCCACGAGCGGTGGTAACTTAACGCCGGCGGCCGCGGCGCGCAAGAAGAACTCGCTCGGCATAGGAACTGAACGACCGCTGTCAGCGCACGATCTGCCCGCTCAGAGTCCTACCGCGATTGAAGTAAGTATATAGTTGGATCGTTTTAGTATACAATAGCATATATATACAATAGTTTTAGTACTTATATAATATTCAGATTAACATTTAATTCTCTACTAATAATTTTGCTGAAAATAAAATATCAATTTATTTCTTACATTTCTTATCTAATTAGATAGATAGAAGAAATTTTCTTTAATCAATTAAAATTTTGTTGACATCCAAAATTATACACACACCCTGGTGTCGGCCCTGAAGTTACTCAAAAGATTTGATTTTAGATTTTCTTCTTATTTCTCTTTCATCATCTTTATCTTCTACCGGAATAAATAATGCGCAAGAGTTTTAATTAAAAGCGGACACTATATTCACTCGAACACGTTATTCCAGCCGCGTCGCACAATCCTGGAACAAGTGAACCGCGTGCTGGGCGAGGACGCGCCGGTGCCGGAGTGCGTGGCGCTGGCGCCGCCCGTGCTGGCGCGCGCGCTGCAGGCGCTGGCCGTGCCGGCCGTGCTCGTGGCGCCCGGCGCCGCGCCCGACGCGCGCGCGCTGCTGCACGCCCTGCTCAGTAGGGCTAAACAGTGAGTGCCCCACTAGCTGTCTGTTCTGTTCGATTTCTTTTTAAAAATATAATAATAGCGCTGCCATTTTAAGATACTAGTCTTTTCAATAGATTTAACACTTTATATTAAAATAAAATCAAATCAAATCAGCTTCACGCTGTATCCCGCACGCAGCAGGGTAGGCAGAAGTAACACAGTATTAAGACACTCCGTTCCACACTTTCCGCCGAATTCTGGAGGCATTGCATATTGAATGGCGGAATTCAACGCCGCGATTTGGCTAGTCAGCAAAGCGAAGAAATGGAAAAATAAATTTAAATAAATATCTCATTTATTTAAATGACCGAGGATTGAACCCACACTCATTTGCGTCTACAGTCACACTTTGTGCCCCTGCGCCACGATAGACCTCGTGAACATTTATTCTTTATACTAATATAAATAATAATAAACCATCTAATGAGCAGTCGTAGTCGTGTCGCAGACAAGCGACAAGCGGCGTTGAGTTCTGCCACTCAATACGCAATGCCTTCAGAATTCGGCAAAAAGTGGGTAACGGAGTGTCTTAACACTAGGTTCTCTCTGACTACCCTGCTGTGTGCGGGATACAGTGTGAAGCTGGTTATCTAATGAGCAAAAATAATTGCTTTACACAGAAGTAACAGGCGGATGATCCGCATATGCGTGTGCGGCGGCGAGGCGGCGTGCGCGGCGGCGCTGCGCGCGCACGCGGAGCTCGCGCGCCGACACGACTCGCCGCAGCTGCGGTTTTATGTTGTGCCTGTTGGTAAGTGTTGTTTTGTTTTTCTCTTCTTTAACTTCTCGCTATATCTCGCAAATACCAAGGTAGGCAAAAGGAACCTAGTGCTAATGCACTCCGGTCCCATTAAGGCACTTCCATTCTAAGCTTTCCGTCGAAATATGGAGACACTACGTGTTAAGTGGGGGAATCACACGCCGTTTTTTGCCTCTTAGAGCGAAGAAATGAAAATATTAAATATAGCATTATACATATAGCATTTATAGTCGCAACGCTTGTAGGTACCGCTGCGCCACAACAGGCCTCATACAGCTCGTTTAATTTCATTTCTTTTTAAATTTTTAATCCAAGCTAAAGATAGCTTAGCTCTAAACTTATTTTATAAAATAGATTTTTGTCAATAGAACTATTTAGTGTACGGCTTATTACTTTTGGAATATTCCATATTTTTTATATTTAAAAATTTTGTGGAAGCTAGCCGTGGTGCAGGGGCACAAAGTGTGACTTTACAGTTTTTCACACTTTGTGACCCTGGTTCGTCCCTGTCGACTGGTTGTGGGTTCGATCTCCACTCAAGGAAATGAAATATTTATTTCCATTTATATTTTCATTTCTTCGCTCTGGTGTCGAGGCAAAGCACGGTGTTGAGTTCCGCCTCTCAACACGCAATGCCTTTAGAAATCGGCGGAATGCGGGGAACGGAGTGTCTTAACACTAGGTTCCCTCTGCCTTCCCTGCTGTGTGCGGGATACAGAAGTATTGAAATTTTTGAGGCCGTCATGCCACATCACCATGTAATGTGACGGTAAACGCGACGATTATGAATTCGATTCTCGTTCAGAGATTTTTTATTCTCGCTCTGGTAATAAAACAAAACGTATCATTGGAATCCGCCATTCAACACGAAATATCTCAAAAATTAGAATTAAAATGGGGATCAGAGTGTCTTAACACTAGGTTCTCTCTCTATATTTATAAATGTTCCATCTCCAAAGGTCCCAACACGATATCGCGGTGGCTGGCGGCGTCGGACAGCGCGTACGCGGCGCTGTTCTGCAGCGAGGCGTGGGCGGCGCTGTGCGAGCGCGCCGGCGACGCCTCCATGCCCGATATAGCCGAGATGTCGTCTAGGATCGCTAGGTATTTATACTTTTATTTGTCTATTTATATATTAATGGTACTTCTTTACAGATATAATAATAATTTTTATCGTTCGTTTTAATTGTCTAAGGCTTATATAGAGTAGTTAAAACTGTGCTTTTATTTCAAATGATGAAGATAAAAAAATTCTGTATATATTTTTTAATTAAAATTAAAAAAAAAACTCTGATCTCTGATTTTAAAAAATTGTTAACTTTCCACTCTTCATATGTTGTTGAAGTTACTTAACTTTTAGATACATTAAGTATACGACTAAACTTAATTTAATGACTATTATACAAAACGCGCCGTGAGTTTCCAGCACTCCTCAGGCAATGTCTCGATTATGAGGCGTTGCGTGGAGAATGGAGTGTCTTTATATAATTCTCAGGAAACTACTTGGTAAAGGGGAAACAGTTATGAATTATACCAGACTATAGTATAAGATATTCTTCAAAATATATTACAATATCATATTTTGTCAATTACAATTAAAACTATCTTACATATTCAATTTCCAGGTATTTAAACAGCATCGGTCCAGTCAACAACATTCCGATAGGCGAGGCGATGGTCGCGTACAGGGAGCGCTCCGGCGACGAGGACTCCAGCCAAACTTTTGTACCTTTCATTGCGGTATGTCAACATTTAAGGTTAATTTGTGATGGTATGACTGTTTGGGTCAATTTTAGAAATTGTCCTCATGCCAATGCAAAATATTGGATAATTAAACGAATATTTATTTTTTAAATGATTTCTTTTTTGAGTCACTGTGTTCCTCATATAGCAGGGTAGGAGGAAACCTAGTGTTGAAACACTCTGTTTCCAACTTTCCGTGGGATTGCGTTGTGCCACAGTGCGTATGGAGTGAGTCAACATCACACTTGGTTTTGTTGTCAGAGCGACGAAATGGAATTAATTCATATCTTTAATTCAGTTGAGTCAGGTTCTGTGTTTGCACCAGGATATCTTCAATTCCGTCGCGTTTCGCGGAAGATTTGTCCCCGTGTCTCGCCGTGTCGGCCAGTGGCGGTCGAGGAGGAGCATCGTGAGGTTTTAGTGGGTATTCGGACGACCTACATCTGCCAGTCCGCGAGTCCCACATAACCCGCTCGAGTCCCCCACTTGGGCCGGTATATGACATCTTTGGCATTTACTTCCAGGAGGTCCGCGTGGGCTGCGCGGAGGGCGGGCCGTCGTCGCTGGAGCTGGACGAGGGCGGGTCGCCGCCCGCGCGCCCGTCGCCGCCCGCCACGCCGGCGCCGCCCGACCTGGCGCCGCCGCTCGCGCTCGCGCGCACCGAGCCGCTCGAGCTGCAGCTGGACTACTGGCTGGTGGGTATTGCTCCACGACCATTCCGTTCCCATTAAACACTACCGTTCCCCAATTTCCGCCGAATTCTGGAAACGTTGAGTGGCGAAACTCAACGCCGCGTTTTGCCTTGTCACAAGAGCGAGAAAAGCTGGTCGCGTTTACAGTGGCACACTTTTGCTCTTTTGCTACGACATATATAAAAAATAAAACTTAATGAAGCTCACACAATCTCGCCTTTCGAACCTCTATGTGTGCTCGCCGGATATTTCAAGTGAACAGCAGTACCAGTCCATCAGAAAAAAAAATTATTAGCAAACGCAGCAGGATTCCAACTCCCATCTCTTAAAAACCATCCAGATTATAATACCATTGTGTACATTTTTATCTTACCTATGGGTATAACTGTTGTAAGTCATTTTTTAAATTTCTCATTACAACTACAGGTGGGTGCAAGATGCGCGGAGGGTGGCGGGGGAGGAGCGGAGGGCGGAGGGAAGGTCACTCTGAAGGGCTCGTTCAGAGCGTTGTTGGTGACGCGACATAACCACCATCTGTGCATCACTTATCTCACTAAAGAGAAGAAGCAGAAGAGTGAGTTACTTAGTTCAAAATATATAGCAGTTTTTTAATTTAATTTTTTTAGAGAATAGACTTTTTAAAAAGTGAGTCCACCATTGTAAATATAATTTAAATGTTTTTTTCTATTCTGTATGTATTTAGTGATATAAATAAGAAAGAATATTTTACATTATCATAGGTTTTGAGGCCGTCGTGGCGCAAGGGCACACATTTGATTTTAAAAGTATTACATTATCTAAACATATCTTCAAATTTATTTTCTATGGTTTTAGGTAAGTTAAAGAAAATACTTTTCATACGTCGTCGAGTAAATTTCGCCGACTTTAATTCGCTTGATTTAAATCAAATCGAATATGTATTAAAATATTTATAAATTAAACTTCTTACAACTCTGCCTCAATATTTTTTTTTGTCAAAGCTTAACTTAATAGAGTTGACATTTCAACACAATATTTAAAATGTGTTGCTTTATTATCTTAATTTTTTTTTTTTACAGTAATGAGACTGGGTAAGAAAAAGGAGAAGAGTGGGGAAACAGAGACAGGACGCGCTCAGACGGTGGAAGGAGTCGCCCGGCTCATCTGCTCAGCTAAGGGCTCGCATAATGCACCTCTAAAAGGTAATTTATATGTTTAATTTATATTAGAAATATTTTTATTATGTATATAAGGATAATATGAGGACATGCCCACTGTAGTGGATAAAGTGCGGAGTTGAGTTCCACCTTTCAACAGGCAATGGGTCGAAAAAAATGTGATAAGTGGGGATAATAACTTAAAACTGTAATGTTCTTAATAATAATGAAAATTATAAATCAATAATTTCTTTCCAGTATACATCGACGGCACTGAATGGAACGGAGTTAAATTCTTCCAACTGTCCACGCAATGGCAGACTCACGTGAAGACCTTCCCTGTTGCAACTTGCGGGGCCCCCCTCGCACCTCCTGAGACCTAAGCCCTTTGAAACCCCTTTCGACGACCACGTAAGGACATTTCGAGTGACCCCTGGGACCCCTCGAATGACCTGGGAACTCTTGGACCGTTTTGGTCAAGGTCGAGTGTAGTCAAGTTACATTTGGGTGATATCTTAATAGAGATCTCTTTGTAACTTCTTATAAGGGACTCGTATTAAACTAATACCGACTTCTTCTTAATCGAATTGTTGGTTTTTTAAGCGTCAATGTCGCTTTTTATATTATATTGGGCTAAATATGTGTGGATAAATTAGAAGCGAAAAAAAAATGTTTTGTGATGGTGTTATATCATAAATTATTACGTGTATGAATATTCAAGCAAACCAATGAATAGGTTGTTAGTCGGTAAAATTATTTAGGGTTGAACTTTATCTGAACATAGTTCAGGTTCGAATCCCGTGGTCTCGATGTATGGAAGAGGCTTTCAGGTCATTTGCGCAAATGTGACTTCAGTAAATGGAAACAAATGAATAAATGAACTAATTAAATGTAGAAATTTAAATGGCTTAACCCGTTTTAATGAAATATATTGCAAGCTTATATATGTTAGTAACTATACAGATTTTGATGTAACTTAGTCGATGTTTTAGGTCATTTTTGCGCATATGTCCATATTATATTAAACTCAATATTATCGTAGCGTTACTTAATAGTCGAGCTGCCATTAGCATGGCTTTTGTTATGGAACTTTGAATCGTATTCTATGTGCATTAGAAACGATTTTACTTTAATTGCTATATAATAAAGTTGCATAATGAAGGCTCAAAAAAAAAACGCATTATAGTCATTTCATAGTAGTATTTAATAATATATTAGATATTTTAATTTTAATAAATAAATAAATAAATAATTAATAAAATGTACTCAATTCGTATTGGAGTAAAATGGTTCGTGACATTTCCATAGGTTAGTTTTATGGTGAACTTGCGGTGTTTTCGGCACATATCAAGTGGGGGAGTGCGTTTTTATTTTGTCTGTGATTCGAGAATGTTTTTTTTTTTTTTGTTAACGCGATTTGTCGATGGTCGCTATTTTTTTTTGTATTTTTCTAGAGAAGCAATAGCTTTGATACGGTAGCGTTTTTTTTTTTTAAATATATTAACAGTGATAATCCCGTTTGTAATAGTATACGCTAATCAAAATTTGCCAATAACTTGTAAAGTTAAAGAGTATTATTATATTCGAATTGAAATACAACTTTTGAATGATACGATTAAAGTGAAATTCGATCGCGTCGCATTGTATAAAAATACTTTAAAACTAATGTCTGCAAGAGGCTTTTGGTTTCCTACGAGTTTTTCAAAATATCACAGATTCTTACTCTATCGGTGTTTAGAAAATAAATTTAATGTATATCTGTGGTTTTAGATAAGATAATTTGTACACGGCAACGAAATTAGGGCTAAAACGGAGTATGACTCGTTTATGGAAAGTCGATGTTCGTATAAAAAGTATAAATTAAAATAATGAAACTACAAATGATTCATATCTTTGGAGTAGGTAATGACGATTAAAATAAAATTAGGAGCCTTAATTGTTGTTTGTTTGAAATTTTATTAATATCCATTATATATATAATATTTTAAAAATAAAGGAACAATTGGCTTTTCTTTAACAATACAAAAATATACGTGTATAAATTTAATGACCACGATTTAGTCATCATAGGCTTTTGTGGAGCTCAAGGTGCTCTTCCAAGTTTACTTTTCACCCGCTGAGTGCCAAATTTTGATCATTTGCCAGTTAACTTCCAGCTATGTTTTTTTTTAATCATTATTACTATACATTACGGTCGACGAATCGCGGCCTGGCCTGAAGTTAGCGGTATTTATTTTGGAATTATTCTTATTTTTCATTATTTTCCTCTCAAGTGAACTATGTGCAAAAGTTTAGAAAACATGACTTCAGGGCAGCCACGACTCGACCGTAATGTAAACTATATTAAAATAAAAAAAAATACGGAACCATTCTTTTTTTTATTTGTATGTGACTAGCACTTTAGAATATTACAGGATGTATGATATTGATTGAGTTGTCAATTTCTATGTAAAAAAAAACATTTTTTTAAATAATCTGACAATGATCTTAGTCGAGTCATTTTAAAATGAATATTGTGTTTCAAAAATAATGACTGTGAATTGTTTGTTATTTATTCTAAAGTATGATTTTATTTAAAGGCTTCGTCATTTTCACTTAAAACTAAAAACTTTTGTATGGAAGAAACAACATTGTATGTAAAAGGCTTTTAAAGGGAAACTTTGAGACATTTAAAAAGAGATTTTAAATTCTTGTCATATCTACAAAACCCATTTTTTATTTTATGTGAACAATATTTTTAATGTTATTGTACTTTGTAATGAATCCCCCATTCATAATGAAGAATGTAGTATATTTTTTACCCCCATCACAGTGACATTGGCATTCATCGTCGTCGTGATATTTGTGGGTACACGGTTTGCCTATTAATATTATTATTTAGAAGTACTTTTTTTTTTATCATTGCGTCGCTTCCCGCATAAAGCAGGGTAAGCAGAGGGAACCTAGCGTTAAGATACTCCTTACCTTTTTTTCAATACTTGTATTGTGTACAAAATGTTTCCACTTATACTATTTGTATAAGGCTGTCGTGGCTCGGTGGTACAAGGGTGTGACTATAAACGTTTTCTTGGTCTGGTACCAAAGTAAAGCGCGGCGTTAAGTTCCGCCACTCAACATGTAGTGTCTCGAGGATTTGGCGAAAAGTGGACAACGACAACTAACACTAGATCCCCAGGTTCCCTCTGCCTTCTCCTACAGTGAAGCGAAAAAAAATTATAACAGTAAGAGTATCCCTTTCTCTGTCAATCTAAAATATAAAGAATATTCAAAACATTTTTTTTACTATGGCAATTTCAGTACAGGAAATGATAATTTTATATAACTGATTGATATCTCTGCATAGTTTTTTTATGTAAGGATGAATGCAAAAGTTTCGTTTAAATTATTCCTAATAATATAGCACAAAAATATAATATATTTGATTTTGTTTTAATAAATAATATGTAATTTGTTTTTACGAAGTTTTTAGGTCCAATGTGGTGTTGACATTTAAAAACTTAAGTCTTGTTGTAATTTTATTTTATATATAACAAGAAAAAAAATATAAATTCTATTCATTATTAAAACATCTATAAAATAATATAACATATGACTTAATTGGTAATTAAAATTTGAACAGTTTCTCCATGAGTTTGAATCCGTATATGTGAAAATTTTTATTTATTAATAAATATTTTTCTTTCTGCAATGCATTAGTAGATAACACTAAGAAATAAATATTTTCATTTATATACTTGCAACTACCACATAATGTCTACTGTTCTTTTTTAATAATTTTAGATATATCCAAAACTTATATAATGTAATAGTAAATTTCAAATCGTGTCAATATTATCATAGTTGAAGTTTCTTAATAATTTCTAAATAATTACAATTTTGCATACCGTGTGGGAGGGCTTGTCTAGTCGTTTGTGAAGTGTGCTGAAAATAATCTTTTTGTGTTGACAGCTATTGTAATTTTCCCATTGGAAAATAATTTTGTTTTCTATAAAATAATTTACAGGCACAAATTGAAGTGACTTTTATATATAATGCCACTGTATATAATTTTAAATGCTAGTATTTATTATATTATAAATATTATGAAAAATTTTAATGTATGTGTGTTTCAACATATTATTGTTATTTTCACATATTCATCGGCTTTCAAATGAAATTTTGATCCTTAATTTAAAAAAAAAAATGTGTAAATTTGTAATTTTGTATACTGTTTTCTCTAAATTAGTTTTGAAAATGTGATCTTTTGATATTTTACATTGTAACAATGCCCATAGTAATAAATTTATAGGCCAACTTTAATTTGTATGTAGGTACTATAGATTATCTAGACAAAGATTACGAAATTTAAAGCTTCATTTTAAAGTAAACATGTACTTTTGATTATCTGCAGTGTATAGCAGTCTTTAAAGTGCCATTAATTTTCATAGTAAATGGCATATTGAATAAAAAGCTCAAGTTCTCGGTATAGAGGCCTAGCCGACTCAACATAGCCGTGTATTACATTATAAACATTATAATAGAAATAGTACTTTTATAATAAGCTATTATGAAATATTATGTGTTGAATATTAATAGTTTGCTTAAAATGGTAAGTTTAACTTTCTTTTTATGTATTTATGATTTTATTTCATGTCGCTAATTTTGAAACATTCAAATGTTTTTTTTAAATATCCTTAGAAGTAAATTTTTTTAATGATATTATCTATTATTCTTAATTTTCAAATTAGTTTTTTTTTCTATGATATTTTAAGCAGACTATTAATGCTCGAAAAAAATATATAATATTGTTTAATATAATTTTGATCTCATATCTGCTGACTGACTTGGCGATTAAATTTGTTTAATTATTTGGCTGTACGCTTAGAATGATTTAATTAATGTATTATAAGAAGGTATTCAATGCAACTTGTAATCGTATATCAATAATTTAGTTATTCATCACAAATAATTTACTACCAATTAAAAATGGCTAACTATAGTTATTCTGTTTAGTTCAGATAGTTACGTTAAGTTGAATTAATTAGTACAAAGGTATATTAGATTTATGTTAATTTTATGTTATTTATAAAACAATTTTATACATTTCAAAGTAGCGAAGGTGCAATAAATATATGGAAACTATTAATTTACAGACAGATTCTGGTCTAACGAGTTGTTTAACATCAATGTGTTTAAGCAAAGTCATGAGATTTATTATTTTATCACATTTTGCAGTATGATTTGTATTTATTGTACAAATAAATTTTTGCATTAAAATAGTTGGTCTTATTTATAATGTTTGGGATTTTCAATGTAAATACAAGTGTGTATACAAAATATATATTTATATATTATAATAATAATGTCACTTACATGTTATAAACCATTGAATAGCAAAAATTGATTTCTTAGGCCATTTTCTCCGCCAACTCCGCCTTCAGGAAGCACATACAACAATCCATCCTCCTGTTTCTTTGGTGAGAATTCCCATAAGTTTTTATTACTTTTGGCCAAATCTTCTAGAGACCAAATGGCAATGAATCTAGACTTTCCATGTCTACACAAAACATATACATTTTTGGGATCATTTTTGAAATTATCTCCAGGATCAGAAATAATAATTATGCCACACACAAGGGCCCAGTGAGCAGTGTGACCATGTCTCAAACATGGAGAATGGTTGAAATCTGCATCATATCTGATTTGGCATTAAGAAAATAGAGAAGAATAAATAAATAAAAGAATAAACAAATAAACATAAGAAAAATATGAATGTCTTAACACTAAGTTCCTTCCCAGATTCCCCTTTCCTACCCTTTTGTGTGCATATGTGTCAATACAAGATAAAGCTAAAAAAATATAAAATAAAAGAATCCATTGTGGCTTAATGAAATGATTATGAATAATTTTATTTCTCTGCCCTAGTTAAACAAAATGTAATCATGCAAATTGAGAAGAGGAACAGAAGACGAAGTTACTGCTTTGCTACATGTAGAATCCACTGTTGAGTAACTCCATTCTTGAAATAAAAGTTAAAGACAAATATGACAATTTATATTTACGAAATTAGTTATCATATGAAATTAATTAATCAAAACCAAGTGTAAGATTTCATTTTTGATATCCTGTTGAATAAAATAAATGTATAAATTTCAAAACTATATTGTTATTCTGTGTGCTTATCACACACCTTTTCAAACTAAAAAGGATACGGAACTAATAACACAGCACCATTCAAAAGTTCTAGTATAATTTCCTCAGAAAATAAACCACCTGTTCTTATAGAATAATTAATGTTTTCTATATCAGCTAAACTTATAGCCTTCTCGGCTAGCTTTACCATGTTTTTGCAGCTGAACATTTCCCCATTGTTGCTGTAACCTTCTAATTTAGTGATACTCATGAGTTCTTCTGGAGCTACTTCTCCATTTAAGATCATCGATAAAGCCACTAGTCCACAAGTGGGCCCTATTTGTAGTATTGATTCAAAATGTTTGTAATTATAACGATATGGTGGTTCGTGTAAGCAGATATTATTTTTAGCACAAGCTTCCCATAACTGAGGCTCGTGGGTAGCCCACTCGCAGACATCGGAGTAGGTAAAACTAGGAGAACTATCACAAGACTTGGCTGGAGAGTTTGCAGGGAGGGAAGGTGGCGGCGGCGGCGGTGCTGGCGGTATAGTACACATAATTATTAATTATAAAAGAAAATGTTATCGTATCCTTCTATTTTTATACATTGTGCTGCGATATCCCTTCTGGACTTTGATAAATAACAATAATCGTTCATTCTTTTTGACAAACAGCTGATTACAATCGCATCATTCAGTTAAGTCTGATAAGATTTATTTTTTTATATTTTTTTTATTGAACTTACTTTCATAATTATGTGTTCATATTTTTTTTAATTATATTTATTGTATAATTATTATACTTCACATTTTAGTATACCTATTAATATTACAAATATTTTATAAAACAACATTTACATATTTTGAACGCATCTTACGCATTGATTTCTTGGGTGTGGTAAAGTTTTGTTCATTCATTTAAAAGTCAACGTTTCATTCATTCACTTAATTCAGCTGGCAGACGGCGATCTGTTGAGATAGATAATTATAGTAATTTTGCTGTAATTTAACTTGTTGAAATTAAGTGAAAATACTTTCCACTGGAAACTGGTTTAATCTAAAAGTAATTCATCATGGCAGACTCGCGGAAAAACCATCTTATTATAGATGGGGGTCAACATGCAGACAACAGTAAACCTGCCTCTTACAGGCCTATCCCGGAATCAGATTCAGGTAAATTCATTAATTAAACATAGAATTTTAACTAACAATTTTATATTACATTCAAATATATCATATAAATAGGTATGAAATGGAAATAAAAACAACGCATTTTCATTCCACAAGATGAATAAACTTATGTATCATTTTCTAAGTATCAAAAAATGCTTCAACATTACATTTCGTATCTTACAGAATATTACGCATAACAAATTTTCTTTGTTCATTTATATTTAAATGTGAACGGCACTATCAATCAGCTGATACCTTGACATTTAAGGAAAAAGGCGCTTAACGTAATGTCAAATTAAATCTATAACCCTGACGATTTAAAATGTCCTCTATATTTATGAATATCAGACTTCTATAAATCAAATGATGTATGGGCTGGTCCATTAGTCCTATATCTCATCATAAGAATATTAAAATTTATTAAAAATAACGATCCTTTCGTGTTTTTCATTAAAAACCATCTATTTTGGTGTATTTAAATTTTGTAAGCGTCGTTGTATAACCAACGTCATTTGGTCGTATTATAAAGCGCTTTCATTGGACGGTTCCGAAAGCGTAGCAGCGCCATTTTGTAGTCGGGCTGACTGATGCAATAAAATAGATTATTTGCGTTTTATCACAATAATTTGAATAAATTAATATATAAAAGCCATTTAGTTGTAAAGATCCTTCATTTTGGATTTGCGTTATATATATAATTTTATGTATCATTTGCTTAGATATAAATATTTGTTCGATAAGAGACGTCTCGGTGTGACTGCGATAACTAAATTCAGGAAGTTCTTATAAACGACAATTGGGGCTAAGGAGAACACAATCGCTACATAATTTGTAGTTCAGAACGAATATGAATTACGGAAGGTATCAATTATAAGGTAACCCGTAATAGAAGATCTTGACAGAAGATTTTATTTTCAGCGATATAAACCGACTTTATCCTAACTGATTCAGACTTCATGGAGCTGGAGAACACCTGTGAAATATCAGATGACTCAGAGGATCACTGGGACCACGACAGTACCGCCACTATGCTTTCGCTTTATTTACAAAATGTGCAAAAATTCAGGAACCCTCACATTCGGAAAAAGGATGTTTGGATAGAGATCGCGAGCGCAATCGGCAACAAGACTGCGGACAGTTGTGATAAGAAATTCAGAAATTTAAAACAGACCTACCTAAGATTGTTGCGGAGAAAGAAAAAATTTGGTGTGACAGCATTTAAGTGGCCATTTTTTGATTTGTTCGAGTCAATTTACAACCCTGATGGGCAACTACAGATGGATATTGAGCGTAAGGTTAAAAATGATGAAATAAGTGAGATGATCGCTAAAGAAGTTGAAATGTCATCTTCGTCCAAACTCTTAGAAAGTCGTGCGAATGGATCATCATCTCAATACAAAAATGAGGAGGAAAGAAGGAAAGTTATGAAAAAAAGGAGTGCAGAGTTAAAAAAAGTGACAACGGAAATGCGGGACAGGCAAAAAGTTATTGAACAAAAACTAGATAGGTTAATTAAAATTGTGGAAGAATCTAATTCCATACAAAGAGAAAGGAATAGATTATTTCAACAATTTCTTGAAAATTCAAACCAAAGTGACTAGTTCAACCAAAGTGTGGGTTCATGAGCTCACAAGATGCCATGTCTTGAAAATTGAGTGAAATGTCAGGAATGGAGTGTCTTAACGCTAGGTTCTTGCTGACTACTTTGTTATATCTAGACCACAGAGTGTAGCTAAAACAAAGACAAGAAGTGTCATAGTAATGTGTGACTCAAGTTATTATATCATAAAAATTGGTGGGAATAGTAAACCTTTACCATTGTATATATTTCTTTATATAATATTATATTATAAGTAAAATTATTCATTATCAAATAAATTGTTGTTTTTTTTAAATGCACTTTTCATGTTAATATAATATGTACAAAATAATATTATATAGATTATGTTTGTTATAAACTAACAACACTTTCTAATATTCTTGTACTAGTTTTTACCTATGACTTTGACCTCCTTGTCAATGATACCTTCTAATAGCCCATACAGTGGGTAAGGTCATAAAGGAATATACATTCCTAAATACACAGACATTCCAATGCAAAAAATATTTTTCATTTCAAACCATAAAAAAATATAATTTATTTAAATTAATTTATATATTTATTTAATACAGTTTTCTTTTAAGTTATCTTCTTAATGATAAAGAAAAACAATACCTATTTGCTTTCTCCCTAAAAAAATGTTATTACTTTGATATACAAATAGAGAAATTAACATTTTTATGTTTTCTTATAACCATTTGGTTTTTAAGTTGCACAAAATAAATATATTTTTCCAGTATATGTTGTGTTTATCATAACAAATATATGTATCTATATATTATATGGTTCTTTATTTCTTCAAGTACTGATGTGCCAATTATAATTTATAATATTATATGGAACTTTCATATGTGATAATTGGGTAGAAATTGGAGGAGTATCTTACTTAACACTAGGTTCCCTTTTCCTATCTGACAATGCAGGAAAAATGTAATGCTGTTAAATAAACACCTTATAAATTTATATATACATTTAAACCTGTAAACATTTGCATTTACAGTTGTGGGTTCAATTCCCACTTGGGAGAATGAGATATTTAATATTTTCATTCCTTCTCTCCGGTTATGGTTCTTAACATTAGGCCCCCACGTTTCCTTTGCCTACTCTGGTATATACTGAATTCAGCATGAAACAAAAAATAAATAAAAACAAATTCATTTGTAGACTAACTTTAACTAAACTATATAACTTCCTCATTATGCTGAACCATAAAAATCTTTCGTCCCTTTTAAAGAACATTTTATGGGAGAATACAACAATGCACGTTTTTGAATTGATTGAGATAAAGGAAATATTATATTTCTATTGTGAATACAGTATGTATTGTATAGACTACAGCCTTCTACTGGGTCATGAAAAATTTTGATACACTATATATAAATAACATTTTCAATTTGTCATATAAAAAGAAATCTACTTAAGAAAGGAAAAAAAAATAATAAATAATAATTCATTCTTCCGAGTGGGATTCGAACTCAGAACCGTTGCGCTTACAATTACACGCTTGCACGCCTCGACGGCATCGATATCTCTTTATAGGTGGAGATCCCATCGTTTAAAACTGTAGGGATTAGATTTTCTAATGAAACTTATATTTAAGAATGATACATGATAGTAGAATAGATTACACTAGGGTTGCCCAAAAAAATCCTGCCGCAATCACCTTTAATTAATGTTTTTCGTAACTCGTTTTTGGAGAAAATTGCACTCATATGTTTTTTATGTGAATCGTACATCATTTGAAAGAAAATCGCATAAGAAATTGGAAAAACAATGGCTGCCAGCTCTCAGTCTGCCGCAAGTCCAAGGTTGCCTGGTTTAAAGAGATTACTTAATGTGAATATTTGCACTCATGTGTTTTTTTAATGAATTATATATCAAATTAAAGCTTATTTTTTTGTCATCACTAAAACACATGGTTGCCTGGAAAATGGCTGCCGCAAGCAAAGGTTGCCATCATTCGAAATATTTTATTCTGATTCCGTTTGACTGAGAATAGACAATGAAATACGCGATTTGCCTTATGTTTTAAAGTAAAATATTATAAAATAGAAGGTCAATCTTAAAATTAATGTTTATTCTAGATATTTACCTGTTAAATGATGATTTTAATCATATTAAGAACATACAAAAAACTATTTAAATATGAAATCATCCTTATTTTTCAAGTGAAATAATGAACCCATGATATTAAGTCTTTGCTAAATCTGTTTTCTAAATACTAATACTAATTTAAATTATCATTTTAAAACGACTAAATTATCTAATTAAATAAATGCTTACAAATATCAATCTATTATAAGGTATTAATTACATCATGTTTCCTTAAGATAATGAAGGGCGACAATTATTGCGTAAGTTTTTTTATTAATTAAGAAAATATGGAAAATAACATTTCAATATACTCTCTCTCTCTTTGTCCTCTGTTCGTATGATTTTTTTTTCTCGTTTTTTTTTGATAACGGTTGCCGCAATCTTTTTTTTCTCACGCAACTTTTAAGAATTTGCATTGAAAGAAATATATATGATAGAATTATAATAAACAAAATTAATTTATCACAAATAAATTCTAAGAAATTTCGACAGTAATGCCGAATAATAAACGCTATTTAAGGTTTATGACCAGGAGTCGGCAAATATCAATTAGTTGTCTACTTTTTACTATAGATAAACATTTTGCGGTGGTATACAAAGCAATAAAAATGCAATAATTTTATTTTCGTAGATGTATTGTTTCTAAATGCAATAACAGTGCAGATGGCCAAATGAGATGTTTTTGAACATATTACTTAGTTACTTACCTTTCGTTTTGGAGTGAAGACGTTTTTAGTTAACATGACAAAAATGAAGATCTGTTTTTTGTGCGAAAATGTGTGTGGAATTTAATAATGGGTCTGAAATGTAAAATTATGTTGTTGTTTCGCCAAAAAATTATTTTTATATACAGTAACATTTTCTTAAATAGTAACACAATGCACGGTTATCACTTGTTACAAAAAGTTCATTGTTGTAAAAAAAAATATAAAGAAGAACTGCACTCGAGGAGATGAAATATTCACTTAAATTTATATTTCCATCTCTTTGTTCTGGTGTCGAAGCAAAGCGCGGCGTTGAGTTCTGCCATTCAACACGCAATGCCTCCAGAATTCGGCAGAGAGTGGGGAACGGAGTGTCTTAACACTAGGTTCCTTCTGCCTACCCTGCTGCATGCGGGATACAGCGTGAATCTGATTTGATTTTTATTTTTCAATTATTTTCTAATGCAAAACGTAAGTATAATTAATGTTTGATAAGTATAATTAAATTTAATGTTTAATATTATATATTTTTCTCTGAGGACGAAGAGAGAGATTGAGAGTTTATAACGAGGTATTTTTTTTTATTTTCTTGATTAATAAATAAAATATCTGCAATAATTGTCAACCTACATTATATTATGAAAACATTATGTAATTAATACCTTATAATAGAACGATATTTGTAAACGTTTAATTAATACTAGTCGGCGCGCGCAGCTTCGCCCGCTTATTTGAACCCTTACGGGGTGAATTCTAAAAAACCATGAAACATGTGTTCAATGAAATATTTTTAGGAGTCTGAATTTCAAATATTATAAAAATCGGTGCCGATTAAAAAAAAAACCCATACAAACTTTCAGCCCCTATTTTATCCCTTTAGGGTTCAATTTTCTTAAAATCCCTTATTAGTGGATGTCCAGATTACGAAAAAAAACATCTGTCCAAATTTCACGTTTCTACCATCAGCGGCTGTGCGTGCGTCTTACCTCAGTCAGTCAGGTACTTGTTTTATATATATAGATGATAATTTAGTCTTTTTAAAATAACGATTTAAACGAATATTAATATCTAGAAAACAGATTTAACAAAGACTTAATATCATAGACTCATTATTTCAATGGAAAAATAAGGATGATTTCATGTTTAAATAGTTTTTTGTATGTACTTAATATGATTAAAATCATCATTTAACAGGTGAACAGTTAGAATAAATATTAATTTTAAGATTGACCTTCTATTTTATAATATTTTACTTTAAAACATAAGGCAAATCGCGTATTTCATCGTCTATTCTCAGTCAAACGGAATCAGAATAAAATATTTCGAATGATGGCAACCTTTGCTTGCGGCAGCCATTTTCCAGGCAACCATGTGTTTTAGTGATGACAAAAAAATAAGCTTTAATTTGATATATAATTCATTAAAAAAACACATGAGTGCAAATATTCACATTAAGTAACCTCTTTAAACCAGGCAACCTTGGACTTGCGGCAGACTGAGAGCTGGCAACCATTGTTTTTCCAATTCCTTATGTGGTTTTCTTTCAAATGATGTGCGATTCACATAAAAAACATATGAGTGCAATTTTCTCCAAAAACGAGTTACGAAAAACATTAATTAAAGGTGATTGCGGCAGGATTTTTTTGGGCAACCCTAGTGTAATCTATTCTACTATCATGTATCATTCTTAAATATAAGTTTCATTAGAAAATCTAATCCCTACAGTTTTAAACGATGGGATCTTAGGCCATTATTAAATGTATATTATCTTCTATATATATAAAAGGACATGTACCTGACTGACTGAGGTAAGACGCACGCACAGCCGTAACCGCCAATGATAGAAACGTAAAATTTGGACAGATGTTTATTTTCATAATCTGGACATCCACTAAGAAGGGATTTCGAAAAATTTTAACCCTAAAGGGATGAAATATGGGTTGAAAGTTTATATGGAAAAATCTTTAAATCGCCAAACTGTTAAAAATATTTAATTGAACACGTGTTTCATGGTTTTTTAAGAATTAACCCCTAAGGGTGCAAATAAGCGGGCGAAGCTGCGCGCTGCGCGCACCCACTAGTTTATAATAAACTAAGAGATCGTCTATTTATTTACAACAGATAAATATCAGTTTATAGATTTAAAAAGCGTTTAAGCTTTCATTGTTTCTATTAAAATTAAGAAAGAAAGCACTTACAACATTATGAAAAAAATATTATAATCTACTTACATATTATAAGTATGGGATTGCCAAGAATATTTCATAATTCTCTTTTTTCTTTAGTCTTTTATAGTTTCACCCCTTTCACTAAAAGTTTTAACCCTTCGGTTCACGGCACACCGACATCTGCCCGAGTATTGCATCATTCCTGCTGGAACTTTGAAAGAACTGAACGAACTTGTTTTTAGAGATCAGTGCTTAAAGCTTAAGATGGTTTCAAAATTGATTTAAGAGAAAGCATTGATAGTAAATATGCTTTAATTTTAAAAGTTTTTATTTTATTTAGAAACTATTTATCATATTATCTTAGAGGCCAGTCGTAGTCGTGTGTGATTGAATCGCCTAGGGTTGCGGGTGCGACTCCCAGTCGTGGAAATAAAATATATGATACACTTTAATTTCCTCTCTTCTCTCTGGTATAGAGGCAATTGCACCACGTAATATACCTCAAGAATTCAGTAGGAAGAGGGGAACGATATTGTCGTAACGGAATCGGAGTGTCCTAACACTAGATTCCCAGGTTCTCTTTGCGTACCCTGCTATGTGCGGGTACCGTATCGTGTTTTATATAATATGCAATTTTTATACTATATATTTTTAAGTATCTATCTGTTTTATTTTTTTTAATTTTCATTAGTATTGAATATCTCTTTCGAAATTGTTCAATCATGTTAATAATTACTCAAAGTCTCAAAAGATCCATTATTTTTCCATTATGAATAGGATATCTGTTGTTTAACACACTAATATTATAAATGTGAGTATGAGTTTGTTTCTTACATTGTCACGCCGCAACTACTTAACCGATTATCATGAAACTCTGCATATATTCTTAGGTATATTAGAAAGAAGAAGAGAAATATTTTAAAAATTTTGGTCTTTGGCTGTAAATAATAAGTTAAAGCGAACGAAGCCGTGTTTGAATCTTTAGTATGTTATTAGAAAAATACAGTCGAATTGGTAACCTCCTTTTCTTACAGAAGTCGCTTAAAAACAAGAACTTCTCCTTAATGAATCTAAAGTGTTTGTTGAGAATAGAATGAACAAATAAGCAAATGACAAAGTTATTAAGAAAACCCTATTAGTAATTAGTATATACAATGACGATACGGAACCCATTGAAATTTCCCAGCTTTAAACTTTTTTTTTAAACTTAATGATAAGAAAAAAGTTAACTTTCTTACTGTAACTCTTTTAACTGTTAGTGTTCCCGAGATCAGTGTAGTCAGAGGACGTACTTGCTGTAAGTAATATTTATTTCTTTTAATTTTAAAGGAGGTACACTTAACGGTCCACTATCTTATACTTTTTATATGTCGTCTATGTTTTTGATTGATTTGAAATTTTACATCGCTAGAGAAATTTATTCAATTATAAATATTTTAAAGTTAAGATGCTTTTTTAGTTGAAATATATATATTTTTTGTTGTAGAATGTACAATATATGTCATGATGATGAAATATTTGAAAGCATGTGTGATATTAACAGTAATATACTTAAAGCTTAAAATTGTTATCTACGGTTAACAAAAAAAGCATATTCTTATTATGTATCATATTATTTTACAATTTTCAAAAATATTTTTTTTTTTATATACAATTTTTACATATTTTTTTAAAAAATAATAATAACTCTCAGAGATTTATAGATTTTTTGTCTTGAAATCCCCTCAAGTTACATGCTTCGAGCATTCCTCTTTTTCTCTAACTTAATGGGACCCCGCTATAAGTTACTTTTTTGCTTTGTCTGTCGGAATGCGTGCTGTCCGTCTCCGGCGTCTTCCAGGAAGGTTTAATTTAAACTTCAAAAAAGTAACGTTACTTGTTTCTTTTTTGAGATACTGCAATTTTGGCGATGCTCGTCATACAAGATTATTCCATATAATGTGGCTCTACGGGGTAGCGGTGGTACGGTCGAATGTAAAAATCTTAATAATATTTAATTTTTTTCTTTATTATCATTACTAATTTGAACAATGCACAGATTAATGTTTTTTTACACAATTTTTTAAGCTTTACGCTGTATCCCACACAGAGAGAACCTAGGAACCTAGTGTTAAGACACTTCGTTCCCCACTTTCATATGAATTCTTGAGGTATGTCGTGTTGAGTGGCGGGACTTAACGTCGCACTTTGCCTCGTACCAATGCGTGGAAGTAAAAATATTAAATATTTAATTCCCCCGAGTGGGTCCGTTACGATATTTGTATTCAAAATTTTTTATTATAGTCTTGCTAAAATACTTACCTGTAATAATAAATATGAAATTTTGAAATGTTTACCAACAACTAAATCATTAGAAAAAAAGGTCATTAGTGTAAATCAACGTATGAAAATATCTAAGACTCGTACGTCAAATTAAACGAAGAAACTTTTTTTTTATTTTTATTTTATTTGATTTATTTTTTTTTTCTTAAAACTTAAAAAAATCAAATAAATCAGGTTCATGCTGTATCCCGGAAACAACAGGGTAGGCAGAGGGAATCTAGTGTTAAGACACACCGTTCCCCACTTTCCGCCGAGTTCTGTGTGTTGAGTGGCGGAACTCAAATCATATATTTTGTCTCCTCAAGTGGAGATCGGGCCCACAACCAGTCGATTTTACAGTCACACTTTGTGCCCCTGCACCACGACTGGCCTTCTTAATCTAAATAAAGAAAAATATTACCGAATTTTCCTCTTTCCACGATTTTTTCATTTCCAAAGGCCTATAAATTTAAATTTTGATATAAATACAACAACTACGAATATTGATAACCTCCTTTTCTTACAGAAGTCGGTTAAAATATAATAAACAAATTGACGCCTCTCCATCTCCATTCTTACTTCTGACAAGTATGTCGGGTTATTAATCTCTTTTTGCTCTCTTTTTACCACAGTTAGTATGTAGCTCTTATATTGTATAAGTTAGTTAAGCTATTTAGTATTGCTAGTGACGGTGTCGCGCGAAGTCGTCTTAGTGAGTGTCTGTCGTAGTAAAGCTATTTTTAAACTGAAATTATGATTTTTGTTTAAGAAATAATATTTAAGCCAGTCTAGACTGTAAACGCGATGGGTTGTTGGTTCAATTCCAATTCAACAGTGTAATATTTTATATTTTAATTTCCTTCGCTTTGGTGTCGAGGTAAAACGCGAAGTTGGGTTCCGCCACTCAACAGTTTAAGTGTTTTCAGAATTCAGCGGAAAGTGGAGAACGGAGTGTCTTAACACTGGACTCCCCCTGCTAAATGCGGGATATAGCCTGAAATTGTAAAAAATATATATTATTCCCCATTATAAAAAATAATGAAATTTATTTTTATCTATTATATTTTATTTATAATATGAATGTTTGAGCTATCTGTGTTTTTTTTAGATTAGCTATTTTTTTTAATTAAATTAATTATATTTTTTTTATTTATTACTTGTCTTCCATGTGTTTATTCCATTAAGACTGATTGAACTAACACTCTAATTGATGGAGTAACTTTATCTTCTAATTGAGTGTCTTTTTGTTGAATTAAGGAGGAGGAGGAGGACGTTTTTGCTAAACAATATTAAATGCTATATATTTTTTTGTATTGTAATGTTTATATTATTAAGTTGTGTTGCTGTGTAATTATTAATTAAAAAAAATATAGAAAATAGTAAATTTAAACCTATGGTAATCCATTCAGCCGGAAATTAAGGTGGTATTTAAAAAAATGCTATAATATTAGTTATTGTTTTTCTTTTAGCTTCACATTGTATCCCTCACAAAGCAGAGTAGGCAGAGAGAGTCTGAGAACTTAGTGCTAAGACACTCCGTTTCCATACTTATGTTTCCCCTTTTTCCGCTGATTTCTGGCGACATTGTTTGTTGCGTAGCGCAACTTAACGCCGCGCTTTAAGAGCGAGAATATGAAAATATGCAATATTTCATTTCCTCGGATCCGAATCCCCACCCTGTCGCGTTCACAGTAGCACGCTTACGTCTCTCCGCCTCGGCCTTATATTTAGTATATATTTGGTATATTATATTTGTATGTAATATTCGGTATTTAGTTGTGATGTCACGCTATATGACAATGTTTTGTAATGTTACTTTTAATTAGGGTAATCAAAAATATACTGACTATTGAAAATGGATACAGCTCACATTTTTTGCTTTACTAGCTTGTATCGTGTTATAGCAACGTTCTTGTGGTGACAAATTATATGTAAAATTTCCGATGTAATATTTTTTTAAATTCACGCTGTATGTATTCGATACACATAGCAGTGTGGGCTGAGGGAATCTAGGAACCAAGTGATAAGACACTCTGGTTCCCATTAAAACGCTGCCGTTCCTCACTTAACGCCGAATTATCGAGACACTGTATATTGAGTGGTAGAATTCAACACTGTGCTTTGCTTCTTACCAGTTCGAGATAGTGAAAAAATTAAATAATTCATTAAATATTTTTCCCCCGAGTGGGATTCGAACCCACAACAGTAACTGTAAGCACAGTCGCACTCTTGCGCCCGCCCCTGCGCTACAACGCCCTCAATAATGCTTTTAAAATAATATCAAAATTGATTTATCTGTGTATCAGTATCATATATTATTTATTCTTCTATATATATTTTAATCGTATATCAATGTTTATTAGAAGTAAAAACATGTAAGTATTTGAATTAATTTTGTTCCGCAATCTTTAAATAGTCGATAATCAATAAGTCACGATATATTACACAATTTAAATAATACTTCAATGAGACTAGTAGGTAGTAAATATAATAATAAATATATATATTTTTTTGTACACCGTACCGATTTAAACTTTTCTCAAAAAAATCTATTCTAACCGGAAAATGTCTTCTTTTGCACTGTGCCAAAAGTAATATAAATCTTTATTTTCAATTTCGGACGAATAATTATATTTTGACAAAGCACGGCGTTGAGTTCCGCCACTTAACGCGCAATGTCTCAAATATTGGGCGCAAGGTAGGCAACGGAGTGTCTTAACATTAAGTTCCCTCTGCTTACCCTATTATGCGATAAATGAGTAAAACTGTTTTTTTTTATCAACATCCTCCCATCTAATACTTTAGCTATTTTAAACTATAAATAAAACGAATATCCTCATTTTAGAACTCCGGGCCTCCAAGGCTAGTCTACACAAGTCCAAGGAGAAGGTATCATCTGACGGCGCTGAAGAGAAGCTGCTTCAGAAGGAGGACGAGGCGAAGATCACCACGCGCGTGGACATGGCAGACGCTAAATATGTGGTCGGCGACCACAGGAATGGAGATGCCAAGATCGAGCTAGATGCTAACAAACGGGTAAAGATTTGTAGATTTTTTTATTGTAAATTCGCTATAGAGACAGATATTTAGGAATCTTAGGAGGAATATTTAATGTAACAAAAAGTACTTATACGTTTATTGCAGTATCATATCTTAACCTAGAAGGCAAAAACAAGTTAGGTAAAATGTCAAACGCTCATAGGGTTGGACAGACAGAAGAAATTAAAATTAAAACTTTGCTATTTCGAAAACGGCGTTAAAAATTGGCGAAAATTGAATTTTAGAATCTTTTAGGATCGAACAGCCTAATCAAATATGTCGAAGCTGATTCCTGTAGAATAAAAGCAAATAGAAAAATCAGCTTCACATTGTATCCCTCACACGGCGGGGTAGGCAGAGGCAACCTAGTGTTAAAACACTCTGTTCCCCGCTTTCCGCCGAATTCTGGGGGCATTGCGTGTGGGGAAACTTATTTTATGACTCTTTAGAAAAGATAATTATTATTAAAGTGAGAAAAAAAAATATATAAGAGAGCATGTGTAGCCTCCGGCTGTAATAAAGTAATAGTATGTATTCTAGAGAAAATTATAGAGAAACCCGCTAGTTTTTTTTTCTAATCACATAACGTATGCATTCTAATGGTATCTCGTAATTTGATTTGCCATCGAGTCGCGCTGTTAACTGTCGCTAACACCGTACTCGGTAATGTTTATTGGATTATGTGTTTCATTCGATTATTCAAGGTGATTGCGAGATGCGATGACACCCTCGTAGCTTAGTGGTTGGGTTAGATAAAATAAAATAAATCAGTTTCACGCTGTATCCCTCACACAGCCCTAGGCAGAGGGAACCTAGTGTTAAGACACTCCGTTCCCCACTTTCTGCCGAATTCTGGAGGCATTGCGTGTTAAGTGGTAGTAATCAACGCCGCGGTTAATCTCGACACCAGAGCGAAGAAAATGGAAATATAAATTTAAGTAAGTATTTCATCTCCTCGAGTGGGGATCGAACCCACAAGCAGTTGGTTTTACAGTCACACTTTGTGCTCCTGCGCCGCGGCTGGCCTCTGTTAAGTGAGATGCTTCTAATATATGCGATGCGAGGTTTTAATTTTGGCATGAGAAAAAAACAATTAATTTATGTTTATCAGGAAAAGAATTTTAGATATTTTAAAGTGTTATTGTAACTTTTTAGAAAACGTATAAATATTTTTACGTAGCTGGATTTGAACCCGCGCCTCTTGGAAATCGGGGATTGTAACTTATTTTTGTTGTCGCTAGCAAATCCCGCTACGTTCAAATTTTAATATGTTTTCTGAAAAGACTGAAAATAAGTTGTAACAAAGGTATAAGAATTTTGATACAGCTTGAGTAGAACATACCTTAATTGGCGACCAGCACTTGGTAGGTTTCAAAGCGGATTGTAGGCGCTGGTTCATTTTTTTCACATTTCTTTATTATATTTAAAGAAACATAATTTGCTTTCAATGTTTATTTTATCGTAATTGGGAATAAATATTTATATCTTGAACCCCAAATGGATATGTCATGAGTAATTATGGATAAAAATAATAAAAACTGACTCGAATGTTAATGATAATACTATCTTCTGCTCTCTGTAACATATTTCTAAGCGACAATTCAAATAACCTTGTTCTGGTATCAAAGTAAAGCACGGCGTTGAGTTCCGTCTATCAAAATGAAATGTCACGAAAACTGGAAAAAAAAATAAACTGAAAAACTATGATATATTTATGTGTAATATATTTAATTATTTATTAAATCTTTTATTACACCAATATAAACATAAAACAAATACAAGATAAAAAAGATGAAAAATGGTGTAAAGCCTTATCACCACAGGTGATCTCTTCCAGGCAAACCTTACCAAAAAAAATATGGATATTAGTATTGATATATTAATTTATATTATTATTTTCCATAGCAATTCACGGGCCTCACAAAGGAGGAACTGATGAAATACGCAGAGGATCCGTTCTGGGTGCGGCTCAGGTGGTTCATGTTCATACTGTTCTGGGCTCTCTGGTTTTGTATGCTGGCTGGGGCCATCGCCATCATCATTCGGGCCCCGAAATGCGCGCCGCCACCACCGCGGACTTGGTGAGTTCAATGTTTAATTTAGGGGGAGTTTTTGAGGAATTATAGGATATGGGAGTGTAGAGGAAGTGAATTATGAAGACTGTTTTGTAGATGTTATAAGGAAACACAAAGTTTTTTAAAAACTCTTTTTGAGTAATGCAAAACAAATAGAGTGCGTAGTTGCGGCTTCAATTCCCGCTCGAGAAAGAGAAATGTTTAATATTTTGATTTCCTCGCTCTGAGTTGCGCTACTCTATAACTCCTCCAAAAATCGGCGGAAAGTGGAAATTGGAAGTTTTTTTTAATGGGAACGAAGTGTCTTAACATTAGGTTAACAGTTTCCCTCTGCCACCTTCCTACGTGCGTGCATCGTGATTAAAACATAGAATGGATGATTATAGTTATTTTATAGTTATTATATTTTATTTTATAGTATTTTAAATAGGTATAGGTGATCCCATAAAATCAATTAGACAATACGCAGCCGGGTCCACTAAAGAACATAATTATTCACTTGGAGAGAACAAAAAACAGAGTTGTTTTGTTACTCTAAAGAGACCAGCGAAAAATATATAAATATATTATATTTTTGTTAATAAAAGTTCAAATGCTATCTTTTCCGCGCTACTTTATAGAGACATTTCAAATACCCATGCGTATGCGCACGCTTAAAGGTTATCTCTGTTTTGAACTCATTGACTCATTCCTGTGCTATAACCGTTTAATTGATATATAAGAGTTTATATTTTTGCCTTATTTTTTATAATAATATGAATGTATTTTTTTAATTAAAAACAGTTTATAATAAAATGGAGAACGGAGTGCTGATGTTTTCAATTTATAACTACTAATGCATAAGTTTAAATTCGAATAAAAGTAATAATAGAGTTTAAAATATATTGATTTGAATAACTTTATGAACTTGAAAAAAAAACACAGCTATGTTGAAATCACAGACGAAAACTTCAATTTTATTTATATGTATAGATAAATAAATATCTATGTATATTATTATTTTTACACAGAATGTCAGTTTATAGGATTATGTTTCTATTAATTCCACTACAAAATCAAAATGTATGGAGGCGATTTTTGTTAATCCCAACACGATATGCCTCGAATATAAATTCAGACAAAATTTAGAGTTTTGTCACTAAATATCTCCGCTTATCCAAAATTCTCATTTAGATAAAAAACGAGTCAAGCAACGGAGAATCTTAACACTATATACTCTACAAAGCCAGGTTGCTTTATAGTCGCTTATATATTATGGCTAATAACATAATTATTATTTAAACAGGTATGAAAAGGGCCCACTAGTGGATATGGCGTCTGTAGAGGATTACAGCGAGGTGGCTTCAGAATTGGACACTTTGGCAAGTTCCCAAGTATCTGGCATGTTTGCCTTCGCTTGTAAGGAGACTTACGAGGTGTTGGAAGACCCCTCCTGCCTCGATCAGTTTAAGCAGTTCGTGGCGAAGACCAAGGAAGCGGGTATTAAGTGAGTGTAGTAATGCTTTAATTTATTTTTTAGACTATTATTTTATAATTCTTTATATATTTTTTATTATATTTTATGGAATTTATGAAAGAAGTTGTCAGATAAAATTGAATTTGAACTTTATTTTGGGCATTTGTGTTTTTTACTTAAATTTTGCCCATACACGATAATGTGGAAATTCAGACATTACCATACGCTATATTTTTGCCATCTTTCAATTCACTAATCAAATTGGCTATAATTATTTTTTTCTTTTAGTAAAATAAAAATATTATAACAATATTTTTTTGTTATTTTTTAAATAATCTGAGTTTTGTTGACGCCATTGTGGCATAGTAGAATAGTATCTGACCGTAACCACTATTTGTGGATTTACTTCCAATTCTGGGGGTTCAGTGATGTTTATACTCTGGTAAGACAAAAGCATTGAGTTTCGCCACTCAATAAACAAGTGCTTCTTGAGTCTTTGATGTAATGGATTAATAGTATTCTTTTTTTATTTTGTGACTTTTAATCAATAAATATACTAAACAAGTCATAACTTAACTAATATACTTTTTTTTTCAGAGTGATCGTAGACCTCACGGCGAATTTCGTATCGAAAACTCACAAGTGGTTCGAACTCAGTGAGAATCGATCATCGGTGTACAATGACTACTTCATCTGGGCGAAGGGTCAGGAGTTCGATCCTGAGAAATCTGTGCCAAAACCACCTAATAACTGGGTAAGATTATCGAAATGATACTTTGAAGTATGAAAGATGCTTACAAAATTACAGAGGAGTTGGGTTTTTGCATCATTGTTGAGTTAAAATTCGAGTACTCTTATAGGTTGCTCTAGACCAGGGGTTCCAAACCTTTTCTTGTGCAAGGACCACTTTTATATCATTCTTGGTAGCAGGGACCACTATACATATAGGTATAATAAAAATTAACTGTGATAATCAAACAGAAACTTCGCATCACCATCCCCAGTCATAAAATTAAAATCATTCGCGGACCATATTTAGGCTTCTGCGGACCACTGGTTGGGAACCACTGCTCTAGACAAATGTGAAGGTGTACAAATTTAGTTCCTTCTTAAGAGAGTCAGTTAAATAGGAATAAATAATAGCTATAATAGGAAATTTATTATGTTCTTTGTTATAGATTCAATTTTCCAAATTCATATTTTTTCCCAATAAATAAAATAATATTTATTAAAAAACTAAACAAAAAGTAAAGAAAAAATAAGAATAACAGAGGAAAGTCGTGGAGCAGCGGCACGAGGTTCGTTCCCCACTCGATGAGATGAAATATTTACTTAAATTTATATTTCCATTTCTTCGCTCTGGTGTCGAGGTTAAGGAAACCTCCAGAATTCGGCAGAAAGTGGGGAACAGAGTGTCTTAACACTAGGTCCCCTCTGCCTACCCTGCTGTGTGCGGAATACGGCGTGAGGCTGGAAAAAAAAGAATAACATACAGTTAATAACCAAAATCTAAACTTCTCAGGTATCGAACTTAAACACACCGATGTGGAGCTACAGTGACAAGCGCAAGGAGTTCTACCTTCACCACTTCAACGAAGATCAACCTGACTTGAACTTCCACAACCCTGAGGTTGTTAAACAATTTGATGCCGTACTCAAGATGTGGATGGACGCTGGAGCTGATGGGATTAGGTGAGATTTATTTTTGATGGGATTTTATTTTCAGTTTCATACTGTATCTCCTATTTAGAGAAGGATAAACATATAGACACTATATATATAGTTTAGGTCGATTGAGCTCAACGCCGCATTTTGCCTTATCAGAACGGAGAAATTAATATCGTTAATCTCTCCGAGTGGGAATAGAATTCGGGACTATCGAGCAGTGAGATGCTGCTCCACTGCGCCATGATACCCTTAGTTAATTTAGGTTACTATTTGCTTATTAATTAACATTGTTTTGTTTAATAATGAAACTCATTTTTTTATCATCATTAAAATCTAATAATTATAAATATTTTTTCCAAACCCAGGTTGCAAAACGCTCGCGATTTACTAGTGAACTCGTCGCTTCCCAACGAGTCCCCCCACGTGGGCGCGGGCAGTGACCCCGGAGCCGACCACACCCAGCGAGCCTACTGGAAGCGCCAGTACACCAGCGACCAGCCACAGCTAGACCAACTATTGGCCCACTGGTCGCATTTAGTTGCTACCGCTAAGCCTGCTGGTAAGAGATACTAGTCTTACTAGTAGTTAACACGCCAGTAAGTCTACTGGTGGTGCGACAACAACTAATACGTTTCGCCAGTAAGCCTACTGGTGAGAACTACAACGAACACCACGTTTATCGGTCGATGGGTCTTTTAGTAATGTTGTAGTGTGAACAACATTTTGTTTGTCTTTTTGAGTATTTAATAAAAACGATTTTCCACTCTATTTATTTTCAGTACAAGTTACAAAAATATCTTTTATTTTAACAAAATACAATCATATGTTATATAGTAGTGCTAAAAAATATAATAAGTCTAATAGCGAAATGAAAATTATAAGAAAAACATCCATAGTTTTGCCTGTAATGTCAAATGACTTAAAATTAGTATGAACTTTAAGGCAATTTTTAATATATAAAAAATTTTATTTGCAGAACAAACAGTATTCACGATATCAGAAGCAGGCGGGCGGCCTGAACTGTTCCTGCTACAGCGTAACTTAACCTCGCTGCGTCCCGCGTCCGCCGCGCCGTTGTCTTTACACGGCGTTGAACTTCCAACCATCGTGGGGAAGATAAAGGCCATGATAGATAAGTGGCCTGCTTTACAGGTATATAGATAGATTATAGTACGGTCGACGAGTCGTGTCGCCCCTGAAGTTAGTAGTTAGCAATTGGTTGCGCAGATTTTGAAATTAAAAAGTTTTCATAATTTTCATTATTTTCTTTTACGAGTGTGTTATGCGTAAAAATTTTAAAAAGCTTAACTACAAGGCGGCCATGACTCGTCGGCCGTACTGTAAGTAAAACATTTTTTTCTAGTTTTATTTATTACTAAAGTGGGTAGGGGGGCTCGATGTCGTACGTATGTTTGACAGTAGCAAGAAAATGAAAATAATTTAAAAGATACACTTGTTTTGAAGCTGTCGAGGTGTGTGACTATGAACGCGGCACTTTTTTTGTTGGATTCCCACTTGCAGAAATGAATTATTTAATATTCTTATTTCTTGTTGAACTCCGCCACACAACACGCAGTCTCGAAAATTCGTCGGAAACACTAGGTTCCCAGGTTCCCCTTCTGCCTACCCTGCTAAATGCAGGGTACAAACACTATATTATCTATTTAATTTTGCAGTTATTGGACGAGGGTGACGAGGAAGGTGAACTGGCAGCCTTCTCCATGCTGCTACCGGCCGCGCCCGTGCTCGACGTCAAGCAGGTTGTCAAACAGGACAATGAAACTACTGTGGTAAGTAGAATGTAGGAGATGGATGGATAGCACGCGAAATTTGATGGAGATGGCCAGAAAATGGCAAGAAAAGGGGATATCTTTTAGAAAAGAAAATACAAGAGAATGTGGTTTATATATAGTCAGTCAATGTCCTTTTCAATACCTCTAAGGATATGTGTACAAAGTTTCATGTTTATCGGTCGAGTAGTTTTGGTGTGAAAGCGTAACAAACGAACTTACATTAAAATTTATAATAGTGTAATAGTATAAAAATCATGTTAAAAGAATCATATAGCTTTTACCCGCGGCTGTGTCTCCCTGGCCCAATTTCAAATTTGAAATAACTAAGGGCAGTGACACCTAACTCTGACCGCAGCTATAGTGGGTTACGTGGGAACGCTTTTTTTTGTTGCATATGTAGCCTTTAGTCGATACATGATATCTAACACAGAAACATATTTTGAATTTGGATTAGTAGTTTATATAGACTTTAAATAAATTATAGCTTTATAATAATAAGTATTTAAATTGGAGGCCGTCGTGGCGCAGTGGTACAAGTGTGCGACAGCAAACGCGACGGTTGTGTGTGCGACTCCCACTCAGGGAAATATAATATTTAATATTTTCTTCGCTCTAGTAACAGGCAATGCCTCAAAAATTGCGGCGGAAACTGAGGAAAAGAAATGTCATAATGAGTGCTAACACTAGGTTCCCAGGTTCCCTTTGCCTACCTCGCTATGTGATGGTTACAGCTGGACATTCTAATATAATAAACACATTTTGCAGAGTGAGTCGCTCTCGCACGCGGTGGCGCTCCGCGAGGACGCCAGCGTCCAGCACGGACAGTACGCGTTCGCCGCCGTGCCGGTGCGGAACTCATCGGAATTGGTGCTGGCCTGCGCTAGGTGAGTTTGATGGGGTTATTTTTTTATTAGATATTATTATTATTTTGTTTTGGTTATTGTGGTTAAAAATTAACTACAAAATATTAATCATCCTGTCAAAATTTCATCTTCACTATGTGTAAATTGAATTTATTTTAAATTAAATATGTATAAAATCGAATTAACTATCAACTTTCCTAATCCTATTAGACAGGATATTAATTAAAAATATCCTATAGAAGATACATTTGAAAAATATCCAATATTAATTGAATTGGTTTTCTCAAGGCTAAAGCGCGGTCATACGGGTTACGTGGCGGTGTACAACGCCGGCGCGGAGGCGGCGCGCGCGGACCTCTCGCGCCTCGCGTGGCTGCCCCCCGCGCTCTCCGTGCACCGCGTGTCGCGGCGCGTGCATCTATATACCAAGTGAGTGTAAATTCTTTATAAATAGTAAATTTTCTCTTTCTCTTAATAGTAAATCTTTCTTCCTCTTAATAGTAAATATTTCTTCACTATAATAGTAAATTAATAGTATATAATAGTTGTTATGTAAATGGAAAATACAAGTAAATCATTTATGATGATTCATTTATGATGATTCATTATCAAAAGTAAAGAAGTCGTCGTGGCACAGTGGCACAGCCTGTGGATGTAAACACTAATGGTGGGTTCAATATCCACTCATTTATTTTTTATTTCTTTGCTCTGATATCAGGAAAACGCGGTTGTAAATTTTACCATTTATCACGTAATGTTTTGAAAATACAGCAGTGCATTGGGAACCTCGGTACTCTGTTACGTCTTAATACTGAGTCCCTTTTAACCTTCTAAATGCGGGATACAATGTGAAGCTAATAAAAAAATCTATATTATAAAAATAATCTTGTAAGATATTGAAAAAACAAAATCGAAATATAAACAGTTTTACACTGAAAGCAAAGATAAAAATCTATCTTATTGATATACCCAACCTATTTTTGTCATGTATAAGTTATAACCCAAGTTGCTCTGTCAAGTTATATGTTTTTATAAATGACATTGTTTTTTTTTATTGCAAACAAAATAAAAATAAAATTTTGATATAATACTTTGGGCTGTAATTTACAAAATATTTTTTTAAAAATCAATCAGCTTCACGCTGTATACCGCACGCAGCAAGGTAGGCAGAGGGAACGTAGTGTTAAGACACTCCGTTCTCCACTTTCTGCCGAATTCTCAAGGCATTGCGTGTTGAGTAATATTTTATTAATAATATATTATTTAAATAATAAATAAAATTTTAAACTTACCTATTTATTTCTTTCTTCTTTCCAGCTACACAACCAACCTGGCGGTGGAGTCCAACGACGTGCTCGTACCGCCGAAGTCCTCCATTATACTCTCATACGTGCCCAAGAGTGCGGCGAAGGAGGAATGAGAGTCAAAAAATATGGATATTTAACAGAAAATAGCACAACTCTTGAGCTATAAGCTTCGCCATGTATTGGCACTTTGCTTTGCATTTACTTTGTTCATTTGAAATATATTGGCTTGCAAGTATATTTGGGTATTTTATTTTTATTACATTTTTTATATATATATTTTATGTTTTTTATTAGAAATTTAAAGAATTATATATGAATTTAAAGTTCTATAATGACTAGGGATCGTTCAAGTATTACGTAAGCAGTTTTTTTGTAATTATTGACCCCCCCCTCCCCTATGCCATCAAAAATAAGCAATCCTCTTACAAATATTTCATTGAAAACGTCAAAAATAAGCAAACCCAAGACCCCCCCGCCCCCCTACAGTGCTTACGTAATACTTGAACGGCCCCCTAGTTAAGAATTGTGTTGTTACTATAAAGGGCTTTCTCCAGAATTTTATAACACCTAAAAATCAATAATTACATGAAATGTAAAATACTCGTACATATATCGCACCTTGGTTCAAATAGTGTCACAATTCAAAAAAATTGAAAATCTCGTTTATTGTACTATTAGTTTCAAAATATGGCACTAGTGACATAATTACAATATTTTATCCATAAAGTGACAACTGAATATTTTTTATTTTTTACATATATTTTTAATATATCTACTATACCCTTTGAAAAAGGTTCAAAAATCATAATAACTTTCTAAAAATCATATTGCAATAATTTTGTTACTTTTTGAGTTATGATCCAAAAATTGAGTGAAAAGTTAAGTTTGCATAAATTTCAAACGCCTTTTTCTCGATATTTTGGTTTTTTGAATTATGACACTATTTGAGACTAGGTGCGATATGTAGATGCAGATTGCATCATTAGAATGAAAGCTACCAAATTTTCGTGAATAATTTGTTTTGGTTGAAAATAATCTACAACAAGCTACCAGGAGGCTGCTCAAGATCCCCAAGATCCAAGAAGCCCAAGATCTCAGGGCCGGTAGACTTTTAGCAAAGCTGAATTTTTGAGGACTATTATTGTGGATAGAGGGCGCGCGCGGCTTCGCCCGCTTATTAGGAGTGAATTCTAAAAAAACCACGAAACATGTGTTCAATAAAATATTTTTAACAGTCTGAATTTAATTTTTTATAAAAATCGGTGGCGTTTTAAAGATTTTTCCATATGAACTTTCAACCCCTTATTGAACCTTTAGGGGGTGAGTTCTTAAAAACCATGAAACACGTGTTCAATGAAATATTTTTAAGAGTCTGGTTTTAGAATTTTATAAGAATCGGTGCCAATTTAAAAAAAAATCCATACAAACTTTCAACCCCAATTTTATCCCTTTAGGGTTAAAATATTTCAAAATCCCTCCTTAGTGGATGTCCAGAATATGAAAATAAACATCTGCCCAAATTTCACGCTTCTACCATCAGCGGTTACGGCTCTGCGTGCGTCTTACCTCAGTCAGTCAGCACAAGTCCTTTTATATATATAGATTATTATTATATGTACCCTTTCAGAGGTAGTGCCAAATAAAGGTATATCTCTGGTCTGTGAAGATGATTGAGCCATCGGAGTGGTCTGGGTGCTTAAAATTAAAGCTTGGTAGTATAACGTATTTAGTCCCATCTTTAAACAACCTTTAGGACGCCTGGCAGGAGTAAAAGTCCACGTAAAGAGTGGTAATGTAACGAAACCTAAAACTTCGAGGCTTTTACAGAATTAATATTTTTTCCAGAGTAAAATACTATTAAGCTTATACAATGTCTATCTTAAATTCTAATAAAATATGTTTATCTAGAGATTTCTTTCTTCTTCCACTCCAAGTCTAAAAGTATATCTCGAATTTTCCTACCACATAAAGCGTAATTTTAGTTTTCCTCTGGTAATAGTTCTATAAGTAAAAACTTCTTATAAAAACATGTTTTTATTAAACAAAGAGGTTTATTTACATTTTTATAATAAATTATTGTGAATGTTAAAATTTATAAATATAAAATCATTACAGTAATAATAAATATTTTTTGAATATTATTCTTAACTACATATACGAGCGTTTCTTCATTAAAGTAGGTGAGTATGCACCTTAATTTGGCGTTAGCTCTGAAAGGCCTCAATCTCAGAAGGAATAAATGTCTTTTTCGTACGGAAATGACCTTAAAATGCTGAAGGAAATGAATATATATTAACAACTACATTATTCATATTAAATTAATTACAACAATTAAATATAAGAAAATCTGAATTCGAACCCATGCTCTCCGACGACCTTAAAAGAAATAAATAAAACACAATATAAAGTATAATCAGTATATTTAAAAAAAAGTCCAACGTTATCCATTGTTAATATATAAAATGCGTGTTTGTACAATTATTTATACATAGATGAAAAAAAAAATATCGCAGCATTTAGTTTAAACATTATTAAAATGAGACAGTTATGAGTCTTTACACTATAACAATATTTTAGGAATGTTTTTAAATACTATAAAAAAACATAATTCAATAAAAAAAATATATTTGAAATGATACTAAAAGAATACAAAAAAAATACTAGAAAAATAATACTATATAATTAGTTAATATGTGTTTTATTTAAATAGAAATCAAAATAATTCAAATAAACTGAAATATAAAAAATTTTGAAAAAAAAATACATTTTTTTTTTATTTTATTATAAAATTTATTGTTGGTTTTAGTTTACAGAGGCTAGAATCTAGACTTTTAACAATTAGGCATTAATTAGACAGACGAAGCCAAAATATTTTAATCAGTTATTTTTTTCTGTAAAATTAGAAAGTTAACATAAGTTAGACTTTTAGAATTATTATTATATAGAAAAGTTAAAATCTTTCATTTTCCAAAGGTGGTGGTAGAAACTCATCAAAATTCTCTTCGACTTCGATCAAAATATAAGGAATGAATACGCGACTGTGTATAAAAGTGACCAACATCCAGATAGTGTAAGAGACGAGAGTCACTAAAACTATAGAAAAATAACATTCGAAACATAACATATTCAACGTCACTTCGTACATATCATTTCAAATTGAGAGTTTAATTTAATTTATATAAAACTTTTGTATAAAAATTAAACAAGTTTTATTTATAAATGTCAACATAAGCAAATGTAAATGTATGTTATAATAAAAAAAGGGCAATGTTCCTCAAACTTTTGGTATATAGTGAGAAGAGTCAATATTCCAATTAAGCAATCTAATGCAATTATAATAAATTTAACAAATAAAAAATTGCGTCAACAAATATCTTTTAATTTTTAATAAAATTTTGCATTTTTCAAAAGTAATTTTACATCTGACTCTATTCACTTCCAAAGTATCCGTTTTTTTTAGAAGTTTATTTTTTTTTTATATATGTAAAAGAGTTATCGCCTCTTAGGCGGCTGTTTGGGCTTGTTGAACTGGTAGCTGGCGCACTTGGGTATGTGGCGCTGCGCCGCCGCCTGGTTGAAGCGCCTCTTGCAGTGCGGACACTGCACGTAGTCGGGGTTCTCCGACGGCGGCGGAGGTGGTAGGTCGCTGAGTTTACCTAAAAATATATTTTTAAGAATATGAATAAAAAAAATAAGTTACTTAATGGACCCGGTGGCATAAGAAAGTGACTATAAATACGACGGTTGTGGGTTCGCGCGGATTTATACTCTACCATTCAACTCAACAACACTCGTGGCTGTAAGCCGCGGAATTCGGCGGAAATAAGGGAACGTATTCGTTCCCATTAACACACTTATCTTAATGGGAACGAAGTTTCTTAACACTAGGTCGCCTCTGCCAACCCTGTTATGTGTGGGATACAGAGTGAAGATAAAAAAATAAAAATAAATTAATCAAGGCCGGTCGTGGCGCAGCGGCACAAAGTGTGACTGCAAAACCGACTGGTTGTGGATTCGATCCCCACTCGAGGAGATGAAATATTTACATAAATTTATATTTCCATTTCTTCGCTCTGGTGTAGAGGTAAAGCGCGGCGTTGAGTTCCGCCACTCAACACCCAATGCCTCCAGAACTTGGCGGAAAGTGGTGAGTGAACGAAGTGTCTTAGACTAGGTTTCCTCTGCCCACCCTGCTGTGTGCGGGATACAGCGTGAAGCTAAAAGAAATCCAAGCATTACAATATAACACAAACCTCCCGCATTAAGATGCGCCTGCACCTGTTTGGCCGCGCGTATCGCCTGAATGAACTCCTCGTGTTTCTGTCTCCAGCTGCTGTTGGTGGGCTTTTGGGTCTTAGTAGTGGACGGCGCTGTTGTGTTCTTGCGGATTTTTGTTATGAAAGATTCCGCTTCTGTTCCCTGTAAATGTTGTTTTTTTTTGTTTTATTTATAGTAATATTCGGATGGTTTAAAAAAAATTGATAATAATCTATTTTTTTTGAGAATTCTAGGTCGAATATAAACGTTTTTTGAAATAATTATGTATTTTGATTTAATAAAAAAGTTTCAACTTTGTTTAGTTTCGAGTTATAATTAATTTAAAGAGATATTTATATATTCACACTGATCTTAAAATAGGGACCAAATTCTTATTGTATAACATCGTCGTGCATTAAATTTTAGAAAAAAAAACATGCTTCTTTTTTTAAAATAGAACTTGGGTAAAATCCACGAGAAATAACAGAAAATACAATATATAAATAATAAAATACTTAAAAGTCATTCAATATGCAATGAAGTGTCGATGCTCGTGTACAGAAATAGATGGAAACGTGACATAAATATATTATAAAATGATTTGAAAAGTTGTAATGTTTTTAGAAGTCTTATAATATGTATGACACAAGTATGTACGTGCAATGTTCTTGCCTTATAGTTTTCCGCGTCGGTACCCTTTGTGTACAATGCGGCATTAAAAAGAAATTATTTTAAAGAGAAGTTTGAGAAGCGTTGTAGTACAATGCCAATAGTAGGTAAATATTGTTAAAAATGTCATTTAAATCTTATTTATTTTGTAGAAGAAAACACATAAAAACTTGAACATAGCGGGACTTGAAATTGTAGCCTTTTGGAAATTGTCCAAGCGGCGCGGGTTCAAATCCCATACATTTTAAAATATGAGCTGATAGCTTTCTTTCACGTCGCTTGTATATAATAAGTTGGTGCCAAATTTCACATACTCTTGTCCACAATTTTCGAAGGAGAAAAAAGGGGTTGATTTTTTTTTTCACTATTTAAAGCTACAGGGATTAAAGTGACGTATCTAATAAGATACATCACGAGCACTGTTTTGAATATAGACTTTAGCTGGTTAGAACTAGCTCAAGTGTCATTTTTAGAATCTAGTTTGGGGGGCGAAGTTGAGGCTCCACCCCCGTGGTCCCCTGCTCGAACTCACCGCCAGCCTGTGCTTGAGCACATCGAAGGGCTTGCGCTTCTTGGCGTGCGTCTTCCTGCAGATGTCCTGGTGCTTGAGGAGGCGCTCGGGCGCGAAGCGGCGCCCGCACGTCGGACACGCGCCCTCGCCGTCCTCCGCCGCACGCACCTTGCTGGATGCGTGTGATTGCGGACTCTGTGGGTTGTTACTTCTATTGCAGGGTAGGTTTCTACTCTATTAAGGCAGGCAGAAGGAACCTACCCTGCTAAATACAGGATACAGTAGTAGAGTAAAGATTTTTCGTTACCCATTTTTCAACGAAACAGGCGGAACTCAATGCCGTGCTTTGTCTTGTTATCATTCCCTCAAATAGGAATCGAACCCATAATCGTCTCGTTTACAGCAACACGTTATGCCATTGCACCATGACAACCTCTGACTGAGGTTATTTTTTACTGTTAAATTGTAAAGTAATGTAAATTACTACAGATCTTTAATGTACATCATATTACATGTGGCCTAAGATCCCATCGTTTAAAACTGTAGGGATTAGATTTTCTAATGAAACTTATATTTAAGAATGATACATGATAGTAGAATAGATTACACTAGGGTTGCCCAAAAAAATCCTGCCGCAATCACCTTTAATTAATGTTTTTCGTAACTCGTTTTTGGAGAAAATTGCACTCATATGTTTTTTATGTGAATCGCACATCATTTGAAAGAAAATCGCATAAGGAATTGGAAAAACAATGGTTGCCAGCTCTCAGTCAGCCGCAAGTCCAAGGTTGCCTGGTTTAAAGAGGTTACTTAATGTGAATATTTGCACTCATGTGTTTTTTTAATGAATTATATATCAAATTAAAGCTTATTTTTTTGTCATCACTAAAACACATGGTTGCCTGGAAAATGGCTGCCGCAAGCAAAGGTTGCCATCATTCGAAATATTTTATTCTGATTCCGTTTGACTGAGAATAGACGATGAAATACGCGATTTGCCTTATGTTTTAAAGTAAAATATTATAAAATAGAAGGTCAATCTTAAAATTAATATTTATTCTAGCTGTTCACCTGTTAAATGATGATTTTAATCATATTAAGTACATACAAAAAACTATTTAAACATGAAATCATCCTTATTTTTCCATTGAAATAATGAGTCTATGATATTAAGTCTTTGTTAAATCTGTTTTCTAGATATTAATACTCGTTTAAATCGTTATTTTAAAAAGACTAAATTATCATCTATATATATAAAACAAGTACCTGACTGACTGAGGTAAGACGCACGCACAGCCGCTGATGGTAGAAACGTGAAATTTGGACAGATGTTTTTTTTCGTAATCTGGACATCCACTAATAAGGAATTTTAAGAAAATTGAACCCTAAAGGAATAAAATAGGGGCTGAAAGTTTGTATGGGATTTTTTTTAATCGGCACCGATTTTTATAATATTTGAAATTCAGACTCCTAAAAATATTTTATTGAACACATGTTTCATGGTTTTTTAGAATTCACCCCGTAAGGGTTCAAATAAGTGGGCGAAGCTGCGCGCGCCCACTAGTATTAAATAAACGTTTACAAATATCGTTCTATTATAAGGTATTAATTACATAATGTTTTCATAATATAATGTAGGTTGACAATTATTGCAGATATTTTATTTATTAATCAAGAAAATATGGAAAATTACCTCGTTATAAACTCTCAATCTCTCTCTTCGTCCTCAGAGAAAAATATATAATATTAAACATTAAATTTAATTATACTTATCAAACATTAACTATACTTACGTTTTGCATTAGAAAATAATTGAAAAATAAAAAACAAATCAGATTCACGCTGTATCCCGCATGCAGCAGGGTAGGCAGAGGGAACCTAGTGTTAAGACACTCCGTTCCCCACTCTCTGCCGAATTCTGGAGGCATTGCGTGTTGAATGGCAGAACTCAACGCCGCGCTTTGCTTCGACACCAGAACGAAGAGATGGAAATATAAATTTAAGTGAATATTTCATCTCCTCGAGTGCGGTTCTACTTTATATTTTTTTTTACAACAATGAACTTTTTGTAACAAGTGATAACCGTGCATTGTGTTACTATTTAAGAAAATGTTACTGTATATAAAAATCATTTTTTGGCGAAACAACAACATAATTTTACACTTCAGACTCATTATTAAATTCCACACACATTTTCGCACAAAAAACAGATCTTCATTTTTGTCAAGTTAACTAAAAACGTCTTCACTCCAAAACGAAAGGTAAGTAACTAAGTAATATGTTCAAAAACATCTCATTTGGCCATCTGCACTGTTATTGCATTTAGAAACAATACATCTACGAAAATAAAATTATTGCATTTTGTTTGCTTTGTATACCACCGCAAAATGTTTATCTATAGTAAAAAGTAGACAACTAATTGATATTTGCCGACTCCTGGTCATAAACCTTAAATAGCGTTTATTATTCGGCATTACTGTCGAAATTTCTTAGAATTTAAAATTAAATTAAATTAAATTAGCTTCACGCTGTATCCCGCACACAGCAGGGTAGGCAGAGGGAACCTAGTGTTAAGACACTCCGTTCCCCACTTTCTGCCGAATTCTGGAGGCATTGCGTGTTGAGTGGCAGAACTCAACGCCGCTCTTAACCTCGACACCAGAGCGAAGAAAATGGAAATGTAAATTTAAGTAAATATTTCATCTCCTCGAGTGGGGATCGAACCCACAACCAGTCGGTTTTGCAGTCACACCTCGTGCCGCTGCGCCACGATCGGCCTCTTAGAATTTATTTGTGATAAATTAATTTTGTTTATTTTAATTCTATTATATATATTTCTTTCAATGCAAATTCTTAAAAGTTGCGTGAGAAAAAAAGATTGCGGCAACCGTTATCAAAAAAAAAACGAGAAAAAAAAATCATACGAGCAGAGGACAAAGAGAGAGAGAGTATATTAAAATGTTATTTTCCATATTTTCTTAATTAATAAAAAAACTTACGCAATAATTGTCGCCCTTCATTATCTTAAGGAAACATGATGTAATTAATACCTTATAATAGATTGATATTTGTAAGCATTTATTTAATTAGATCATTTAGTCGTTTTAAAATGATAATTTAAATTAGTATTAGTATTTAGAAAACAGATTTAGCAAAGACTTAATATCATGGGTTCATTATTTCACTTGAAAAATAAGGATGATTTCACATTTAAATAGTTTTTTGTATGTTCTTAATATGATTATAATCATCATTTAACAGGTAAATATCTAGAATAAACATTAATTTTAAGATTGACCTTCTATTATATAATATTTTAATTTAAAACATAAGGCAAATCGCGTATTTCACCGTCTATTCTCAGTCAAACGGTATCAGAATAAAATATTTCGAATGATGGCAACCTTTGCTTGCGGCAGCCATTTTCCAGGCAACCATGTGTTTTAGTGATGACAAAAAAATAAGCTTTAATTTGATATATAATTCATTAAAAAAACACATGAGTGCAAATATTCACATTAAGTAACCTCTTTAAACCAGGCAACCTTGGACTTGCGGCAGACTGAGAGCTGGCAACCATTGTTTTTCCAATTCCTTATGCGATTTTCTTTCAAATGATGTGCGATTCACATAAAAAACATATGAGTGCAATTTTCTCCAAAAACGAGTTACGAAAAACATTAATTAAAGGTGATTGCGGCAGGATTTTTTTGGGCAACCCTAGTGTAATCTATTCTACTATCATGTATCATTCTTAAATATAAGTTTCATTAGAAAATCTAATCCCTACAGTTTTAAACGATGGGATCTCCACCTAATGTATCTGTGGCAGAAAATGTTTATTTCTATATTTAGAAAGGCTTTTAATTGAGAGAGAAAATTTCATTAATAAGACTCAAACAAAAAAAAATACATAAATAAATAAACAAAAAGAAAAGAAAACAATATTTACCGAAAGATTAGTTTTTCTTAGTACCTGAAATAAATAACAAATAATCATATAACATAAAAAAATAAGAATAAACTGTACAAATCCATATTACTTATTTAGCTGGTATAGTAAAAAAAAAACGTTTGGAGTCTGTTTTTTTTCTTCAAATTACAGCAATGGAAAAAGGATGGACGACACTCCTGTATATACTACGATAAAAGACAAAATTTTGTGCCATTTGCCGCATATAGGGAACCTAGTGTTAAGACAATCCGTTCCCATTAATTTTGCTGAAAGCCGGAAGCATTGGATGTTGAGTGGTGGAACTAAACACCGCGCTTTACCACGTTACCAGAACAAAAAAAAATTTAATTTTTTATTGCTGCACCAAGATTAAATCAAAAAAATAACTAAAACTTCCATGGGAATAACCCATCTACATATGTACAATGATATATTGTGCACATTTTTTTCTGTTGACGACCGATAAGAAAGTATTTGCTGTATTTTATCAATCTAATCGCATATCGCTTGTTTATTTAGTGTCTATCAGCTGGACATTGCAGTCATTAAATCTAGTATAGTACAGTCAACTAATAGTGATCCCCTTGAGTAGTAGGAACCTAGTGTTAAGACACTCCGTTCCCTACTTTCCGCCTAATTCTGGAGGCATTGCGTGTTGAGTGGCGGAGCTCAACGCCGTGCTTTTGCTTCGACACCAGAGCCAAGAAATTAAGATGTACATTTAAAAAAAAAATTAATTTCTCTTTGTGTTTCTGTACCACACCTGGCCTCAATAATAATAGTAATGAAAAGTATATTTCATATTTTAGACTTTGTTTTTCCGTGTGATTTGTGTAGAAACATTTTTTTTATTAAATCGTATGCCCTTTCTTTATTTTAGGCCATCCCTGTATAATATACATATTATCTAAATTGTCCTTACATCAGTTACTACTTAGAACAATATCACAATATGCAAATTGAGAGCAGGTGTTTCATGACACACCACCTACAATATACAAACATGGCCAACGGTAACGAATAGCAAACTTATGTATCATTGCTTTATTTCTATTTAAATAAAAATAAATAATTAAATCAGCTTCCCGCTGTATCCCGCACATAGCAGGGTAGGGAACATAGTGTTAAAACACTCCATTCCCCGCTTTCCGCCGAAATCTGGAGGCATTGCGTGTTGAGTGATGGAACTCTACGCCGCGCTTTGCCTCGACATCAGAGCGAAGAAATGAAAATATTAATTTAAATAAATATTTCATTTCCTCAAGTGGGGATCGAACCCACAACCAGTCGATCTTGCAGTCACACTTTGTGCCTCTGCGCCACGACTGGACTCTTACTTATTTCTATTCAGACTGTATATATTTATAATAATTTCTACAATATATATGTGTTACAGCTTCACGCTTTATTCGATACAGCAAGACACTCGGTTCTCTTGTTTATAAACTAATTCGAGACGTTAGTAGAGGAATCGAATCCACAATCATTTCTTTTACAATCGCTGTCCCACTGCGACATAATAGCTATATATGTACTTGCACTTACAGCAATTTACTTTACTTCGAATTCTCTCCGTTTAGAGAAACGTAGAGAAGCATTTTAGAGAATTGTATATTTTTTACTAAAATAGACATTTAAAATCTTTTATTAAAACTCACCACAAAGTTATTAAAATAAAGGAGTAAGTACTCTAGATAAAATAGAAAAAAAAGCGAATTTGACATATAAAACGATAAACAAGGAAACCTATATACAAAAAAAATATATAAAAAATAAAATTTTACTCACAGAATTGCTTGCTTTTTGCATGACCGCTTTTGGCTTGTTATTCTCTCTATCGGATACCTAAAAATATATATAAATTTAAATCATCACTAGAAATTTTATCACATCTTCGTTTTTAAACACGTTGACTTTAAAATGACAGTGTGTTTAAATTTTTTTCTTTTATTTTTGGCATTTGACTAAATTTGACATTAAATTAAAAAAAAAGGTGTAACATGTTTTAATAATAAACAAATAGCTTTTTGTTAATAGACTTCATTTAAATGTTTATGTTAATAAATATTTTTTATAATCGTATATGAAATGAAAATTTTTAAATGGAATTGTTTAAAATTTTGAAATGTATAAAATTTTCAACTTAGCGAGATTTGAACCCGCATCTTTTGGAAACCGTCAGAGCCCTCTAGCTACGTGTCCGTTTCTGTTTTTCTAAATGTTTCTTAAAAATGGAAATAGTGTAGAGTACCACTTTAAAAAAAATCAGCTTCACGCTGTATCCCGCACATAGCAGAGTAGGTAGAGGGAACCTAGTGTTTCCCACTTTCCGCCAAATTCTGGAGGCGCTGCGTGTGAGCGGCGGAACTCGCCGCGCTCTGCCTCAACATCAGAGCGAAGAAATGGAAATATAAATTTAAATAAATACTTATTTCATTTTTTCGAGTGTTCATTTATAATGTTTAAGAATATAGTGCACTAAAGAACTCATATCGTGTAGGTGCAGTAGTTTTAATTTTTTTAATTAATAGTTAGCTGTACATCATTATTTAACCAATAATAGCAAAATAATTGAAGCTTGTTATTTAATACTAGAGGGCGCGCGCGGCTTCGCCCGCTTATTAGGAGTGAATTCTAAAACAACCACGAAATACGCGTTCAATAAAATATTTTAAACAGTCTGAATTTAAATTTTTATAGAAATCGGTAGCAATTTAAAGATTTTTCCATATAAACTTTCAACCCCTTATTTGAACCTTTAGGGGGTGAATTCTTAAAAACCATGAAACACGTGTCCAATGAAATATTTTTAAGAGTCTGAATTTCAAATTTTATAAAAATCGGTACAGATTAAATTTTTTTTCCATACAAACTTTCAATCCCTATTTCATCCCTTTAAGGTTAAAATTTTTCAAATTCCCTTCTTAGTGGATGTCCAGAATATGAAAATAAACATCTGCCCAAATTTCACGTTTCTACCATCAGCGGTTACGGCTCTGCGTGCGTCTTACCTCAGTCAGTCAGCACAAGTCCTTTTATATATATAGATAATGCTTTTGTATAGCTTCACGCTGAATCCCGCAAATAGCAGGGTAGGTAGAGGAAACCTGGGAACCTAGTGTTAAGACACTCCGTTCCTCAGTTTCCATCGAATACTGGATCCAATACTTGTTGATTGACGAAACTCAACGTCGCATTTTGTCTCGTTACCATAGCAAAGAAATAAAAATATTAAATATGATATATTTATTTCCTCGAGAGGGAAGCGAATCTACAAACTGTCGAGCTTAATTCTCGTTTGTGCTCCCGTAATACGTTTAGTATTTGAGGCCAGTCGTAGCTCAGGCTTAATTTACACAATTTTAAAATTATTATATAAGAACATATTTTATAAATCAATCAACTAAAAAAATCAAATCAAATTAGCTTCACGCTGTATCCCGTACACAGCAGGGTAGGCAGAGGGAACATAGTGTTAAGACACTCTATTCCCCACTTTCTGCCGAATTCGGGAGGCATTGCGTGTCGAGTGGCAGAACTCAACGCCGCGCTTAACCTCGACACCAGAGCGAAGAAATGGAAATATAAATTTAAGTAAATATTTCATCTCCTTGAGTGGGGATCGAACCCACAACCAGTCGGTTTTACAGTCACACCTCGTGCCGCTGCGCCACGACCGGCCTCAAATCAACTATTACATACATATTTTAACAAAATATAAAATTACCTTAGTCTCGCTGACAACTCTCCGCGGAGGAGTCGACGTTTGTAGAGGTTTACTTTTGACAGGACTTTTAGGCCTCGTTGCTGGACTTCTAAGAAATAGAAAGAGACAAATAATTTTAATTATGTTTATAAGCTGTTTCCGTCCCGCTTCCATATACTTAAAGGAGATTAAAATCTTGGGCTCAAATGTAAAGAATTGAGATATAGTCTAAAAATCTGGAAGCGGGGACAAATGAGAAAAATAGCTTTAGATTCTTAATCGATATAAATGATCGATTACAGTACTACAATAATTTAGGCGCAGGGGTACAAAGTGTGCCTGTAAATCGTCTGGTTGTTGTCTATCTCCAATTAAGAAGATTAAATATTTATTTACATTTATATTTTCATTTCTTCACTCTGGTATCGAGGGGAAAGCGCGGCGTTGAGTTCCGCCACTCAATACGCAATGCCTCCAGAAATTGGCGGAAAGTGGGGAACAGAGTGTCTAACACTAGGTTCCCTCTGCCTACTCTGCTCCTAGAAATAATAATACATATAAAAAATAACTGATCGACATTGACACTTTGCTTTACTCGTTTCGTTCGTTTCGATGCGTTTTGAATGTTTTCCCGTTTTTTTCACGGATTTTTATTCAATAATCACCAATTTTATAGAGGTTCATTGTGCTGTTAACTTGACCTCACTTTATCATATCTCTTATTAGCTGAGCTCAAATTACCAATACCGACAAAATTTTCAAGGAGGGAAATGATGAAGAATGATGTATCTAGATCAGTGGTTCCCAACCAGTGGTCCGCCTAAATATGGTCCGTGAACGATTTTAATTTTATGACTGGGGATGATGAGGCGAAGCTTCTGTTTAATTATCACAGTTAATTTTTATTACATCTACATCCATAGTGGTCCCTGCTAACAAGAATAATATAAAAGTGGTCCTTAATCAAGAAAAGGTTGGGAACCCCTGATCTAGATGATGTATTCAGATACAATCATACCATTTTCATCTCTTTACATTATGGGCCCAAGAATGTATGCAACCGATCAGTTCAGTCTGTCTCCTTTGGTTAATATTTTAGTTACGTCATACTTCCAATTATGTACTAGTAAATACTAAATAGTATATGGTAGTTTGTATAAAATAGACATTAGTCAGTCACGACACTCCGTTTTCTTTTTTCTATACGAAATAAAGACTGTAGGTCGAGTTATAATTGTGGTTACTTATGTTTTGGTTCCAAAACAATGATGTTGCTGTTGTAGCGCAGAGACAGTGTCCGATTGTGATGTTTGCGGTTCGATTCACGTTCGGGACAAAATATATTATTATCATATTTTCGTTCTGGTTAAAAGACAACCTGCAACGTTGAGTCCGCTCCTCAAACACGCAAACGTCTCGAAAATAATAGTAAACTGTATCCCTCAATATGCGTTATACAGTATGATTCCAAAAATACTAATTAATTTTATGGGAAAATATTAAATAAATAATATATTCTTTTTACCTTCGTATAGTCTTCTTAGCTTCTACAATGGGTTCCGGAGACCTCGGCGTGGGTACAGGAGCCAGGGCTTCCGGGAACGTCTCGTTCTCTATTAGATAAGCCTCGTTGTCCCTTCCGTTTGTGTCGTTTGGATGTTCTATTTCATCTGTTGTCGTGTCACCGTTTAATTGTGTCTGAAAGTCGTTAGGGCTTAGAGATATGTATATTACGTCGTGATATACGTAATAATTATATTACTTAGTAATAGTGGTATCATCGTATTATATATAGAATAGAAAAAATAAGATGTTACGACTCCTACTACGAAGATGTATAAGAAAATTAAGATAATAGAATGTCTTATTAAGAAAACGTATAAAATTTTGAATGTAGCGGAATTTGAATCCGCGGCTCTTTGGAATCCGTCCAAACGCTCTGACCAACTAAGCCATACGTTCTCATCGAGCTACGTCGAAATTCTTATACGCTTGTAACAACTTCTTTATGTTGTTAGCATCACCTTTTTTTATTTATAGAGAATAAAAAAAATACTTAGGTATTTTTGTAGATTTGTTATCGACATAAAACTTACTGTACTCACCACTCGTTTAGTATTCAAGTCTACTTCGTGGTTGTGGTTGAGATCTCCTGAGCCGTTCACTATGTTGTCCATTTTTTGTACCTTAAAAAAATTATAAAAATACAAGAATTTATAAATATTACTATGAATTAGTTATTTATTTGTTACTATCTTGGATAGTTATAATATATACTTTACCAGTATGAATTGTAAAATTTATTAAAGGATTTTTTTTAAATAGAGTTTGAGTAAAAGTGTCCAATTTATAAATTGTAATATAATTATGAAGATATTTTAACATATAGACTAAATCAGCTTCACGCTGTATCCCGCACACAGCAGGGTAGGCAGAGGGAACGTAGTATTAAGACACTCCGTTCCCCACTTTCTGTCGAATTCTGGAGGCATTGCGTGTTGAGTGGCAGAACTCAACGCCGCGCTTAACCTCGACACCAGAGCGAAGAAGTGGAAATATAAATTTAAGTAAATATTTCATCTCCTCGAGTGGGGATCGAACCCACAACCAGTCGATTTTACAGCCACACCTCGTGCCGCTGCGCCACGACTGGCCTCAAACATATAGACTAATTTATTTTAATAATAAGATTTTTATAATTACAAATGTCTTTCATTTCCTATATTCTATAAAGATACATCTAAAAATATACTTATTTATTAAATCTTTACGTTCCAAGCTTAAAATTAATTTTGTCATGTCTTTAAAATATATATTTTTTTAATTATCACCAACCTGTATAACACTTTGTTTTTTAATACTATGCGAGCTGATACTCGTGTGAGATTTGACGGTAGAAGCTTTCTTTTCCAGAGTCCGATTTGTTGACACCTTCGTATATCCATTTGGCAGAATTTTCTTTGGTGGTATACGTTCTGTATTCTGTATGGGCTGCAAGGGGTAACTCTTGTCTATGCCAGCTTTAGTTCTTCGCTCTTCGAACATTTGTCGTACCTGTAAAAAGTGGTGTAATAATTAAAGAACTGAACTGGATCATATGATAATATTTATTAAACGGTAAAACAATACATCGATCAAATTCATCATCAGAGGTCGTTGTGGTACAGCGTGTTGACCTCTGACTATAAACGCAAATGTTGTGGGTTCGATCTAACCCACAACACAATCTCAACGTAGTGGGATGATTGTATTTATAATATTAGTATTCTACTATGCTCTAATATACTCAGCATAGCGTGGCGTTAAGTTCCGCTAATCAACAATCAATGTCTCGAAAATGGGCCGGAAACTGAGAACAGACTGTCTTACCGATAGTCTTCCTCTGTCTACCCATACGGGATAAAGCGTAGCGCTATAAAAAATGTCCATTAACTAATCTGATGGACTTGCTGCTGGTTCTGTTGATTTTTTATTTTTGGTTTTAAAATCCACGCTAACATTTTTTTAAAATCTTCAAGCTGTAATCTGCACACATGGCAAACATAACCTGGGAGCCTAATATAAAGACACTGCATTCCCATTAAGACACTTTCGTTCCCCACTTTCTGCCGAATTCCGGAGACATTGTCTGTTGAGTGGCGGAACTCAACGCCACTCTTAGCCACATAACCAGAACGAAGAAATGAAATTATCAACCATTCCATCTCCTCCAGCGGGAATCGAACCCACAGCCTGTAGCGTTGTGACCCTACGCCACGTCTGGCCTGGGACAATTAGTACTATAATATCAGTATAATATACAACCTTTCCCGGCTGGTGCGTGACGGCCGGCTGTGGCGGAGTGGACACGCCATTGCTGGGCGAGTGCCTGACACGGTCGAGCGCGCGCGCCTGTTGCGCTTCGTAGAGAGACGCTATTTTGAGCTCGCGCTCCTGTAGCTGTTTTTGCTGGAATCGAGCCTGTGAATAAATATTTTATATATAGATTTAAATCGACTAATTGTCAATATGATAAATGTCATATGAGGTTTTTTTTACGCCTGTCGCTTTGTGCCACGTAGCCAGGGGGAGTATAGTGTTAAGACACTTTGCAGTCTATTTTTCAACCATTTTTTTGAAAAATTGCGTGTTTAGAAGTAGAATATAAAGCCACGGCTTTGTCTGCCAGAGCCGAAAAATGAAAATAGCTTAAATATAACCATGCTACCTGGAATAGAACCAACATGTAACATGCTATATCAGAGAGAACCTCTGCGCCATAACAGTCTAAAATATATTTAGATAAATGACGCAAATATATATATAATAAATAAATTTCTAATATAAAAATTTATATTAAACAAAATAATATCAATACTATCTAAGCAAAAAAATAAACACACCTTCACATATAAAATATTCCTTGTTAAAATAACCTTGTTATATATATATTCAAAATAATAAATTATAAACAAAATAATAATACAATATAATAAATTATAAACAAAATAATAATACAATATAATAAATTATACCAAAATCGATCTATTTAGGAAAGCAGAAGTAATAAATAAGAAGGCGGGAGGTCTGCGCCCACGCATCAACGCTCACGACAACCTGTCAAACGAACTCTTTGTTCTGTTGACAATCAATACCGTTTCCGCCTGGTCAGGTTTTAAAGGTCACCGTTTTCTTTTAATCAAATACTGTAAATTAGTTTAATATTAAATAGCTTTTATTCTAAATTGATGTAGGTATTGCAATGATTTTATAAAATTTAATAGTTAAATAAGTTTTATGTTAAATTAATTTTAATATATGTATGTACGTGCTTTTTCATAATGTGTAATTATTAAACTGATGAGCTTTCAGCGTTTAAGCTTAGGACAATTAACTAAAATTTAACGTATATTATTACATTAAACTATAGATATAATGTAGAAATTGTACACAATTTATTAATAAGAATATAGAGACCAGACGCGATTGTTGTGCTTCGATTCGATCTGGTTCAATTCCAGATTTCTATTTAAAAAAAATTGTACAATTTGGTAATTTTTAAATTATCCCTCCTACAAAATCTATAACTGTGACGCTTAGATCTGGACTGTATTTATTTATTAAGTAACTTTAATGCCACGTTTCAATACAGAAGTACTTTTATTAATCAGCTTCACGCTGTATCCCGCACACAGCAGGGTAGGCAGAGGGAACCTAGTGTTAAGACACTCCGTTCCCCACTTTCTGCCGAATTCTGGAGGTATTGCGTGATAATGTGTATGTATGTATCATCAAACGATTGTAATTCAAATTAATTACTTTTTTTTTTTTTTTTTTTTTTTTTTTTTTTTTTTTTTTTTTTTTGGTGGGTAGGTGCAAAAATAGTAACAGCTGTTTGTAGAGCTCTCTAAGTTTAATTATTTTAAAATTAATTCTACATTTAAAATTAATATATAAAAGTTATGAACTAAATTTACTTACCTGCCAGCAGTGATAATCCTATAAAATATCCAGGAATCTATAAGAGTAACATTAAAAGTACTGACCTTGTGTAACCTTGGTGGAAATCGTTTATCAAGTGTTTAAAATGGAATCTATCAAGCACTCTATAGAAGATTTGACACAACAATTCAATTCCCAAATGGCGGAGTTCCAAAAACAATTGAACTCAACAAATAACACAGCAAGTCCAACAGCGAACATTACAGTGCAATTCAATTTGTTTAGATCTTTTGTGTTAACCGCTCTTGAGGGTCTCCAACGTCAAGTTCAACTCCTTACTAAGCAATATGATAACTTTGAAATGCGTAGCAGAAGGAAAATCTTGTTAGTGCATGGCATTGCTGAGGATAAACAAGATAACACTGCCTCGCAGGTGATCCAAGTCCTAGCCCAACACCTCAAAATTCCGGATCTCTGTGTTGATGATGTCAGCAGATGCCAGCGCCTGGGGAAAATTTCGTCAGGAAAACCTAGACCCATTTTGCTTAAGCTTAGAGATCAGTCTCTGAAGAATCAAATTTGGTACTCAAAGGCCTCTCTTAAAAGCACTGGTATTACTATCTCCGAATTTTTAACCAAATCCAGGCACGAAACATTCATGGCAGCGCGACAACGCTTCGGAATCTCTAAGTGCTGGACAAAGGATGGAATTATAATTGTCACTGGTCCAGAAGGCAAGCGCCATAGCGTAGTCACGTGCTCCGAGCTTGATAAGATCACTCCTAATCCTAATGCCCCAGGACAAGCCAATTCTGCTCCTGTTACGGTCAAGTATCCGGCTACAGCCAAACAAGTCGTCCGCACAAGGAGAATCGTAAAGAAGTAACTTCTTTGTTTATGTTATTTGTTTGTTGTTTTTCAATTTTTTTTTTTTGTATTCTTCTCTTTGCCTATACGTTTATTAGATTCCCATCCTTTTATATTTATATAAATCGTCCTTTATATAATTTTTACCCGCAATATTTTGTTAATGCTTATTACTTTGTAAACAAACATTACGATGACAGCTGACACTTGACAGCTGAATAACCATAGATTGTATAGCACAGTTTCTCACTACTATCCATTTCGTTACACGTTAATCATTTCTTTTTTCTCTTCTCTTATTTATAATGAAAGCACTGCCGGCAGGTGGATTAAGTCTAAACTTATTTATTATAATACTTATATTATACAGTTAATATAACACTGTATACATTTTTTTTTTTTTTTTTTTTATTGTAGTATTTATATTATTATTCTTTTTATTATTATTATTATTATTATTTTTTCCTTTTTTGAATTTTATTACTTTTATTATTTATAATATTTTTATAAATTTTATTAATTATTTAAAACTACATTTTATTATTTACATACACACATTTATATTTTATTTCTATATACACTTGTCTCTTATCTTGGCGTAGTTATGCATACTAATGAGAATGCTAGTAGTGATAGTACAAATAGTGACTCCTTTCACCAGTGCGATTCTACAGAATCCGATTGCAGTTTCCATAGCATTTCAGATCCTCTCAGTTCCCTCCTAGAAACCAAGTTTAATAATTTCCCTAAAAATTTTAACATTGTCCACATCAATGCACAAAGTATACCTGCACATTATCCAGACATGCTCGACTCATTCAGCTCAAAAAATATTCACGCTATACTCATCTCAGAGACATTTCTTAAGCCGAGTTTGCCATCCACTGCATATGCTCTGCCTGGTTTTCACCTAATACGTAATGACAGGACTGAAAAGGGCGGAGGCGGAGTAGCGATTTATCTTCGTAGTCACATCCCTTTCTCAATCATACATAAGTCACCATCTGCCTACTCAAATTCTTCAGAGCATATCTTGATAGAAGTCCTCTTTGGCACACTTAAAGTTCTGCTTGGTGTCTTTTATAGTCCCAGCTTACACGTAAATTACTTTGACATATTTGAGGATCTTTTAGAAAGGTATGTTCCTGGAGTGGATCACTCTATCATTATGGGTGATTTTAACACTTGCTTGATTAAGAATGACTCACGTGCAAGTCGGCTAAAACATATTATTAATAGTTCCAACTTAAACATTCTCCCTACGAACCCTACCCACTTATTTCCTGGCTGTACTCCGTCTCTGTTAGATCTCATGATCGTCTCATCAACTGAACGTCTCGCAACTTTTGGACAAATGTCAGCGGAAGCATTTTCTTATCACGACCTCGTTTACCTATCGTATAAAATACGTCCACCTAAGTTAAAGCCGACAGTGGTGATGCGGAGATGTTTTAATAATATAGATAGCGAGAAGTTCATGAGCGATCTGAGTCGTATTAATTGGGATTGCATATTTAGTGCAGATAATGTCAATGACAAGTTAAATATTTTTAATTCTCTTTTGATTGAGCTTTTCGATGCTCACGCACCGCTACGGCCAGTAAAAATGAAACATCTCCCTGCTCCTTGGTTAACCCAGGATATCAAGGTGCTTATGGCCAAACGTAATTCTGCGAAGTCTAAATATAAAAAAGACCCTACAGACGCTAATCTGCAAAGGTACAAGACCTTGCGGAACAAATGTAACAAGGTTTGCAGAGATGCCCGACGTAACTATATCTTATCGTCAATTAACTACAGCAATCCTGCAAAGACGTGGAGTTTTCTGAACGCGATGGGAATAGGAGGACGACGTACTAATAATACAGCTTCCTTAAATTACTGCACGGATTTAGACTCGCTGAACAGATTTTTTAGCACCGTTAATTTGATCGATAATAGTACTAAAATGAAAACACTTCACTCACTATCATTACTTTCTAACTCTTCTACTAATTCCTTCCTCTTTTCTCCTATTTCTACAGCTGAGGTACGCAAACATGTGTTATCAATTAAATCCGATGCTACTGGTTCTGATAACATAAGTCGACGTATGATCCTGCTAACGCTCAACTTTATTCTTCCTACCTTATGTCATATCTTTAACTTCTCCCTTTCCTCTAGTGATTTTCCTGATGCTTGGCGTCATGCACTTGTAATACCTGTTCCTAAAATATCCAACCCAACATCTTTCGCTAACTATCGTCCTATTTCTATACTCCCTTTTCTTTCGAAGGTTTTTGAACGCATTGTGCATGAACAGGTATATCTATTTTTGCACAATAACAATACCCTAACCCCTTTCCAGTCTGGTTTCCGTCCCGGGCACAGCACAGTCACAGCACTTAATAAAGTCTGTGACGATATTAGATACGGTATTGACAACCAGCGAGTGACTCTACTCGTCTTGTTAGATTTTAGTAATGCCTTCAACACAGTTGACTACGATTTACTATTAGCAATATTAAAATCCATTAACATCTCCTCTAAAGCTACTGAATGGTTTTCTTCTTACCTTCACAGCCGCAAACAGAGCATCAAGGTTGACGGAAAACTTTCGTCAGTGTGCCATATCAACGCTGGGGTACCGCAGGGCAGTGTGCTGTCCCCCCTACTTTTTTCCATTTTTGTTAACACTCTCGCTCCACACATAACATCATCTCACCATCTATACGCTGATGATTTACAAATTTACACGACCGTCGCCACAAATGATATCTCTAGCGCAGTATCTAAAATTAATTCTGATTTACAAATAATTAGCACCTGGAGTAAATCGTTTGGGCTTTCAATTAATCCTACTAAGTCTCAGGTATGTGTGTTTGGTAACCCTAAGCAATTATCTAAAGTTCTTTCTCCTCTCCCTCCAATTATGCTTGACAATATTTGCTTAGACGTTAGTGCGAGTGTTAACAATTTGGGAATCAGGATGGACAGTACATTTTCTTGGTCACCTCATGTCTCCGAGCTCAGCCGCAAGATTTTTTGTGCCATAGGTAGATTGAGAAAATGGAAAAATCTCTTACCTTTAAAAACTAAAATATTGTTAGCCCATACTCTCCTTCTACCTATACTAGATTATGCTGATTCATGTTATTTAGATGTGTCTCAGCAATTGCTTGGTAAGCTCGAGCGCCTGCAAAACCTTATAATAAGATTTATCTTTGGATTAAGAAAACACGACCATGTGTCACAGTATCGTAGTCAACTTAAGTGGTTGTCAATAAAACATAGGCGCTATTTACATTCCCTTACACTCCTTTACACTATCCTTTTCCATCCTGATACTCCACCGTACCTCAAGGAACGTTTCAAGTTTCTGGGGTCGGAAACCCAACACTCCCAAACCCTTCGTTCCCGTAATAACAACTTCCTTGAAATACCTTTGTGCCGCACGAAATGCTATGGCGATTCTTTTACTGTGATGACAGTCAAACTTTGGAATGAGCTACCAGTGGAAGTGAGACGGTCTCAATCGGTTGGGATATTTAAACGACGTCTTAAGCAGCACTATCTCGAACTAAATAGCTAAACTGACATTTCTGTAAATTCCTCTATTTCTATGCATATATATATTTGTGAGGATGTGTGTAAATAAGTATGTATGCATGTATTTATGTATGTATGTATGTATGTATGTATGTATGTATGTATGTATGTATGTATGTATTTATGTATGTTTATGGGTATATATGTATGTATGTATGTATATATTTTTGTATATGTATGTTTATAAAATAATAACTCATTTATATTTAATAAGATCATATTTGTGTAAAATAAAACAATTATTACTTTTTGCACCTTTCTGCTGTCTTTTATGTAATAAATTCTTTCAAATGGTTGCCTGTAAGAAATCGCTTTTAGTGATAAGGCCGCCATTGCACTATTTGTTGTCTTTTTTGTTAATATTAGTAACTGTTATTATATTGTTTTTTTTTTCGTTTTTAGTGCAATAAAGTATTATTATTATTATTATTATTATTAATTAATATTTCTACTTATATGCTTGTTGCGGACGCATTGTTCCGTTGCTGGAGTTCGATGTGTACTACGAAATATTAGTCATTGCAAGACATCGAGAAAATCTGCTTATTTGAACCTTTTCAATGTTATTTCACAAACGTTAGATCAGAACGTATAGCTTAGTGGTGAGAGCGCTTGGAGGGTTTCGAAGAGGCACAGGTTCAAAGTTTTATACGTTTTCTAAAATAGTATGTTTGTGTTGTTTTTTTATTTAAGGATAATTGTATAATATATTATAAGTATGGCATAGATGTTTTCCTGTCCAGCATTTATAATTAGACAAATTATTTAACTCAATAAGGACAAATTACAACTCAGCTCAATTTTATAGTGGCGACTGGCGAATACTATAATAGTATATATGTATATAGTATATAATAGTATATGTGTATATAGTATATAATAGTATATATGTATATAGTAGTCACAAATTTTGTAGTACAAGTTTCTTATTTGTGCTGACTCTCTTCCCCACTACAGCTATGATTAGGCATTGTCGACTCAGCACTAAGCTTGGGGGTTGGATATCGTTAAAAATGTATGTTTTTCCAGGTTTAAGTTACAATTTTACATTGTTGTAACATGGAGAAAATATTGAAACTATAATAATTTATTTTATTATTATTGATATGTAAACTTTGGCATTTACCATGTCCAGCACTATGACATGAAGATAAATATTAAAAATCTTAAACTTAAATTAATATATAAATTTGAATGTAGTATTTTAATGCAAAAGCGGGATTCAAACCCGCCGCTCCTATTTCACATCGTCTAAATGCTGAGTAAAATATTTGCTACCATTTTTTTTTTTTTTTTTTTTTCTAAATCATATCGTGCAATCAGCCGCAGTAGCTATGAGCAGATGAGTGGAAGGCAACAGTCTTGTTAAGTGCTACTCCCAGTGGAGCACACCCTTATATTTATGTAGTCAGTTTTAATGCTAACTACACTGGTCGAAGATGTCTCGCGCTTTTTTGAGGCGGCGAATGCTTTCAGGTATTGTCAACTGCCTAGCAAGATGGTTCGGATGTTTTTCGAGCCTTGCTTTGTAGTTATCACTACAAGAAGCAATTTCCTCTTTCACTAATGGGACATCAAGGTGTTCATGAAGCTCGCTTGTTTTAATGAACCAGGGTGCGCTTGATATCTGTCTCAAAATATTATTTTGCACCCTTTGCATAATCATGATACTGCTGGCACTAGCGGCGCCCCATAATTGTATACCATAAGTCCAGATAGGTTTTATCATGGACTTATATATAAGCAATTTATTGTCAACTGACAGCTTAGAGTTTCTTGCCATTAGCCAATGTAGACATTTGGTTGCTACCATTTAGCATCGGGTGAATATGTAATATCCATACTAATATTACAAAGCTGAAGTGTATGTGGCGACGACAAACGTGATCTCAGAAACTGGAAATGAAAAAAAAAATGTTTTCGATTGTCTATTTATTGGGAAAGGTTACGTAGGCTACGTAACTCCCTAAACTTGTGGTCCCAATTCATTCTGGCAATCAGGATGAGTCATACACGACCTTATCTATGTCCTTTTGATCACTCGGATAAAGCCACATGTAAAAGTTAGTATTACATTAGGTATAGCTGTTTTAGGCGCTCATTAAAATATGTGAATGGAGAACGGATTACCTTAACACTAGGTTCCCACTACCTAACCACCTATATGCGGGATACAGCGTGAAGATGAAAAAAAAAATAATTAAACTGGTAAGGAATTCTTAGATAAGTCTAACATCTAAATTCACCACTTAGCCCTCTAACCACTTCACAAACAAGATATGCACGCAAGTCTCCAAGGCACGTATTATTCAATTGCCTCAATTATCAAGTCAAGTTAAGGCGGCGTCCTCGTTTCTACTCGTTCGGTGACATTGCAACCAGTTAGATCCTGGTTTGCATTTATTAATATGGAGTTACTGAGGAGACATTATCGTGATTAAATCGCTTAGTGCTTTATAATATATTGAAGTAATGTAAAGTGAGGCCAACGCGTTGTGGCGCTGGGGTACGATTTCCAATCGGGGGAATTGTTACTTCATTTCTTCACACTGCGTTAAGTTCCGCCTCTCAACACGTAATGCCTCTAAAAATAGGGGAATGGAGTTTCTTAATAATAGGTCCCCTCTGCCTAATCTGGTATATACGGGATTAGCGATTATAGTGTGGAGCTAAAAATAATTAAAGTACATTTAAAGTAGAATTTCAAATAAAAATACTTTTTTACAGACGAGAATCATACGTAGAATAGTATTAATAAGCTTCTTTGACACCAAATATTCTAGGCGCTATGATATACGCGGGTTTGGGCCCTGCTATCTTCAAAGTTTTATAATAAATTAATTTAATTAGCTTCACGCTGTATCCCGCACACAGCAGGGTAGGCAGAGGGAACCTAGTGTTAAGACACTCCGTTCCCCACTTTCTGCCGAATACTGGAGGCATTGCGTGTTGAGTGGCAGAATTCAACGCCGCGCTTAACCTCGACACCAGAGCGAAGAAATGGAAATATAAATTTAAGTAAATATTTCATTTCCTCGAGTGGGGATCAAACCCACAACCAGTCGGTTTTACAGTCATACGCAGTCAAAGTTTTAAGTTTTAAAAAATATATATATTTCTTTCGTAGGTGTGGAATAACATTATTTAAAAACATAAAAAATATAATCAACATCATTCTACCTTGCCAAATGATAATTCTGAGCTTAAAGTATCGAAAACGAAAAATCTTCCTATAGAGTTATATCAAGTAGATGAAAATTTCGACGCAGCCTAATAAGAACGTATGGCTTAATGGTCAGAGTTGTTGGACGGCTTCCAAGAGGCGCGGGTTCAAAACCTGCTACGTTCAAAGTACGTTTACAAAAAAAGTCACATTTTTTAACTTACATATCAATAAATAATCAATAAAGTGAATAAAATAAAGGCAAATTTAATCATAATCTACATTTCAAGGCAAACATCTAATCGCGAAAGCCGGTCTCGAACAATGCCTGTAAACGGCGCACACGCACGTCTGACTCACCGACAGTCATCGACCTTAGCTTTAAAGTGATAGATTAGCTTTAATTATTATAGTTTTAGATTGAACTTTTTTTTGTTGGCGGTGCAGTGCGGAACGGATGTGGGTTCGTGAGATAAAATGTGGCGTTGAGTTCCGCCACTCAACACGCAAAATATCGAAAATTGGGGGAAACGGAGAATAAAGTGCTTCTACATTAGGTTTCCTGTGATTGCCCTGCTATATGATGGATAGAGCGTGAAACTAACAAAAAAAACTTAAGTTAAGCCATTATTACGTAGATAAATTATCCAAATATACGTAAATATTTGCCTAAAAACGATATATATTAAAAATACTTATTCATTTAAATATATTCTACGTCTAGTACTCACACCATTATCATTAATTAATATACAAAAAAGTCAGTGTTGTGAATCCGACGTAAGGCAGTCATTTGCCAATTCACTACAAGTAATAAAAATCCCGTGATGCGAGGCCAGTCGTGGCGCAGGGGCACAAATTGTGACTTTAAAACCGACTGGTTGTGGGTTCGATCCCCATTCGAGGAGATGAAATATTTATTTAAATTTATATTTCCATTTTTTCGCTATGATGTCGAGGCCAAGCGCGGCGTTGAGTTCTGCCACTCAACACGCTGGTTTAGTTTTAATAAAAATCCCGAAAGGATATAACTTTATGAAATTAGAATGTAATCAAAGTTTTTGAAAAAATAAGTTTTATATGTAAATATTGTACGTATATGTCTCATTTTTGGAACGTTGAAAAATTTACCAATAAATAATATCATATTAAACTTAACGTAATTATTTTGTGTAGCTCCACTTTGTATCTAAAGCACCCTGCTTTAGATACAAAGCCAGGCGCTGGGGAGAAAATGAAAAATAACTTCACTTTTTTGTTAGGATTCATTATGGTAATGATAATCATAATATACCTTTTTGAAATCCTGAAATTGAGCTCTTGAATTTGATACCTATATTGTAGTATTCGAAACGAAAAATTTTTTTTTTACTAAGTCCAATGGCGTCCCACAGCCGCCTTGATTTTTTTATTTAACGTCACCTATCTAAGAACACCTGGGCTGCTAATACAAATCTAACGATACCTCAATTATGTAAATCCGTTCAGCGGTTCTGGAGATATGAGGTAATAAAGAATATTACATACATACAAGATACGCGCGAAAAACATAACCCTTCCTTAGCATTCGGGAAAAAGAAACAAAAAAACAGCTCCACGCTGTATCCCGCAAACAGCAGGGTAGGCAGAGGGAACCTAGTGTAAAGACACTCCGTTCCCCACTTTCTGCCGAATTCTGGAGGCATTGCGAGTTGAGTGGCAGAACTCAACGCCACGCTTTGCTTCGACACCAGAGCGAAAAAATGGAAATATAAATGTAAGTAAATGTTTGATTTCCTCGAGTGGGACCCATCGAACCCATAACCTGTTCCGTTTACAACCACACGCTTGCGCCCCTGCGCCACGATTGGCACCGACTATTAATTATAAAATGAGATAAAATGGAAAAAAAGGTTATATACTGTATGGTCCTTATCTAACGTTCGTTAGTAAACACATTAGAAGGAGCTCATTGAACTTGTTTCAAGTAACGAACGATCTCTTATCGAAACTTGACCGGAAACTGGAGTTCCTGGTCCACGTCGTGTTTTTCTAAATAAATATTATATATTGGTTATTAAAAACAACACAACACAGTTTTTGAAGCTTTAAGGATCCTAGAAAAATAATTAAATTATCTTTCTTTAATCATTCTAATATTTCAAACCAAGGCCAAGTTCTAGAATTTTAAATGAATGTCGACGATATGATTTCTTTTTTCCGATGTAAGATTTATTTGTGGTTTCATACAAAAATCCACATAAAAATATGAAACAGTTAAAAAAATTGTTTAGTCGCCTTTGGATTTGGCCCTATACCCTTTAAGATATATGAGGCGTTGAGGACCAGAGTGGACCAACCTCATCAGCTTGATCCATTCTTGCACTGCCAACTAAATATAAAAGACACATTGGACTATCTGTTAAGTGGCTCTATCTCTTAATTCGTTTTGAAATTAGTATAGTTCTTAATACAGCCGACAGATAGCATGGCATACTATGATTTGACTTTTAAAACTCAATTTTCACAATAATGTGGGATAGTCCACTCTGGTTCTGAACGCCTCATATTGCGATAAAGACTATTACATATTTTATATCGATATCTATAATTTAAGAAACTTACTATAAAAATTGAAACAGGAAATGTAAATTTTATTGAAACGGACTCAAGTATAAACTTGTAAATTATACACTAACTACACTAACTTGAACTTGAACAATAATATCAAATAACTTTAAAAAAAGAAACTTGATAGCCCAAAATAAATAAATATATAAACAAAAGGTTTTTCGCCATTTCATTTCGTATTCTCCATACACGTCTCTGAATCACGAGTCGAGGCCGCGTGCACGTGATGTAACACTCAGGATGACTAACTACATAACTTAGTGACTTACGTCTGTTCGCTATTTGAAAATAAGTCGTTTATTTCTTCTTTAGGTTCACGTTTTATTCTGCAGGGTAGGCAGAGGGAACCTGAATGTTTATTTATATTTATATTTATATTTTCATTACTTTGCTCTGGTGTCGAGGTAAAGAAAACGGCGTAGAGTTCCGCCACTTAACACACAATGCCTCCAGAATTCGGCGGTAAGTAGGGCAAAGAGTGTCTTAAGTAGTAAGTGAAGCTAATTTGATTGTGTAATAATATTATTTTCCTGATCAGTATAAATGGAACTCAACTCAAATATTTTCATGTACTCTGTATAAACAATGCCAGTGCATTTCTCCCATACCTTACCTTGTAAAACAAGCGAAAAACTGGACTTTTTAAAGAAAATTTGATTTTAAATAAACAAATAAGCAAAATTTTACATGTAAAAGTCCTTATAAAACCAAACATTGACGTAGCTAGTAATAAAATATTAATCTAAGGATAGGTCGCCGGGGTGAAAGGAGCCAAAACACGTCTTATAGCCTTCAATAAAAATCAATAATATACCAATATGAAAAGAAAATATATAAATATAATATCGTGTATCTACATTCAATAACAGTTTTTTTTGTTTTTAGGTTCACGCTGTATCCCGCATATAGTTTGATAGGTAAAGAAACCTGATGATCAGTTAATATTATCATATCATCGCCGTTACGACAGCGAGTAAATAAAAATATTAAACAATTCGAATGAATTGTTGCAAGTGAGAATCGAACCCGTAATCTTACACGCTGTGTTATTGCGCCATGGTGACAATTCAATTGTAAAATGGAGGATGTAGGTACATCCTGTGACCTTCAAATATAAAAAGACAAAGCAAATGAAGCAAAAATAAAGCAATTTTCAGCGTGAAGCTGATTCTAATTGATAGTCAGCGAAAATTAAAAAAAAAAGCTAGTTTCACTTACATCCATGTAAGAGTAAAGAGAGTGCCAATTAAATAAATATTACGTCACTTATCAGGAGAAGAGAGTCAAGCCAGAACCTAACCATATACTACTCACTCACTTTATCTAAAGTTCTAACTAAAGTTTCTCTTCTCACTCATTTCATCAAAACAACGAAATTTATATTGTAACTTTTTGTGAATACATTACCTTAGTATTATTAAGAGTGAGCCAACCGTTCCTTATCTCTAAAGGATCAGAATTTCTTAGGGTTGCAGAAGAAACGCATCTAGGACGCGTCTTCCAGTGCTCAGGTTCCCACCAGTGAACGTTATCCAATGAACGTGATAAACTATCGGTATCCATAACTTTTAATTATTTATCAAAAAATACATTCACATCACGAAAATATATAGAACCTAGTACTATTTTCAGATATTTTTAACCAAAACAGAAATAAGAACACGTCAGCGGATAAGAAACTTTAAAATTTAAATGAAATTTCATATCTAATACAAGTGTTTGTTTGTTTACAGGTCTCGTATCTCGGCAACGGTACAGGTGCCAATGTCACGGCGTTAATAACTTATGACCGTAAATTACCGTTAACTTGACCTTCTTAGCTATTTCTACCTTATTACTGTATTGTTCATCGAGATACTTGCGGAAATTATGGATTTATTGGAAACGAGTAAATGGAATAGAATTCTTTGGTTTGTGAGAATAAGGCTGAAGATACAACTTTTTATACTATAAATAATAAAATTAGATGTTATTGTTTGTGGTTTTCTGGTTTAGTTTATTGTGATTGTATAGATCTTGTAATTTCAATAATATATTACTAAACGTGGAAACCATCGAGGTATACTCGGAAAGTGTACAATTTTAAGCGTAGTAGATGTGGGTTCAATTTCGATTTTGAAAAATAATAATTAATTTAAAAATAAATAATAAAAAAATACCTGGTACACCTGTGTAGACCTGGTTGACCAATTCAATAACATTGACATACTAAATCGAAATAAGATTTTGGAATATTTCCTTATATTAAGGGCCTTGCTTTGCTTGCAGTTATCGTAACTTAAGATTTTTCTTAGTAATTATATTCATTTAATAATTTTTTAAAGTACTTTATAATTTTAATAGTTGAATTAAAATATTCAATATAATTTGTATAACAATATCGAAAAATTATAAAAACACATATTTATCATTAACACCAAAAAATAAATATTTAATAAAATACATTGGTTCAACACTTTCTCCGTCAAGCCTTTCACTCGCATATTTAAACAACATTATGACAGGATGAACGCAAACAGCAATATCTCTTAAGTGTTTCAACATTCACCAAATTCGTTGAACAACTTGCTATATTGAAAATGTTAAATAACTAGTGGAAGGCAAAGCGCGGCGTTGAGTTCCGCAACTCAACACGCAATTCCGCAAGAATTCGGCGAGAGTGGGGAACGGAGTGTCGAAACTTAATGTCGAATGGAGTGTCTTAACACTGGGTATGCTTTGCTTATCCCGCTATGTGCAGGAAACAGTGTGAAGCAAAAAAATATAACTAGTGGAAAAATGGCGAAATGGAACAGCGTCTAAGTGTGGTTATTGGTTCAATTCCCATTTGGCGAAATATTTATGCAATTTTCTTTAGTCCCGTTATGATAACGTGATGTGCGATTTATAGTTCCGCCAATCAACACGCAATGTCTCGAATTCGGGCGAAAAACGGAGAAAAGAGTGTTATGGTCGTTATTTCGTCGCTAAATATTTTTCCTATCTAGTTATGCAGAATAAAATGTCAGTTTGAGAAAATATACAATTAAGATGCCTTGAGATGCCGCTTTCATTCATATATTGCAATTTATGAATAAGAACGGTATCTCAAGATCGATCTCACAGTTAAGGGAGATTTATAAAGACGAGCCTAAATACTAAATGATTTAAAAAAAGTTCCCAATCATTTGAAAATGTTAGACCATTTAACAAATTAAGAGATTTATGACGCAAAATTCAGTATTACAATATAAATGATAAAAATATTACAAAAAAACCTTTAATAAATGTATAAATTTTATAGAAATATACTACAGTTTTTTTAGTTTGAACTACCTACATAAGATATCAAATATGGGCCGAGCTTACTTATACGTCGTTCCCTTGTATGGCGACGCTGTGACGATACACTTTCGTTTCTAATTTGATTTCATTGAACGTCCCGTAAGGTCGACGCCATAGTTGGTTTTGCAGTAATAAATAAATGTTGCATTTTTTTGCATTTAGTTCTTAACTTAGTAATTTTTTATTTATCTTCAATAAATATTTTTATTATCTATATTTAGTTTGTCTTCACACTTTTGATTGTACATTCAAATGATTTTACCTTTTTTTTTATAATATAAACATTTCATATAGAACAAATATTTTTTATTATCAAATATAAAAAGTATAAATATATAAATTATAAACAATAATTTACAGCACATATTAAAAAAATCAGGGTAGGCAGAGGAAACCTAGTGTTAAGACACTCCGTTTCCACTTTCCGCCGAGTTCTGGAGACATTGTGTGTTGAGTGGCGGAACTCAGCGCCGCGCTTTGCCTCGACACCAGAGCGATGAAATGATCGAGTGGGGATCGAACCCACAACCAGTCGATTTTACAGTCACACTTTGTGCCTCTGCGCCACGACTGGCCGCGAAAGTAAAGGTTTTTTAAGTATGTAATATATAATTTACAGAGTATAGGTGTATACATATAAAAATGATGTAGAAATAGAAACACGTTTGCGATAGTATCTAAACTCTAAATAATTAGCAGTCGCAGATTTTATCTCTGTTATGCAAATACAGAAATTTCTTTTAATTTGACCTAGAGAAAAGTAAAATTACCGCACTATCATATATTATTATTAAATGAAAAAATATATTAGACTGTTTACAGTGGCGCAGCGGTACAGTTCCTAACTGTAAACCCGATAGTTGTGAGTTTGATTCCCTCTTGAGGAATGAATTATTTTCCTCGTCTGCCATTCAACAAGCCATCATCCTAAAAATTGGGCATAAGGTGATGATGGAGTGTCGAATACTAGGTTCCCTCGCCTATCCTGCTTTATGCGGTATGAAGCGTTAAGCTAAAATATATATATATTATTATTAATTGCGATTGGTACCCTCAACCTATCTTAGAAATAAAATACTAAAATACAAACACAATTTATTCTTAAATTTTGTTGTAATACAAAATTGTTGTTGATTTTGGAGAAAATCCTTGATAAATATAATATTATGAAACAATATTTACTTTTCTAGAATATTAAAATGTAGCTCTAAGCCAGTTATTAAGCTCCTTGTTCGCCCACGTGTGTCCTAGCGTCTGCCCACGCTGTTATACAATTTTGCACGTCATTAAAGTAATGTTTCATGTTTATTTAAAATAAATCAGCTTCACGCTGTATCCCGCACACGGCAGGATAGGCAGAGGCAATCTCGTGTTAAGACTCTCCGTCTAAGAGTCTACTTTCCGCAGAATTCTAGATGCATTTCATCTTGAGTGGTGGAGAGTGGTTAATGCCGCGCTTTTTCGCAACACCAGAGCGAAGAAAATGGAAATATAAATTTAAATAAATACTTCATTTTCTCGAGTGGCGATCGAACCCACAACCAGTCGCGTGTGACTGTAAAGTCACAGCTTGTGCCCCTGCGCCACGAATGGCCTCGTTTGAGTTTGAGACAGTAATTCGACTATTTGTCGAGTGGCGTAATTTAACACCGCATTTTGTCTATTACAACGGAGAAATGACAATAATGCTTTGCCACAAGTGGGAATGAATTAATTATACGGGTATCACACCACTGATTTGATTCGCATATAAATGAAACAAAATAGTGCTATACTAACATATTACATTAATATTTGAACATCTCGTGTGATCATAGAGGAGGTTGAAATATAAGTAAATACTTCCTTAATGAATTATTCATGTCGTCGGTGCTAATACACCGTACAAGGAAAATATTTCAAAACTTAACATTACCTAAACATTATTAATAGTTACTATAATATAATTAAATATAAACATAATTTTTAATTTTGATTTGGAATTGGATATTAAATTTGGAATAAATTTTCAATCGATTGTTCATTGTGTTTTCTTATTTCTTATTTTCACTCGTTTTTTTTATGTTGTAAAACATTTTATGATATTAAAATGGAGTGGGGTGATAAATAGAAGCGAATAGCTGTGATTGCGATAACATAGTAGGTATGGAACCAAGTATAATTTTTAAAATCCTACAAACGCTTGTTGTTAGTCAAATGTTTGTTTACCAGGCTATTGATAGGTACAGTGAAACCTCCTCTGTGCGTGGCATAAAAAGATCTAGTTATCCACGTAGAGTTCCTACGAAAAAGCGATCAAAGGATTAATGGACAGAAAATCTATTAAAGAGAAAGATTTCGAAGAAATCCTGTCCAAAAGCAAAAGATTTTATCTCCGGAGATGTCGATAGCAACTAAGATCTTGTCGTGTGTTTTAGAAAGCACTTAGAACTTGAAGCCTATACGAGACGCACTGGGCATTTAACTGGTAATTTAAAAAAGAATAAGATGGTAACATAATTTTTTTTATATAATACATTTATAAATAACGCTATACAAAGTAAGAGATTAAACTAATCTTTATTTACACAGAAGTATCTTAAGCGTATATTAGCCTCAACATAAGGCAAGGCAACACGGTAGACAACATGAGCCAAGATCCACAGTGCATGCCAACGACCTTTCGTAAATTCTATAGCACAACCGTGTCGTAATATAATATTATTATATTATGGCCGCCATGGACACGGTGCACGGACAGACAAATTGTAATTACAGGTACTACGTTCCGATGACAGTGCTGATTGTGTTTGGATAATTATTTTTTAATGTATGTGAAATATTTGAAAATTTTATTTATGTAACATATCGTATCTGTATTTTTCTTCATGTTATAATAAACTTTGATTTCCGTTTCGTCACATTTTTTTACTATGTTTATTATTTTCCGAAGTGTTAGCTTGCTATATCTTCAAAATAGGACAGAAAGTGTGGATAAGGGACATAATACTCAAAAATATGCAACAAAGGTGAACAAGAAAAAAAAGTAAAAAAAAACTAGTGTTGTGTTGAGAATATTGTAGCTCTACATTTTTTACTACATAAAAATGGAGGTTCTCGTAGTGCAGGGGCACAATTATGTGTTCGATTCCCACTCAGTACAATAAAATAATGAAAATACTAAAAGTTTTCACTTAAAGAATTCGGCTGAAAGTGGGAAATGGAAATGTCTTATTGAGAATGGAGTGCTTTAACAGTAGGTTCCCAGGTTCCCTCTACCTACCCTGCTATGTGTGGCACACAGCATGAAGTAGCAGCACCAGCAATTCACAGAAAATTAATACACAAGTCTTGTTCCTATTGACAAATTAAAATATAATAAAATGTAATGTCATTTATTTATTTTGCTAATATCAAGTTTCGTTATAAGTACGTTCATTGTCAAACTAATTTTCACAATAACTTGAATAATCTATTAAAACGAAACAAATTTTGGTTTTTAAAACTAAAGCTCTAAGCACAAAAAGCTCCAAAACTTAAACAAAAAAAACACTTTCAAAGTACCAATACCACATGTTTCAATATAAAACAAAAGCACAAAGACCTACATACATACATACATAATATAGTAAACGAGTACCGCGTCTGTTGACTCAAGTGCAATGCATTCTTCAATTAACCGTAATGAGAATAGCAAGTAAAGTTGGTGCAACACTGATAGCTAGTTATATGTTCTTGGAATAGCAAGCTTATGAGTTTTAGTGATTGAGAGCATTTAATATAATCAGTCAGGAGGCCAGTCGTAGCGCAGCGGCACAAAGTGTGACTGTAAAATCGACTGGTTGTGGGTTCGGTCCCCACACGAGGAAATTAAATATTTACTTACATTTATATTTTCATTTCTTCGCTCTGGTGTCGAGGCAAAATGCGGCGTCGAGTTCCGCCACTCAACACGCAATGCCTCCAGATTTCGGCGGAAAGTGGGGAATGGAGTGTCTTAACACTAGGTTCCCTCTGCCTACCCTGCTGTGTGCGGGATACAGCGTGAAGCTGATCTAACTTAATTTTTAATTTAACATAATCAAAACAGTACTGCCGTTTTGATACTAGTGGAACCTCCGTGGCTTCACCCGCTTGTACAACACAATTTGTTATTTTTTCATCTCAATTACTTTCGTGATCTAATAATAACATTATCATTTTATTTTAAAGACAATATCCATAGATTGATAGTAAAAGTTTTAGTCAATTCAATAAAAAATATATTTTATAGCAATATTTAGCACGCAGCTCTTTATATTGACATGACTTTGTTAAATACTTATTTAGAAAACGTATAAAAATTTGAACGTAGCGGGATTTGAACCCGCGCCTCCTGGAAACCGACCAGGCCAGGCAAACCCCGCTACGTTAAAATTTTTATACGTTTTCTAAATAAGTATTTTTCTTTCCTAAGTGTGGATTAACACTTTAAAAATGTTTAAAATAACTTTGTTATTTGTGAACGGATTTAAATAAAACAAACACGAAATGTTAAATGAAGCTTACCAGAATCCTATAGTGAAAACTGCATTTAAATGGGCTAAGCCGCTAACGCACAGACAAAGACAAACACATACAGACAAACATACAATTTTCAAAATCATATTTTGGGTTCTATTAGATAAATAAAGAGCTGTGATAACATTTTTTCTTGTATATTTTCCATGCAGAGGTCGTTACGATTTTATTATAAATATAGATATTTATATATGTAAATACACAGGGACACAATCATGTGACTGTAAGCGCGATAGGTTGTGTGTTCGATTCCGACTCCAGGAAATGAAATATTTAACATTTGAATTTCCTCGTCCTCGGGGCAAAGCGTGGCGTTAAGCTACGACTGCTTATTTTGTTCATACAGATAATAAAATAACGATGATACTTCTAGATAAGATAATTTTAATTACGTTAGCGTGACCACCATTGCTCTAAGGAATAGACAGGTTAGATTACTTAAACCTAGTTTTATTGTGCAATAAATAATCATTGAATGAGTAATAATGATAAGTTTAATATTTTTTTGGATTTTTTGTTAATATTATATATTTAAGTTTATGGTAACTTTAAAGCATAGAAAAAAATAAACTTCTAAGTCAAAGCAATCAAAAACATTTTTGCGTCGATTTTTCTGTATTTTGTATGAAATTCGCTGCGTAATCAAAACCTATAGACCACTTACGTGGACCTACGGATACGACATAAAAGGAACAGAACTTATAATAAAAATAAAGGAAAAATCCGAAAAATGAAAATTTATAGATATGTCATAGAAAAAACAATTGAAAAAAAAAATCGTAGTTCTTTCGGGCAAAATGAATGCCGTATGCATTCATTTTCTGTGTTTGTGTTTTTAAATTTTATTTTGTTTCTAAATCCTGAAACGGAAACTCTCGATACGCGAGTCCGACTCGTATTTGACCGGTTTTTTGTCATATATTCATATATATGATATATATGACATAATAATAATAAATACTTCCTAATATTATGAAGGCTGCACACGTGGGCTGTATTGCAATTCTGAAAATGGTTATCGCTGAGCCGATCTCGTACTCCCACCGCGGTTGACATATTCAGTATTAAGGCCGACGCCAGTCATTTTTTTTATTATCGTCCCAAAAAGGTTATCGAATTCGTTTAAACAAAGCTCTGTGATTTATGAATACGTGACTCTTTTAATGATTATGATTTAAATATATATATATTTTGATCTAAGAATATAAAGTTAATAGATAGATATTTTTAGCTTAACACTGCATCCAGCACATAGCAGGGTGGGCAGAGGGAACCTAGTGTAAGATACTCCGATCCTCATTTACCATCGACTTCCAGCATTGCGTGTTGAGTGGCGGAACTCAAAGCCGTACTTTGCCTTTTCCTCGAGTGAGAATCGAATCCACAACCTGCCACGTTCACAGTCACACGCTTGTGCATGGTCTGCCCTGTCTCTAAAAATTAAATTAATTTTAAAATACGCGATGTAGAGATATCCATAATGGCAGACTAGCGAGGATGTCACGGTGAGAATAAAGAAGAAAGCGCTCAGCTGGTTCGAACGAATGAGTGATGAAAAAGAATGGTAAAAAAAAAGATATATGATGGAAAAGTGAGCGGTAAGAGAGTAAGGAGGAAAACTCAGTTGACCTTTGAAAATACAGTATCAAAGATACTGGAGGAAGGTCACGTAAAAAGCATTAGGACCCCCCGGAGGCAATGAAGAGATTGATGACAGTGGACGAGGCGAAAGAGGTGTGTAGAGATCGTAACGTTTGGCGCTCCGTTCTCTCTGACTACCCCGCTAGAGATAAAGCGGGAACCTAAATAAGTAAGTAAGTCCATTTATAAAGATTAGTCCAAATTTTAAATGACGACAGAAAACAAACTATACGTCACGAACCAATATAATTAAATATTACAATTATTTATAATTTTTTAAATCTATAAAAATAAATACAGTAGTCATATCACGAGAATTACATGCAGATAGCGTGAGTATTGTTCGCGATATATTATAAACGGCACACATTGTCGGTCCCACAACAAATCGATAGTGATATTGGCGTTGAATACCTCCATGGGCTAATTGGCTATATAACAATGGTGTCTTATAGCCATATATTGCTTCTATAATAATAATAAATATTATGGAAAAAAATCTAGTTTTTTTTATTTTTCTCGTTGTCTTCATGCTTTAGGGCAGATAGAGAGTAAGAAGCGTCAAAAATTAGTGGTAAATCACTATGTTCTTTTAATCGTTGGTTCACTATTACTTACAGACAGTAAACACGACAGTAAACGCGACAGGTTGTGGGGTCCATTTCCACTCGAGGCAATTATGTATTTAATATTTTTATTTCTTCGTTCTGGTGTCGAAACTAAGTAAATAGGGAAACGGAAGTTACTTAATGTGAACGGAGTACCTTAACACAGATATTTCGCGTATCAAATAAGTAAATGTATATAGACACGAGTGGAATTACAACCCACAAACATTGCGTATGATCAGAAACATTACCTATGTAGATTATATTTAACTTCATTAGATATTTTTTCAGCTTCACGCTGTATCCCGCACATAGTAGGGTAGGCAGAGGGAACTTAGTGTTAAGACACTCCGTTCCCTACTTTCCGCCGAGTTTTGGAGGCATTGCGTGTTGAATGGCGGAACTCAATGCCTTGCTTTGCCTCGACACCAGAGCGAAGAAATGAAAATATAAATGTAAATAAATATTTTATCTCCTCGAGGGGGATCGAACCCACAACCAGTCGATTTTACAGTCACACTTTGTGCTTCTGCGCCACGACTCCGCAGCGATGAGTTCTGTCACTAAGCACGCAATGCCTCCAGAATTCGGCAGAAAGCGGGGAACGGAGTGTCTTAACACCAAGTTTCCTCTGCCTACCCTGTTGTATGCGGGATATAGCGTGAAGCTGACTGGATTTGATTTAAAAAAAATGCAACTTAAATTGCTATCAAGCCACAATACGAAAGTTTGATAATGAGGTTACGAGCCCGACTCGTAAGTTAATATCAACAGGTATGTTACTTCACCCTTAAAGGTTGAATATGTTGTCACATTCGTTCGTAGAATGCGAAACATAAAATTACTTAAGATTTTTATAATATTTTTATTAAGTTATTTATTAAGTCGTCGTATTTATGCATATATTTACGTTAACTAATTTAAACATTTCTGGTGGTAAGTGAAGAGGGATAATATGCGGGATTAAGCGTTAAAAAATTTAAGATTGTCTCTATTTTTCTTAGCTTCAAGCTATATTCCGTATATTGTAGGTAGAGGGAACTTGGTATTAAGATAGGCCGTTCCCCACTATTCGCCCAAATTTGGCGAGACATTGCAGTTGAGTTGCGGAACTCAACGCCGCGCTTTTGTCTCGATACCAGGCGAGGAAATGAAAATAATCTTTGCCTTTAAATGGGAATCAAACTCATAACTGCCAGACTGTAATCATATTCCACATCGGTCTAAAATTATATAGTAAGTAAAGAACGGAGTAGTATATATATCAATTTGGTTATTTTATCATAGACTTTGCCATGTTTCAATAAAATAATTAAAAAAAAAAAGTTATCGGTCATAAGCCAAAACCTACAATTTAGTCTTTATTCGGCGGAAAGTGAGAAAAGAGTGTCTTGACACTAGGTTCCCTCTGGCTACCCCACTGTGTGCCGGATACGGCTTGAAGCTGATTTTTTTAGTGTTCTATCAATTCTAGACGCAGCTAAGCCACGCTGGCATGGTGTTAATATATCGATGTGACCTAAATTACATTCACTTTTAGGGTATTTGTCAAAGTATCGATCGTATAAAGTAGGACGAGGTGTGATGACACATACATATCTTTTGGATAGTCACTAAAGTCCGCATTATGTTTGTTATATAATGGACGTTAACTCAATTAGTTAATTGCAATTAATTTTAACCTTAATTATGTACGTTTAGTTTGGTGAAAAAAGTATAAAGCATAAACCTTGTTAAAATCTCTTCTGGAATATCTGGAATTTTTATTTTTAATATTTACATTATTTAATTACTAGTATCATAATATATTATCTTATTAAATAAATAAATAAAAAAATAATGTTTTGACGTTAAATTAATAAGAGAAGAAAGAGAAGAGTAGAGAATTTTTTCTCTACCATTTTCTTTTTTCTTGAAAGTGAAGGTGTATTTTTTTACGATGTGTACGATGAATCTTATAAACAATCTTTAATAATATTATTTTAGTTATACTTTGTATCCCGCACATAGCATGGTAGGCAGAGGGTACCAGGAAACCAAGGGTTAGGATACTCCGGTCGCATTAAGACACTTCCGTTCCCCACTTTCCGTCGATTTCTAGAGGCATTGCGTTTTAAGTGGTGGTGGTGGTAGCCTCGACACCAAAGCGAAGAAACAGAAATATAAATTTAAATAAATATTTCATTTCCTCGAGCGGAGATCGAACCCACAACCAATCGATTTTACAGTAAAAACTTTGAGCCCCTGCGTCACGACTGGCTTCAAGTCATCATCAAGTCATCATCATAAACGCAACTTAACCTTTCTGACGCCAATGTTACTTCGTGACTAATATCTCTGTTATGTATAGAACTGATCAAACTAATGTCAATATTGAATTCCTAGCATGTTCAATACATTAGCATCTTCATCTATTTTTAGAATTCTCTACATATAAATGGATATAAAACAAATATAATTGACGTCAACAACAAACCGTCGCCGTTCCGTTGACTGAATGTAATAATAGTTTAAATTGTAGAGGTCAAGGTTCACATCCAGCGAAAGATGAAACGATAATAGCATCTCTCTTATGCTTATGAATAAATCATGAGTAAAAGCGAGATAAGTTAAATAATATTAAGACGCGAACAGTTGGACCGTTTCAAAAAACGTCCATCGATGATTCACAGGATGGCGCAGAATAAGGCAAAATCAAATAAGGATGTTTTAAGCGTTCAAATATATTTCTTAATAAAATTTAAATAAGGATTATTTTTAATTATGAGAAATAAACAGTTGTTTACTACTATATTATTATACATTATTATTACAAATAATCACAATGTGTTAAACAGAGGGGACAAGCATATCAGAAATGGGTAATAATAAACACATTATGAGGAAAGAGCTCATCCGGTTAGCCAAGTTAAGGATTTATATTATATTTTACGCATTTTTTAAAGTGTTATTCCACATCTATGAAAGAAAAATATAATTAGAAAACGTATAAAAATCTTTTTTTTTTAATTTTGTAAACGTCAAGGTCCAAGGGGTGTGCTTGGACGGTTTCCAAGAGGCGCAGGTTCAAATCCCCCAAACGTTAAAATACGTTTTCTAAATAAGTATTTACGTAATATGTATATAATAAATTGTTTAAACCAAAGTGAACAGCGTTGTCTTATAAGCATAATGAAAATTTTATATATAAAATGATTATTTATTTTTAAGAGTAATATAAATATTGCAATGAGGTAATTTGATAATAAATAATTAGTTTGAACTATTTTTATATTTTTTTTACTTCACGTTATATCCCGTACTTAGTAAGGTATGCAGAGGGTACTTGGGAATCGAATGCTAAGATACTCCGTTTCCATTAAAATACTTCAATGGAGAACTGAAGTGTCTTAATGGAAACGGAGTATCTTTTCTATTTTCCATCCGGAGACTATTTTCCGTCGGATTCTGAAGGCAAGAAGAAGAACATGCAATCATCTAGAGTGGCGGAACATAACGCCGCGGTTTGCCTGGTTACCAGTGCGAGGAAATGAAAACGTTAAATATTTCATTTCGTCTAGTGGAAATCGAACCCACAACCTGTCGTGTTGTCACAGTCAGTAGTTACAGTCGCAAGCTTGTAACGACTGGCCTCAATATTATAAATTAATTTGCTTTTAATATAGAAAAAAATCTAAGAACGATGTTGGTGGTTTCTCAATTTAAATTAGAATCTATAATTGGTATACTTAGTTTCCTATTGTACAATGTATTTACAAATAGCACGCCTAGATTTGGATGTACGAAAGGAAATGGCTATAATTTATCGCAGAACCGGCTTAGAAGCTGACCGATATGTTTGCTAAGTTATGTTTAGATAACAGGTTAATGCAGGTGCTTGCTGAATATGAAATAAAATGTATAATGTATATAAGCTTAGATAGAATATACTCCATACTAATTAATTAATTAAACTTAAATTGAAGTAATAAACTAAGAGAATTTATCTAGAAATATCCTTTTTTTCATATCTACGTTGAATATTTCTATATTTAGTTGAATAATGAGAGAAGGGTTATATTTTCTTTCATGTTAGAATTTATAAAAGTGTTGAAACTATACATAGTGAAAAAATACATACATATCAATATCAATATACCATGCTAATTTTTTTTACAAACAAATTCAAATATTTTGATTTCATTACTATTATGCAAACAAATAATACAAAAAGTCTTGTTCATTAGTAAACATAAAAAATGGTTACATTTTAGTTTAAAGTTTATTTACTTGTTTCTCACCTGCATTTGAAGAAGTCTTGAGCCACCACCCTTTTCCATTGTGTACAAAATATTACTCAATTAGTCTATATTATCACTTAACGGAAGACACGATTATATTATATAAATAAATATAAATATAAACATTCAAATAAAATAATATATAAATACACGCGATTTACACATAACTAAATTCACAAAATTTGACACATGAATTTGACAATTGCATCGATTTTACCGCGGTAATGATTTTGAAAATAGAACGTGCGTTTTAAAAAATAGCGCGTTATTATTATAGGCTAATGTTAAAAGTTATACAGCCGGTATGAATGAGTTCGGCCCAACGATTAAACAAGCTTCGGTCGCCAAGCGACTGCGGTTTGGCTGTGCGTCCGCGAGATGGCGGTCTCTATAGTGCATGGCTACGCTGTGAGTAATCCTTTCGCAAATTGCAACGCCCCATTCATATTATATGGAAAGGATAATTTTCTCTATGTTATGCTAAATTAAATAGAAGCTGCTTCATAAATTAATTGATATTTTTTGTATTCATATATTATGTAATATTGCTTTGATTTAGCTTTTAAATAACTATAAATTAATAGTATAAAGATCCACAGGAGATCATGAAGATCAATACTGCGTCGCAATAGGTATAGCATTCAAGAGCATAATGTAAAACATCTGCAGTGGCGTCTGCATCGCGGATGCTGCAATGTTTTATACATTTGTACTGATATCTATATAGATCGTCTGTCAAATGTGGATAGGGTGGTGCTTTTACATTTTGAGATTTGATTTGATAAGCTTTGATAAATTTGAGTTTCGCAATTGTAGTGTCTCCAAGTGGAATATACAATAAATTTTATTGAATTTGTGGCGCAGCAACACATTGTCTGATTGTAATGCTGACTGTTGTGGGTTCGTTTATCTTCCGGTAGAATGAATTATTTTCACTTTTAGTTTTTCTCCGCCAATATATCTATATGCGGGATGTAGCGTGAAGATATAAAAAATACCTAATTCATTTTTCATAAAATGTTTGTCTGTAGATGAAATGTTGGTGAATTCGATTCCCATTTGAAGGAATATTTTTTATTTTAAAATTTGGCCAATTCCATGACTCAGTCTTTGTTTCTTTTAAATGGTCGAAAAATGTAGAGTTGGGAAATTTGTTTGGATAACTTATTTTTATCTATGTACTCGTAGAAACTATTTCTTAATTTATGATTTTATAGTATTTCAAGAGATAGCATCAATAACTTATATCTTGCACATAGAAACATACTCACTCTACAATAAATAACAATAAAGATTTTAGAACTTCTCCATATACAATTACGCCTGTGCGCCACAACTGGCCTCTTTACTTTGTATAACGAAGAAAAAAAAAATTTTCATGTTTTTAAAGACATAAATTAATTAATATCTGTTATAAAATTCGTTTTTTTTTCTAGCAAGGCAGATGAAAAGTAACTTATGCTAAGGTGTGAAAGGTCCAGACTATGAAGTCTAGAAAGAATGTCAGATTCAGAAAGTCAAAAAGTGGTATAATATTTTTTTAATTCGAGGCACTGCGTGTTAAAAAGCGGAACTCAACGTCGCATTTTTGAGAGACTTCCGTAAGGAGGAGGTTATCAATTCGACCGTATTTTTTTATGTAATGAGGTAATAATACCTCAGCACTTTTGACTGGGTTTTCATGATTTATTTTTATTTGAAAGCTAGTGCTTCTCGTGTGGTCTCATTTTTTTAGTCCATTTCTGACAATGGTATCTATGAGAAAATCACATAATTCTTAAATTGCATTAAGTATGTACGCGACAAATGGACGAATAACGCAATATCGCACTAACCGATTTCTGATTCTTTTTGATTTCGAAGGATACACTTTAAGGATAGTTTGGTAAAAATCTGATTATGGGATGCGGATGAAATCAAAAAAGGTTGTCTTTTTCTGTAAAAAATATAATTATGCTGTAATAGTTACAAAAAAAACATTGTTAAAATTGATGTCAGAAGTGAGTGCATTTCTTTTTAACCGATTACAAAAAAGGGAGAGGTTCTCAATTTGCCCGAATATTTTTTTATGTATGTTCTTGTCAATACGCCAAATATGTTAGTATGCACAAAAATAGTACTAAATAAAAATTTAAGTTTTACATAGGACAACTACTATTTACTCGTTTTAATCGTCAAATAAATTAATTTTTAACAAAAAAAGAAACCGATTATAAACAACGAACTAAAAAGTAAAAAATAATTTTCATAAAGTAAAATGTACTTTGATTTTGTTAAACAAAAATAATTTAAAAAAGATTCTACAATCTTGAAGTCGGTGCCATGTAAAAGAAACAGAAAGTAATTCGATATTGTAGTAAAGTTTTTGCATTAGCTTGACACCAACTTCAAAAGTATAAAATCTATTTTTAATTATTTTTGTTTAAGAAAATCAAAGTACATTTTACTTTAATGCTTGTTGCTTGAAGTCGATTTTTTTTTAAATTATTATTGAAAATGATACACTTCAAGGATAGTTTGATAAAAGTTAACAAAAGTAAAGAAAGTTCTTATTATGGGATCCAGTTAAAGTGGTTTTTTTTTGGTTAAAAATTGTAATTATATCATGTGAAAGCGAGAAAATGAAAATAATTAATTTCTCCGAATAGGCAGCATCCACAATCGTTGCGTTCACAGTAAAAGGCGGTCCTAATGCGACGTTTTTTTTTAATTGACATTCATTTTGAATATGTATGCAATTTTTAAACTATCTCATAAGCTTTTAAAAGATTTTTTATTCAGAATTAGCAAAGCAGTTATAATTTTTTTTTATCTTTAAATGGATCGAAACAAATTGATGTCAAAGTGATTGTGACCAGACAAAAATAAAAAAAAAGAATTGTTAATGCAATTAAGACAATCAAAGTTGACTGGAAACCTTCAAAAAATATACTTTATTACTAAAAGATTTTTTTTTATTATGCTATAATGTAGCAGTAGTGTATTTTTTAGTGTAGTATGATTGTAAAATAAACCAAATATATTTTTTTGTTTATCTATATAGCATATAATTTTTAAGTCTACTCAAGTTACTTTGAATAAATCAACAATTTTGATTATAGTCAATAAAAAAAAAGTAAAAAAAAGAGAAAAATGAAACACATTTTTTACCTTAACGGTGTTTATTTTACAAAAATTACATACAAACATTCAGTTTATTGTGAACGTTTATCTATTGTGTCGAACACACCTCCTACCACGTCTACATTCTTATTTGTCATTATTTTCTTAATTTGCATCCGCTGCGATTTTGAATTCCTTAGGCCGACATTTATGTTTTATGAAAATATAAAAATCTTATAAATTTACAAAGCAAATTTTATACTGAATTTTTAATATCAATTAAAAGTTACAATCAGAATAGCGAAGTAAAAATTTTAAAATATAATTGCAAAATTTTCTTTCCTTTTTCAAATGTATTAATTCGATCATTATTATTATCTATTATAAAAGAAATATTAAGAAATATATATTATTAATATTAATAAAAAAAAGTTTTTCAAGTCAATTTTTTAAAGAAATCGCAGCGTATACGCATAGGTCTATTGGATATTTGCTAAATGCATCGATGTTTGAATCACTGGCAACACTCTTCTTACATCTACACAATAAAGAATTAAGAATTAATTAATGAAGGTGTTTTTATTATAACTGAAAACTGATTTTACACATATACAAGTATAATAAAACCTTGCTATTTTTTATTCGATTGTAATCGATAATAAAATTGTAAATTGCGACGAGTTGTGGCTTCAATTCTCACTCGAGGAAATAAAAAAATATATTTTCATTTCCTGTGGTAAACATGTATTAAAGCATGTGGTAGAGTTCCGTCACTCAACTCGCAATTACTTAAGAAATCGGCGGAATGTAGGAAACGGAAGTGTTTTAACGGGAATGGAGTGCCTTAACACTAGGTTCCCAGGTTACCTCTGCCTAATCTGCTATGTGCAAGGATACAGCGTGAAGCTAAAAAAAATAATCGAATTGTTTAAAGCTATATAAAATCAAATCTTAAACTAATATATAAACCAAATACCTCTTAAAAACAGTTTGCAAGACAATTCGATAAGTGCAGATTACAAAAATATCTATTTCGACGAAACCAGCGTCACAATTTATTGCTGCCTAATTACATATTAAAGGTAAAAAATTTATAAAAACGAAGAAATATTACTATTAATACACAATAATTCAATTAAACAATATTAATATACTATATTACATATATTATTATGTTGTTTTGTAAAAATCGTACTTGTGTTAACTGTGAACGATTCAAAAATACGACGCTTCGGTTAAAAACATTTTAACTTTGGTTTCTTTTAAGGAACACATGCTGGAAATTTTACGGTTTCACGTCACTAATTTAAAAACATGTAATTTACCTACAGACATACTCGTAATTATATCAATTGCTACTAAATCTATAGTTGCATTACAAGATTTCTTTATATATATTTTTTATTTTTTTTTATAGTTCTCTTTTACAATCTTTTCTTCAATATTTTGAAAAATAATTAATAATCTGTGTCAGTGTCACTGTCAGCTGAGCTTACCATCACTATTGTGTTAGCACAGTCTTAAAATTGTGTAAATTTTGTGCTTTGTCTAGTGATTTTAGTGATGGAAAGATTATTTATTATATTAGATATTTGATACATAAAAACATACATTCTGTAGACCAATAAGAGTAATTTAACTCCATACTAAAAAAATCTGACGTAAAGTAATATCGATGAGTCTATTTAGAATATAAATAATAAATATATTTCGTACTTTTTAAAAAACTAAATTAAAAGCGGAATTTGAACCCGCATCTCTTGGAATATTTATAATTTTGCAATTGTGATATCTTGTAATGCAACGAGCCGCAGGACCAGGGTTACGATTGCGGACCGTGCCTAAGATTTTACACACCACAGGTATCAGGTAAATAAAGTTAGGCAGTCTTTGGGTAGGTCGGAAGATTTTATAGCGTCTAGATATAATTATAATTTCCATAATAATTTTACTAATACCGTAACTAATTGCGCAGACGAATAGGGGCCGTTCAAGTATTACGTAAGCAGTTTTTTTGCAATTATTGACCCCCCCCCCTCCCCTATGTCATCAAAAATAAGCAATCCTCTTAAAAATATTTCATTGAAAACGTCAAAAATAAGCAAACCCAAGACCCCCCGCCCTACAGTGCTTACGTAATACTCGAACGGCCCCATATCCACGTTCTGCTCTGGAGCCTATTTTGTATAGCAACATTGTTGATGTCGATCAGTTTATTTAACTGTTTAAGGCCATTTTTGTGTAAAATTCGGTTTTAAATATTTAGTTTTAGTTATTCGAACCACAAATTCCAATTTTTGTTCCTCATCCAATAGGCTCCATTATTAGTGGGTATTTAAAATATTCTACCGACCAAAGTCTACATACTAACACCGAGTCAATTTACTTACATTTAGAATATTCTAATAATATTATATGGATTATTATTATTTCTCAATGGCTTTTGGTGTCATGGGGTCAAAGCGAATTTTACTTATCACTATATAATTTATTTGAACGTAAAAACGGTTACTCATTTTATTTTACTTTGTGCGGTTCCATAGTGTTAGTGTCACGTCACTATGTTATAATGTGTAGAATACGAAACATTACCCTGCATTCGTACACGTAAAATTTTTCAAAAAATTTTGAATAACTTTAAAGGGCTAAAAAGTAATACGTTTACGGATAAAAATTTTATAAATCTGTAAAAATATTTTCACAATATATTATATAAATATATATAATACGAACGAAATAGCAGTGGGGAGGGTCAGGGGTGGTCTTAATTATCCAATTTGTGAACTATCAACGTGCTTAAGAAGTCTATGTCTAAAATTGAACATGTTCTAAGTGTTATAGGCCATAGAGTAAAGACAAGATACTAAGGTATTTATGGCTACACACATCTTTTCTATGACAAACACGTATACATCTATAGAGCATGCAACTATTACTGGTACGATTCGATAGAATACTCTTTTTACTCTCTCTCTCTTTCTCTCTCTCTCTCTCTTTTCTGTTTCACAATCTGAAGTAATATAAAATTCATAAGATACTTCGCAGTACTTTGGGTATATTTTAATTGGCACATACAAATCCCTTCGTGACCAGCACTGTCTTTATCTAATATATTGAGCAATGAGTAATGTGGCGTAAATATTACATTCGATTCGATTATTGTGACAGAATAAAAATTGACCTGTCAAATGGATTGGAAAAGAAATTTATTGAAATCTGGTTTTTTTTTCTCTGTGAATAATTGAAAATATTTTTTATTATTAGTTTCCAATCCGTATTGATGTATATTTCTGTTTACATCATGAAGTCTCCACAGTCAACTCCAAAGTCCCAGTCGTCAGATGTAGCGGCAGTGTCGTCATATTCCGCGAGAGCCTGCTCGTAGGCGGAGGCCTCGTAAGCCGTGACACCATCAAGCATGGAACAGGCTTGGGAAACGTTGGTGTGGTGCATGATGGGCATCGCGTGGAGGGCGAAATCGTCACCTTCTTGAGACCAGGTGAGGCCTGGAAAAATTATAAGAAAATATGTTTAGGTATGTATAAACAAAATTGCTTTTCTTTTTTTTTTGTACAAAATTGCAATAGCAACAGCAATTTGTGAATGAGCACTTCGTTTACGTAAGAAAATTTATAGATGTAATAAATGTATGAAAGAAGAGTAAAATTATAACAAATTGTATATTCCAACGATTATTATTTAAATGAAAATTATTTATTTTTAGTTAAATCAGCTTCACGCTGTATCCCGCACACAGCAGGGTAGGCAGAGGGAACCTAGTGTTAACACACTCCGTTCCCCACTTTCTGCCGAATTCTGGAGGCATTGCGTGTTAAGTGGCAGAACACAACGCCGCGCTTAACCTCGACACCAGAGCGAAGAAATGAAATATAAATTTAAATAAATATTTCATCTCATCGAGTGGGGATCGAACCCAACCAGTCGGTTTTACAGTCACACCTCGTGCCGCTGCGCCACGACTGGCCTCATTTATTTTTAATACTCATTTATTTTTAATACTTTTTATATCATTAATTAACGCAGTTCTATATGAGACAAAAAGAAAAAAAAAACGAAAATAGAAACACATACGTCCACTCCATACACCATTGGGCAAAGTGACCCATCCCCAGCCCTGGCCCCACGCGAGCTCGTGGTCCAACTGTCCGGCCAATGGTACTTGCCGCTTGATCACAGCCACCAACCCACGACCGTCGAGTGCGCCGACAGCGTTGCGGGACGAACGCGCGTACATTTCAGATGATGTGGATGCTAGTGAAAAAAAATAATAGTATAAAAAGTTATATTTCATTTTTATTTTCTTTCTCTCCGTTTATATATTTTTTTAGTTTTACGCTATATTTCGCATGTAGCAGGCTAGGCAGAGGGAACTTAGTATTAAGGCACTCTGTTCTCCACTTTCCGCCGAATCTTCGTGGCATTGCTTGTTGAGTGGTGGAAGTCATCGACGCACTTTGCCTTGTTACCAGAGCAAAAAAATAAAAATATGAAATAATAATTTATTGCTCCGAGTGGGAATCGTATCCACAACCGTTCGGTTTAAATTTTTGCACACGCAACATTTCCGGATAGCATAGTAAAATAGGCAGACGGAACCTCGAATAAAAACACTCAGTTCTCTGTTGTATTCTGTTGGTATTTGTTTTTTTGTTATTAAATAATAAAAAAAAATACAAATACCAACGTGGTGTTTTACCACGGACACTGGTGGTCAGTGCCCTTTTCTAATCTTTTTTCCTTTTATTTTTTGTGATTAAAATTTATTTATATTTTAACATACCCTTATACACAAGAAAAGAATGAAAAGTTTAATTTGTTACATATATCCTAATAGATGGATTATTGTATTGAGCTCGTTACGTAGCATACGAGCAAATAAATCTTAGATATCTGTAAACGAAGCTAAAATCGATGTTGACTTCTCCTCTTCAAGATACATGAGTACCGTATTACCAAGAATCCAACTGCAATTATTAGTGTGCTCTACTTCCAAGGACAACAGCTAATATATATTTGTCTTGACATCTTCTATATCAAGGAAGCGCTCTCTTGAGGGAAGATGTGTAATTTGCTCCTTTGAAGGATAGTTAAGTTTTGAAGGCTGTTTGTTATGGTCATTGAGCTGAACATGCTGCTACGTGGCCTAGTTTTGAAATTCAGTGCGTATAAGAAAATTAAAAAAAAATCCTAGTAGTAGAACCGAGTGTTCAGACACTCCGTGCTCCACTTTTTGCAGAATTTTCAAGGCATTGCGTGTTTAGTGGAACTCAACTCAACTCGAAGAAATTTAAATATTTATAAATATAAATTCATTTCCCCTAGTGAGAATCGATCCTACAACCGTCCCGTTTACAGTCACACGCTTGTGCCATTGAGCCTCAACTATTATTACTAAACCAATTCCTACAGTAATTATAAAAATTAAATAAATGAGGAATTTTAAAATCCAAACAAAATTAAATAATGGTTTTTGACTGAAGAAATATATCTAACATAAGATAAAAGAGATCTCGCAGAAATAAACGACGGCGGCGTTGGTGGAATAAAGAAACAGCCGGAGCATTATCTTCGAATTACTTTTCTCCAGTACAGGCGGAAAATCCTACATACTAACTGATAATAAATGGAGCCATCTGGCAGTTTTCTTGGCGAAGACCGCCATGTGGTGACTTGGGAGATTAGCGTGACATGTCGTTGATAAACTCTGTGTATTATTAAAGATGGAAAAATATATTTTTTATGATATTTTCAAGGTTTTTACTTTTACTTTATATCAGCGTCACGCTGTATCCCGTGTACGGCTAGATAGGCAGAGGGAACCTAGTGTTAAAACAGTCTCTTTTTCTGCGCAATTTTTCGTGGATTTGCGTGTTCTGTGACGGAATTCAACGCCGGGCTTTTTTCAAGAAATGAAAATATTATTAAATAATAATTTCCTCGAGTGAAGATCAAACCCACAACCGTTACATTCACGACTACACGACGACCTTCGTCAATTTACAATATTGTCTTCCAATATACCAAGACGTTCCATTATCATCAGTTTGTTTGCAGATCTTTGATTATTCCATTTCCTTGGAAGCTTAGCATAAACTTTACTGAAGCTCCTTGCAGATATTCAGATTAAACTATATACGCCTATTGCATAGCAAAAGCCGTCATGGCGCAGTGGCACAATCGTCGATTTCTATTCGGGGGGAATGCAATATTATTTATTAAAATATTTATTTCTTCGCTCTAGTATGAAGGCAAAAGCAATGCTTTGAAAATTCGAAAAGTGGAGAATGGAGTGACTTTAAGTGTAAAGAACAAGATTTTCTCTATATACCTACTCTATTATATGCGGAATACAGTATGAAGCTGCAAAAATAAGCAAGCATATTCAATTTACTTTAAGATTGAAGTTCAACATCGTTGACTTTGTGGTTGGTACATATATCTAAGCAAAAATACAATCATTTTTTTAGGCCAGCCATGGCGCAGCGGCACGAAGTGTGACTGTAAAACCGACTGGTTGTGGGTTCGATCCCCACTCGAGAAGATGAATAAATTTATATTTGCATTTTTTCGCTCTGGTGTTGAGGTTAAGCGCGGCGTTGAGTTCTGCCACTCAACACGCATTGCCTCCAGAATTCGGCAGAAAGTGGGGAACGGAGTGACTTAACCCTAGGTTCCCTCTGCCTACCCTGCTGTGTACGGGATACAGCGTGAAGCTAAAAATACAATCATAAGAAATAAAATTGCAATGAAAGTACAAAAAATAATTATTTTTGTTTTTTTATATTTTTCAACTACACTTTATCTCGCAAAGACAAGGATAAAAATAAAAAGCCTAATTTCGAAACACTTATTTCACCGCTTTCCCCCCGAATGCGTGATTTATAAAAATTGGGAAATGTTAATGATTCATTCCTCCGAATGGTGATCAACTCTAGAATCATCGCGTCGAGAGTCGCACATTTATGCACACGGCCTCACTGTTATTTTTAAATAATATTATTAAAAAAAGCCATAATAACATTTTTTTTTGGATTTTTTTGAAAACTAACCCTATATTTATCTAGCCAGATTTTTTATTTCATACAAAACATTTACAACATACGCCAAAAAAGGTCACTAGAGGCTATTAGGCAAAATAGTTTCCATCTAATACCAGGCACGCCTGGCTAGTTCTGTAGGCGCTCGTCGTTACAGCTTAATCTTAATTGCAGTTTTAGATGACTAAATAAGACCGTATTTAGTTGAAATATCCTCCATTATATTTCACATAATACCAACCAGGTTTAACATAATGAGGGGTTTAGGGTACGGTTGTTTAACGCTCGTCTATAGGCTTGAGATATGGGTGTCAGTGTCTAAATTTTAATGTTTTAGTATTAGATGATAATCTGTGGGTCCACGATGGAAGGGTTGATGGAAGAATGATACGGCCGATTTATTGGGCAGTCGGATTACAAGGTCAGTAAGGTAGTAGGTCAGTATGGGTATGTGGTAAGGGAAAAAGAGGTTTTAGCAAAAAGTGTGACGAATGGTGGGGCGATGAAGTGCAAGATGCTGTAAATACAAAGTACTGATAAATATGAAGCGTGAAAAGTCTGAGAATGGAAGAGATGAAAGGTTAACGAATAACTTCAGAAAGAAGAAGCTTTTTTCTTGTGAGAAGTTAGTATTTCTCGAGATTACTCGCTAACCTGTATAATGAAAGGAGTGCTGTCGAAAGATAGTGAAATTTTAACAGAACAACCACACGTTTTGCAGCGATGGGCATAACTTTACAAGGACTTGTATGAATGTGATGACGCCTCAGTCTCAAGTAACAGCGAAACACTGAATCTTAATGTAGCTGATGGCGAAATCAGTATAAAAGAAGTTGAGAGAGAGTGCAATACGAAGTCCGAAATTTGCGGCGTTGATTTCTGCCACTCAATAAGTAATGCCTCCAGAATTCAGCAGAAAGTGGGAAACGGAGTGTCTTAACACTAAATTCCCTCTGCCTACCCTGCAGTATGCGGGATACAGCGTGAAGCTGAAATGTGGTAAGGCAGCAGGAGTAGATTGAGTTACTGCTGAGATTTTTAAATATTATGGGTCACGCGTCTTGGACTTGTTCTGGTTGTAGTTGAGACGATTGACGAGGTGCAGTCATCGTGGCTTCGTATAAAGGCATATGCTCACAGATGGACTGCGCAAGCCATAAAGCTATCAGTTTGATTAGATTGGGTAGTAAAGTTTATACCAAAATATTAGCGAGAAGAATGTAAGTGAGATACGAAGGCTCTAGTGGGAGGCCCAAGGAGGGTTTAGACTTGGAAGCGGGTGTGTGGATCAGATCTTTACCCTGATCACGAAAAATTTTTGGCCAATTATCAAAAAAGTTTTCTGCCCTTTTGTGGACTTGAGAAAGGTGACTTTGACAGAGTTGTGAGAACGAAATTATGAGAGATACTACCCTGGTTCTGGTATTTGAAAATAATGAAGAAAAGACGGAATGGAAGATCAGTGTAAATGGTAAGATATTAGAACAAGTGATTGAAGTTGTATATTTGGGAAGTATGTTCATTCATCTCGTACCTTCCGTGTACGAGATGGATGTGAACAGACGTATTGTTGCATTTAACAGTGTTAATGGTGCCTTAGCTGCATTGATGATACGACGAAATGTCAGCACAGCTGCATGTTTGGCCGTACACAATAAAATGTTCGAACCGACGCTGTTATACGGCAGCGAAACGTGGGTATTACAGAAAAAAAATGAAAGAAATATAAATACTCTGAAGATGCAATCTCTTTGTAGAATATGCGGAGTCCACTTAGCTGATCGAATTTGCTATAAAGGACATTGGAGGTACTAGCGTAGTGTAGAGGGAGACTTCGGTTGACCTTCGAAAACACATAAAAGACACTTAGGTCACGTAAAAAACATGAGGTCATATATGAAGAGGTTGATGACAGTCATCGAGATGAAAGAGGTATACAGTGACCGTAGCGTTTGGCGCCCCATTCTTGTTTTTTTTTGGGAACCTACTTAGTGTAAGACATTTCGTTCCCATTGAGCCACTTCCGTTCTTCACTTTTCCTGGTTTTCAGAGCGAGGAAATTAAAATATTAAATATTTAATCTTCGATTCAGAGTCGAACCCAAACCAACAAAACCCAACATCACAAAATCTATGCAACCAAAGTTGCCAGCGACAACTAGTTCTCTAGAAAGCTCAAATTCCAAATGAAATGGAAGAGGACAGATGACAGCAGAAATTCCATACGACAAATATTAGATTGAGTCCAAATTTACGAATATGCCTTTTATACCTGTTATTCGATATTCTATTTCAATAATAAATTCTATTATTTCTCCATAAGATCTATTTTTGTTCAGCATATTTTGTAAGTGATATAACTTGAACGTTGATTAATGCGACACCCAAAATCGATTGGCCGTTGTTTGAAGCGTAAACTCGATTATCGGAGTTCCGAGTCAGTAATTTTATAAATGCTAGATTTTTTGCAATTTGTATGTTTGTATGTAAATTATGACTAGTATAGAAAGATATGGTTGATAGTATCACTAAAAAATGTTTAATTTTCTTGTTAAGTCGTCAAGGTTTATTTAAGCTGCATAATTTAGTTCTGTTTTTTTGAACATACTCTGTCCTTGGTTTTAGATTGGGAGTAACAATAAATATTATCGTACACAGGTGGTTTGACCTCATGATTTTATAATGTATGTTAAGTTGATTTGCCACACTTTCACGCCATACCCTACCACACGCAGGATGCAGTGTGAAGCTGAAAGAAAGAGAGAAAAAGACGTTTTAAAGACAAATATAAAATTCTGAAACTTACGTCGCACCCGTACAGTTGGTCTCTTAAAGGCAGTTCTTAGATATGGCATTGACATCACAAGCTCGATATGCGGAGGTGGTGGGAGCTGAAAATTATTAGTATAACCATTTACTAGAAATATATCAACAGAGTATCAACGTACTGACGATACTATTATGACTGATAAGTAAGAAGACTTTGTCTTATTTTTTTACTTATCAGTAAAAAAACTTACTATTTTTAAACTTACTATTTTTTAAATCACTATTGTCATAAAAAAGTATTAAAGCTTTTATTGTTATATGAATTTCAAAACTGTGTCAAAAAAACAATGTATATTTATATTTCTTCAAAATATATAATCTTGCTGAAACGTATTATCAATTTCTATTTCTTAATTTATTTTACTGTTTCAAGCCGTATCTCCCATATAGCAAAGCAGATGGAAACTAGTGCCAAGCCCCTTCGTTCTTCACTTTACTCTCAAATTCGATTCATTTTATGTGGCGGAACTTAACGCCGCACATTGTCAATGCCGCTGACGGTTTCTGACTATGCCACGACTGCCTTATTATATTTTGTTTTATAGTAAAACAGCTTTAAGTTGGTACATAGTTTAATATTATCGAATTATTTTATATAAAACGTTAGAGACAATGTAGCTTACACTTTTGATTTCTTTACAGAATTATGCTTGTAGTTTGTTACGGCGGCCAAGATAATATGTATTTTTATATTTTCTTGAACTGGATCACTTCTAAAACTAACTCTTTCTTGAACTATTTTTAGAAGGCCGTCGTAGCGCAATATGATTATAATCATGATGTTTAGAAGTTTGATCCTCATTTGGAGGAATTTTTATGTTTAAATTATTTTTAATATTTTTTCAATTCCCTAAGAAATTTAAAATAAGTCAAAGCCACCAATAGATATCTTCTAGAAAAGCTGTTTTTTTTACATTGAACCACCTTAAACCCTGTTTTTCACCGCGAAAGAGGTTTCTTTAAATAAAATAAGTGTATTTACACCAACAAAAAGTTTTGAATTTTACTCTCTCTGAAACTACAACTCTTTCTGATACCTCTACCCGACTATAGGGCCCGCTTCGCTCGCGGTCGCGGTTTTCAACGTTGGTTCAAGTTATACATATATGTAAAGATAGAATAAATAAAAGACGAGAAGAATAGATAGAGAAGGATAGATAGAAGATTTATGTTGTTTTAATTTGTTAAATTAAGGTGATGATGAATAAATGATTAAACCTTAGAATTAATTAGCTACTTACAGTTTTTGAGATAGCTGCCATCCATTCCCTGATAGCGTGAAAATTAAAAAATGTATATGATTAATTTAGATTAAACATAAAAAGCATATTATATAGGTTTGTATTAGTATTATTAAAAATAGAATAAGTACCTTTTTTTAAAATTATTTTTTAACTTATATATATTTAAAAAAATGTTGTCACATCTTAAAGTTTTCTCTTTAAATATACAATAAATAATACAGGACGTGATATGGTGCGGTTGTTACAATTTTTATAATTAAAATTTTTGTATTGAAGATTACGATAAAGTTACTCAATTGTCAAATTTATAACGATTATTTGAGCAAGGAGAATTAATATGTCAAAGTATTATTCAACGCTAAATCAAGAAAAATTTAAATCCAGCAGAACGTGAACCTGCGCCTTTTTGGAATCTCTTGGAGAGTTTCCAGGAGGCGCGGGATTTGGCTTTTATTTGCTTTTATAGGCTACATTCAAATTCTTATACATTTTCTAAAAAATAATACTATTTTTAGAATATGTACTTTATTACTCAGGGTTACCAAAATGATATTAACCGCCTTACACATAAACAAATAATAAGTAAAACAATGTAATTTAAAAATGTTGGCCGCCGTGGTACAGTGTAAAGGCTGCGGTTGTGGGTTCGATTCCCACTCGAGAATAAAGTGTCTTAATGGCCACCGGTGTATCTTAGCATTAGGTTCCCAGGTTTTGTGCCTAATCTGATGTTCGCTAAATAATATAATAATTAAAGATGTTTATAAAAAATGATGACAACACTAACCAACTTCCTAACATTCCATAAACTAATAAATATCACAAAAATGAAATTAATTTTTAGACAATAAACGTAATTAAAGTCCCCAGTCTTTCATTAAAACATTGTTTAATAAACGGTATATTTCCTTTTCCGCATCTTCAGCCGTCCGACGGTTAAAGATTCCAGGAGTTTTATCTGCTTATCAGAGCGCTCCTTCGTTTGTATGCAAAAAGGAAGTTCTTGGAGTAGTTAAAATTGTAAATGACATTTTATTTCTCTTGTACCGAGAAATTCATCTTATACTTTCTTTTAAATTGTTAACTGAAGAAAATTGTTGATGAATGTTGTTTGGTGGGTTGTTAATTTTAAAGCTTATTAATTAACATGAGGCCAATCGTGGCGCAGTGGCACAAAGTGTGACTGTAAAACCGACTGGTTGTGGGTTCGATCCCCACTCGAGGAGATGAAATATTTATTTAAATTTATATTTCCATTTCTTCGCTCTAGTGGCGAGGTTAAGCGCGGCGTTGAGTTCTGCCACTCAACACGCAATGCCTCCAAAATTCGGCAGAAAGTGGGGAACGGAGTGTCTTAAATTAGGTTCCCTCTGCCTACCCTAATGTGTGCGGGATACAGCGTGACGCTGAAAAAAAAAAGAAAAAAAATAACATTTCAGGCTGACGACTGTTGACTCTGTTGACTGTTGACTTGGTTATGGGTTTGTTCCTGATTCGAGGGAATTACTTTTTATTTTCCCGCTTTGATGGAATAAGTGCGGTGTTTAATTACACCACAGAACACGCAATGTATCATAATTGAAGCGAATGCTGAAATATACTGGAAATTTGATGGGAAACGAGCCTATTTAATATTAAATTCTTTCTTGTCTTCTCTGTTATGCGGAAAAGTCTATTATGTTTGAAGTCGATACCAGCCAAGAAAAAAAATTGCATTAAGAGATAACTACTAAAGAGGCTACTAATAAGGCCAGTCTTGGTGTGCAGGGGTACAAAGTGTGACTAAAATCGATTGGTTGTGGGTTCGATCCCCACTCGAAGTAATGAAATATTTATATAAATTTGTTTATGGAAAACGAAGTGTCTTATCACTTGGTTACCTCTGCCTATCCTGTTGCATACGCGATACTAACAAAAGAAAAAACCTAACTCTACTTTGATTTGGATTTTGAAGTCGATATTATTTAATTTTTTATTTTAACTTTATTCCTAGTAGTCATCGTTGTACACAGAGCGGGCCTAGTGATAAGCCGCTTTCACCTAATCGGAGATATTTCATCTCGGATAGCGGAATCTCAATCTGCGCTTTACAAAGTGCAGATTGAGTCTAAATGAAAATAAACAAAATAAGTAAGCTTCACGCTGTATCCCGCACACAGCAGGATAGGCAGAGGGAATGTCCGAAAGTCTCCGTTTCCCCAAATTCTGGGGGCATTGTGTGACTAGTGGCGGAACTCAACGAGGCGCTCGTGCCAGATTGAGTCTAGTTATTCATTATTTAATCTGGTTATTAATAACCATTATTAATAACCAGAGAACATTCTACATTAAAAAAGAAAATATTCTTCTGGGTAGGACTGAAATGTGAGCTCACAATTGTCTTCTGTTAAGTGTAAAAAACAAAAAAAAAATACAAAATAAATGTATCAATATAATGTAATTTAAAGTAAATCAAAGCATTTTCTAAGCTTTTTCCCACTTAGGTTCCTCTATTCTGAGGTTTTTCAGCTGAACTCGAAGAACGGCGTGTTGATTGGCGGAACTCCACCCAGCGCTTGTCAGAATAGGAAAATGAAAAGAAATCTCGCGTTAATGCTCTGAGAGAGAATTGTATTCACAACCATCGTTCTTCTCGTCTACAGTCAATATCAGCTGCCTTACTGTGCCACCGTGGCCTCATATTAACTTATATTATTAAGTACGACTATCTATCATGAAATTAATTTTTAACGAATTTTATATTAAAAGGCTATGTCACGCTCACAAGGTCGCAACACCAAACACATATTTTGCTATAAGACTATTTTCCACACGGCGATGAAACGTCGCACATTTATCATGGTCTATGTTATTTTTTTTAAAGTAATACAATTTCTTTTTATTATCTTTAATAAAAAAGATTTTTTAAAATAAACTAATATAATATTTAAAAATAATACTAACAATTTTTTTGAGGCCAGTCGTGGCGCAGCGGCACAAAGTGTGACTGTAAAACCGACTGGTTGTGGGTTTGATCCCCACTCGAGGAGATGAAATATTTACTTAAATTTATATTTCCATTTCTTCGCTCTGGTGTCGAGGTTAAGCGCGGCGTTGAGTTCTGCCACTCAACACGTAATGCCTCCAGAATTCGGCAAAAAGTGGGAAACGGAGTGTCTTAACACTAGGTTCCCTCTGCCTACCCTGTTGTGTGCGGGATACAGCGTGAAGTTGATTTGATATTATTTATATTAAATTATCATCATCCAGCCAGAATTTTATTATAAGACTAAGACTTTTACTTTATTTTAAAACACTTAAACGTTCAAGAATTAAATTTACAACATCGCGACATTTACACGCTTACTGAAAAGCGCCCGCAAAGTAGGTCACTAATCTACTACGGTGTAATATTATTTGTACTGAACTTCGTACACGAGTTTTAAGATATTATAAAGTTGTTATTTTCCGCGATTATAAGGACATTTCTGAGAAAATATAGAAAATAGAGAATAGAGATAAATTACTCTCCATTCATTATGTGGCGGAAGTCTATCCTTGTCTAACAAACGTCAAATCCGGTAAAAAAAATGTATAGCGTCACGCTATAAATTACCACTCCATTAACTGCTTACCGCCTAAATTTGAGACATTGTGTGTTGTTTGGCAGAACTCAACACCGTATTTTATCTTTTTTTAGCTTCATCCTGTATCCCGCACATAGCAGGGTAATCAGAGGGAACCTAGTGTTAAGAGATTCCGCTCCCCATTATGAATAAATAAATCTCGGCATTGAGATCCACTATTCAACACACCTCGACAAATCGACAGAAAGTGGGGAACCCGGTGTCTTAACACTAGATACCCTCTACCGACTCTGTTATATGCGGGATACAGCGTGATCTAAACAAAAGGGATTCAAATCCACAATGAATACACTCAGTCAGATACGCTAAAACTCCACAACGGCGTCACGTAACAAACTTGCTAAGTTATTTATCGTTTGTGTCGAGCGTTGAAACCGCTCAATTTGTCAGGGCCCTTAATTTTATTTTAGCTAGGCGTCGTAACGGCCGAACAGCGTCTGACAGAGGTAGAGCCTGGTAATATACTGCCTGAAAAATATACTTTACGCGACCTACGTGCCCTCGCTTTATTTATTTGTATGACATTGTATGGCGAAGTTTTTTTTTACGGCTGTTTATTATTTTTTTTGTTTGTGTATCGTGTATGAAGTTCTCGTGATGTTTGGGTGTTGACTGTATATTACAATCATAAAGTCTTTTTCTTGATATTAGTATTAGATATATAGTTATTTAGAAAAGCTATAAAAATTGGAACGTAGTGGGACTCGACCTCGCGTCTCCTGAAAACCGACCAGGCGCTCTGACCACTAAGCCATACGTTCTCATCAAGCTACGTCGAAACTTTTATACGGTTGTTACAACTTATTTATGATATTTTAAACATTTTTAAAGTGTTAATCCACACTTACGAACGAAAAATACTTATTTAGAAAACGTATAAAAATTTGAACGTAGCGATACTCAAACCCGCGTCTCCTGGAAACCGACCAGGCGCTCTGACCACTAAGTTATACGTTCTCATCAAGCTACGTCGAAATTTTTATACGGTTGTTACAACTTATTTATGTTGTCAGCATCTCTATAGGGAGATTTTTACAAATTTCCGCTACCCAAAGACTTATCGTCTTACTAAGAATTATCGTCTGGCAAGAGAGAATGCTATTTATTAAATATTTTTTAACATTTTTAAAGTGTTATTCCACACTTAGGAAAGAAAACTACTTATTTAGAAAACGTGTAAATTATAGTAAAATAGTATTAAACATGTTATTGTCTATACTTGTTATTAGGTCATATTGATAAATGGGATATCAATTGACTTAAGTTAGTTTAATCATGTATATAATATTTTAAATATATTAGAATAAATATAAAACCAAAAATATATAATTTTTCCGGGTAGGTATTGAATTCACCTGTCGCAAGTACAGCCGCACGTTTGTGCCCCTGCGCCATAACTGGCCTCATTATCAATGTACATTTTATCGTAAAATAAAATCAAATCGACTTCACGCTGTATCCCCAAAATTCAGCGGGAAGTGGGAAACAGAGTGTCTTAACACTAGGTTCCCTCTGCCTAACCTGCTGTGTGGGGAATACAGCGTGAAGCTAAAAAAATATATATTAGGTATTCAAAAAACTGAACAACGTATAACGCTATGTACAATATTGTCAACATTAAAACTTATATTAAAATAAAAAAAAACACATTAACACATTGCTTATACACACTACGAGTACCTATATGTGGAAAATTACACAGAAACCGTCAAGCACCTACTTCATTATTCCTGTACTTGGTTCAGTTCAAACGTCTATGGAAATGGAAATAAAACTTGGATTTTTCATTTCCGGTACGCAAATTTCGAGAGGAAACATGTTGGTTACACCTCCTCAGCTCACCACTTTGCCAGTGTACCAACGTTGAATTTTAAATTATGTTGACAATATGGGTAAATTGTATAAGTTGTTTATTAAGGTTTCTTTTTTTTTTTGGTTGATATGTTGAAAAATATTTGAGGCACAAACGTGTGGCTTTAAATACGATAGGTTATGGTTTCGATTTTCATTTTAAGGATATGTATTATTTAATATTTTCTTTTCTTCGCTTTGCCGCGGCGTTGAGTTCCGTCACTTAACACTCAATGCCTTACGAATTCGGCGAGGAAGAAGTACATATGGCAATGAAATGACCTAATGGGAACGGAGTGCTTTAATACTAGGTTCCCCCAGATGCTCTCTGCCTATCTTCCTATATGCAGGATACAGAGTGAAGTAAAAAAAAATGTATATATTAATTAAAGAATAATTAGGTACACTGATAAATTTGTTTATATTGTGTATTATTGTCCATATTTTAAAAGATCTTTTGGACGGTATTACGAATTTTTGAGGCATTGCTTGAGTGGCGGACCTCAACGCCACGTTTTTGCTTTGGTACCAGAACGAATCAATGAAAATATTATTAAATTCATTCCTCCGAGTAGCATCGCCACGAGGACCTCAGATGGTAGATAGTTGATTTAGTAGTTTCTTAAATTTTATCTATTACTAAAAACAACAACTTCTTTATAAAAAAAAAAATAGAAAAAAAATAAATATATCAGCTTCCTAGAACCTAGTGCCAAGATACTCCGTTCCCCACTTTCTGCCGAATCCTGGAGGCATTGCGTGTTGAGTGGCAGAACTCAACGCCGAGCTTAACCTCGACACCAGAGCGAGGAAATGAGAATATAAATTTAAGTAAATATTTCATCTCCTCGCGTAGGGATCGAACCCACAACCAGTCGGTTTTACAGTCACACCTCGTGCCGCTACGCCACGACCGATAATAAAAAATCTAATTTATTATGTAAATTTTATAAAACAGATTAAGCAATAAACCTCTGGGTGGTGGTGATGAATTACGTTCCCCTCGAAAACAATCTGTTCGTATTACACGTGAGCACTTCTACCCAATTATTATAAGTAATGAGGTGAGATCGCATTACCAACGGAGAATATGCCTTCTCTCGTTCTCTGATGGTAATCATAAATAATCATAAATTACCGATAAGAAGGGGTAGAACCGTGCTATTGTTAATACGACAGGTTTTGAGTTCGACTTCCACTCGGGGAAATGATATGATAGAATTTGAGAGGAACGGAAATTTCTTAGCACTAGGTTCCCACTGTTATGTGACGGATACAGCGTGCTAAAAAAACGTCAATCAATTATCAACAATACTCCTAAGAGGCCAGTTGTGGCGCACATGGTGTGGGCACAAAGTGTGACTGTAAACGCGACTGGTTGTGGGATCGATCCCCACTCGAGGAAATTAAATATTTATTTCAATTTATATTTCTGTTTCTTCGCTCTGGCGTCGAGATAAATAGCGGCGTTGAGTTCCGCCACTCAACACGCAATGCGTCCAGAAAAAGTAGCGGAACTCAACGCCGCGCGTTTTCTTCAAAATATTTATTAAAATAAAATTTTATATTTCGAGTCCAACGCTATTTCAATATAACAAAATTGGACATTTAAAGTAAAAAAATAAAAAAAAAACATTTGATACATTGAATTGGACTCCACGAGATGTAGACACCGTAATGAGACATGTCATTTATTGCCACTATCAGCTCGTTATGGGGGATCGAGTAACTGATGGAAATCAAAGGTCACGCGCAAAAAAAGAAGAAAAACGTGACGACGTCTCCATTACTCAAAGGAAAGGTGTGGGGAAAGATAGAGTTAAGCTCTACCTTAGCATTAGGCTCCTAGGAACTCTACGCGGCACTTTGCTTGGTTACTACAGCGAAGAAATCAAATATTAAAAAAATCACTTCTCATAAGTGAGAATTGAACCCAAAACCGTCGCGTGTACAGTCACTTGTGCTATTGCGCCACGACTGGCTTCATTATTATTATTTATCTAATTATACTATATTCTGTTAACTGTCGACCGCAACCACTCACACTATAAGACAATATAGATTTCGGGTTCATTCACCTTGATAAACTTTAAAGGGCTTATAATTGATTTGAGTGACTTGTCGTGTGCGAACTATGTAATTTACGTACGAGAGATTTCTGTAAACATAATAATTACTGATTAAGTTATTAATTAAATTATTAACTATCCAAGGCTCGCGAGAGGCGCGGGTTCAATTCCCGCTACGATCTAGTATTTTTCTTTCCTAGTGTGGAATAATACTTTAAAAAAGTGAGTGATATCAAAATTACTATATTAGAATATGTACACTGTGTCTTAACTTAGGTTTCCAGGTTCCCTCTGGCTGCCCTGTGCGGGAAACAGCGTGAAGCTAATAAAAAAAAAGAATAGTATATATTTTTTTTTCATTAGCTACCTATGTACGAGAAGTGTAACATGGTATCAGTCTAATGAACAAAGATTGATTGTTAAAAAAAATCTATATATATGTATGTAGAACAGTTCTGTATACCTCTTGAACTTTTTCTAAGAACTTTTCAACTTTTACATATTTGAGAACCCTTTGTTCATCCACTCATCTATGATGGTGGCAAGAATAGAAGACTTTACAGACTTATGACTAAAATTTTAATAAAGAAAAAAATCTTTATTTATTTTATTTTTTTTAGCTGCACGCTGTAACTCACACAGGGTAAGCAGAGGGAACTTGGGAACCTACAGTTAAAACACTCCGTTCTCATTAAGACATTTCCGTTCCTCACTTTCTGCACAAATTTTGTTGATTGCCGGAACTAAACGCAACGTGTTGCCTCGTTAGCAGAGCGAGGAAATGAAAATATGAAGTATTTCATTTTCTCGAATGGGAATCGAACCCACAACGTACAGAAACGTAAGTACGTAAAGAAATTATTGGCTTGTTGGTTATTGGATCTTGATGTATCTTTATTGTATTTGTTAAAAACAAGTCATTAATATAAATAAAAAAATATTAAAAATATATTACTCATTTCTATAAGACTTTGTTTGAGACCTTTTTGTATGTCAGTTCATTGAAAAGTACCATGCGGTCGTATTATTAACTTTTCGTTGACATTTATTATACATCACGTAAAACCCCCATAAAAGGATTTTTGGTTAAGACCCATTTTCGGTGGTTCATAAGTAGAATAAGTATATATTTTGACGGCGGCCCTCTGATCTCGGTGACATAGGCTATGTTTTAATGAGATAAACAAGATTAATGAAGATTATCTCAAAAAGGGGTTTGCGGCGTTTAGTTCCGCCACTCAACTCACACTGAATTCAGAATTCGAATTTCTTAATATTCTTAAAGTGCATATTGAATCAACATTTTATTTAGTGAATAAATTGATTATCATAAAAAGTCTGATATCTCACTTGAACTAGCGGCTGTAATACCAATTTTGACTCTCTTTTAAACTATTATTTTTTCGGATTTGAATTCAGTACTCATAGTATCCTTTATAGTGTTGAAATATGCGTTTCTTGCAATATAAATGGGCATATCTTTTTTTAAGTTAATGTAGAAATATGTTTTATTTAGGAAATCATGGGGCCGTAGATCTGAATGTATGGTTTGAATTTTAACTAAATATCTGCAAGCGTTTCTGAGATAAAAGCTCTAACAGACACAAACAAAAAGTGATCTTATAAGAGTTCTTTTTTTTCTCTTAAAAGGTACCGAAACACTAAAAATTAAGCCATACCGTGCTCGGTTGACTACGAATATATTTTTATTTTATGCCTGTCCACTGTACATGTGGGCCTCCCTGATACGGCGATGACCGAGATGGTCTTCTCTCTTTCTTCCATTATAATAATTTAATTTCATACTAATTCACATTAATTAATAGAGAACACTGAAACAAATTCATTTTCTTTCTGCTTCACGCTGTATCCCCGCTCACCATTTGTCGCCGAATTCTGGAGGCGCCGCGCCGCGCTTAGCCTCGACACCAGAGCGAAGAAATAACAAAATTAAATATTCCATTTCCTTTCAGTAGAAATCGAATCCACAACCTGTCGCGTTTACAGTCACACCCTTGTGTCCCCGTGCCACGACTGGCCCTGGATAAAATTTAATATACCTTATAAAACAAGGATATAGATATAGTTTTATTTAAACCAACTATAGACATGGCGCTTACCTATGAAATAATCAATACCTGTATGTAGAAGTACCACAAAAGCAATACACGAACAAACTACGAGTATATACACTTACATAACTTGAACAAATATCTATCATTGATTTCGAGGTAAACGCCTTTTCATATATTCACACGCTTATTTGCACGATAAGGAAACGTAGAAAATCTTCCCATTTTTCGAGAGATTGAGTGACATAAGAATAAGATAGATTAATGTCATCTCAGTGTAGATCAATCACATGTGATGGCTGTTTTTTTGATCAAGAAAAATAAAAAGATTCACAAAAAAAAATCAGCTTCACGCTGTACCCCGCACTCAGCTGGGTAGGCAGAGGGAACCTTGTGTTAAGACACTCCGTTCCCCACTTTCCGCCGAATTCTGGAGGCATCGCGTGCTGAGTGGCGGAACTTAACGCCACGATTTGCCTCGACACCAGAGCGATGAAATGAAAATATAAACGTAAATAAATATTTCACTTTCTCGAGTGGGGATTGAACCCAAAACCAGTCGATTTTACAGTCACATTTTGTGCCCCTGTGCCACGACTGGCCTCAAAAAGTTTCACGATAAAAAATTTAGCAAACTTAAATTGTGTTATGTCTTCAGAAAGTAAGTTAATAATTATATAATTCAATAAAAACTAAAAGCATAGTTTCTTTCCACCATCTTTGATTTTATTCACATTACATTTATATATGTCACTGTGCTTAAGAGAATTTCATTAGACTTTGTTTCTGATAAACGATTGTAGTAGACGCTATGGTCTTTTCTCGTCTTCTTAAACTGTAAAAGACACGAGGAAAGATTTATAATAAAGTAAATTTAAAAAAATCAAAATTAAATCAGCTTCACGCTGTACCCCGCACACAGCAGAGTAGGCAGAGGGATCCTAGTATTAAGACACTCCGTTCCCCACTTTCTGCAAAATTCTGGAGTCATTGCGTGATGAGTGGCAGAACTCAACGCCGCGCTTTATCTCAACACCAGAGCGAAGAAATGGAAATATATATTTAAGTAAACATTTCATCTCCTCGAGTGGGGATCGAACTCAGAACCAGTCGGTTTTACAGTCACATTTTGTGTTCCTGCGCCACGACTGGCCTCTGTGGAAATATTAAAGTATAAATATATAAAAGTTATAACTGATTAGATTTTAAATGGAAGCCAGGTGTGTGTTTCTTTATTAGTTTTAATTATATAGTTACTAAATTACATATTAAAGAAAAGTAAGTAAAGTAAAATACTCCTTATTGTATACTGTTTATTTCATTACAAGGATGTTCATAATTATTGATATGACAGTACAATAGGCGGCCTTATTGCTAAATGAGCAATCTCTTCCAGGCAACCTTGGAGTAGAGGAGAAAATGAATTAAATGGTGCACTGAGTCTGTCATCAATTAATAGTATATAAATAAACATATAAATACAACATAATATATACGTATAATATGTTGTATTTATATGTTTAATAAATAATAAATAAATAAATATCACTGTATATTACCAGAATTCGGCAGAAAGTGGGGAAGGTAGTGTCTTAACACTAGGTTCCCTCTGCATACCCTGCAGTGTGTGGGGTACACTGGGCGTGAAGTTGATTTTTTTATTACAATATATAACAGTATATAAAAATGTCGATTCTGTACATAATCAGTTTCACGCTTTATCTATGGATATGGCGTCGTTGATTATCCCCTGTTTTAATTATTATTGAGGCCAGTCGTGGCGCAGCGGCATAAGGTGTGACTGTAAAACCGACTGGTTGTGGGTTCGATCCCCACTCGAGGAGATGAAATATTTAGTTAAATTTATATTTCTATTTCTTCGCTTTGGTGTCAAGGTTAAGCGCGGCGTCGAGTTCTGCCACTCAACACCAGAATTCGGCAGAAAGTGGGGAACGGAGTGTCTTAACACTAGGTTCCCTCTGCCTACCCTGCTGTGTGCGGGATACAGCGTGAAGCTGATTATCCCCTGTTACATCGATTCCGGACTTTAACATATTTCTCACGATTATTATTGTCATAGAAGTCATTTTTATGTTTGATCTTTGCATATTTTTTTTGTCTTGTAATTTTTGTATACATCTGTATGTAAGCTAGGGGGCTGGTTGATGTTTAATACCCACTAGTCTAATAGGCGCTTGTATATTTTACAGTTAAATGATAAGTGGATTGTAAACAGTGAGATGCCTGATGCTCTATAGTACTTTCTTTATAAATCATTATTCATATAATTTTCCGAGCATCCTCGTGTAAACGTTCTAAGTCCATACCAGTATAATTATACGGGAGGGAATCTTAATTTTACTTTGGGTGGTTTAATTTCATAAGAAAGAAAGATAAGGTCATAAGAGAATGGAGTAGCATTGCATTGACCATTTAGTTCAACATGACTAAAATTAAATCCAAAAGGAAAGGAGTACAGTTCGGAAATAAAAGAGAAGAAGATAGAGGGAGAATGTGCACATTAGTGCCGTTTATGCCTTTAATCGACCTGATCGACTATTGTTTTTCAGCAAGCAGGTGTTAAAATCTATATATATAAAAGGATATGTACCTGACTGACTGAGGTAAGACGCACGCACAGCCGTAACCGCTGTGCGTAGAAACGTGAAATTTGGACAGATGTTTATTTTCGTTATCTGGACAACCACTAAGAAGGGATTTTGAAAAATTTTAACTGTAAAGGGATGAATTAGGGGTTGAAAGTTTGTATGATTTTTTTTTTAAATCGGCACCGATTTTTATAAAATTTGAAATTCAGACTCTTAAAAACATTTCATTGGACATTGTATTTCATGGTTTTTTAGAATTCACCCCCTAAGGGTGCAAATAAGGGGTTAAAAGTTTGTATGGAAAAATCTTTAAGTCGCCACCGATTTTTATAAAAAATTAAATTCAGACTGTTAAAAATATTTTATTGGACACGTGTTTCGTGGTTATTTTAGAAATTACACCTAAGGGAGCAAATAAGCGGGCGAAGCCAAAAAACAAATAATTATTTATTTTTATCTGCCGAAGCGAAAAGGGGGATTATGATTTTGACCATTATGCATGTATATTCTTTTGTTCATTCATAACTTCTAAGCCACTTAGTTTAATTTGAAAAATAAAGGGCCAGCCAATCCGCTGGCTAAAGGCTATGTGACGTTACATTAAATTGAATGTGGCGAACTCTATGTGATATAATGTCATGACATAAAAAAATTTTTTTTTAATGATATCGTGTAGACTTGGATTAAGGATTTGAAGTAAAACTGTTCCCATTACTAATCCAAGCGAAGTTTTTGAAGTATTGTGCCACTCCTTGTGTACAATACCTGGGCTTTACAATTATGGTATTACCCAGGCGGCCAATAATTGAAGTTAATTTGTTTATTATACCTAGCAATATACTCACTTCATTTCCGAATCAGACTTGGCCAACATCCACACCACATGTCCAGGGTTCCTCCGTGAACCAAGAGCCATAAGTTGAGAGAGCCGTGCCCCAAGCGGCAGGGGTGGTCGTCGAGGCACCTGTCCAGTCCAGCTGGATATGGCTAACATTTCCGGACATTCCTTCACAAGGTGCTTTTGTGTCGCCATGCATTTTCCTGATGCATCCTGTGGAAGAGTATTGTAAATCAATTTTGGTCCAAAATACATTAGAAGAATTCGAAGGCAGATGAAGCCTAGTGTTAAAACACTCCGCTCCTCACTTTCCGCCGCAAATTTTGGAGGTATTGCTTGTTGAGAAGCAAAACTCGACACCAAAGTGAAGAAACGAACATATTAAATATTTTTTCCACTACTGGAAATCGAAACCACAACCATCGCGTTTACAGCAACACGCTCGTGCTCTACGCCACAACTGACCTCGTAAATAAAAATTGTAATATATTATTTCTGTATTTCCAATTGAAGGTTTAGGAGATACGTTTCCATTACACCGCATTTTTATAAAGCCCCAGTTCTTTATATTGCTCTCGAGCTATAAAATATTTCACGGCCCCGAGCACTCGTTGAGAGGTGGGCGTCATTATCAGCGCACCTTTAAGACATTTTAATTAGAAAACTTCAGAATTCCACGCGACACTGGAATGTCTTGGAATCATCTGTTCTAAATTTCGTAATTCTTGCCAACTTGTTATAACTTGAACTAGTTAAAATTGAATTTTTAATGAAATTGCAGAGAAATGGATATGTAAAATTCAAAAAATAAATGTTTATTAATGCAGTTTTCGGGTGTGCCGAGCCAAAACAGAAGAGTTTTGACTTGTATTACATTAAATATGATTGTTATAGTTTTATACAGTTTTAGTTCTTGTTTTTAAATTTATCTTGGTTTATTTTTGACTTGAGAATGATAAATTCTTAATTATAATATTGTATAATCACAAGCTTACTATATAGCATTTATAATATAAATAACCAAGAAACAATTGGCTCAACTGGGGACCGGAAGTGTCTTAATGGAAGCGCAGTAAAACTTAACACTAGGTTACCTCTGCCCACTGTGCAGTGTGAAGCTAATAAAAAAGTTGCTTTGGATATCTCAACGATACAAATTGATTGACTGTGGGTTCGATCCCCACTCGAGGAAATAAAATATTTGTTTACATTTATATTTTCATTTCTTCGCTCTAATGTCGAGGCAAAGCGCGGCGTTGAGCTCCGCCACTCAACACGCAATGCCTCCAGAAGTCGGCGAGAACTGGGGAACGGAGTGTCTTAACACTAGATTCCCTCTGCCTGCCCTGCTCTGTGCGGGATAAAGCGTGAAGCTGATTTATAAAATATGTAACATGTATGTAGCTATATACTTTCTAATAAAGTTACTCCTAGATACTTATTCTCACATAAATATCAGATTTAATTAAAAATTAATATAAGAGATTCCTCTAAAATATCAATCTAATAGTGTAAAATGAATCGTTTTCAATTTTTATATTGCATCATGTGATATACTGTGTACAGCAGTGGAACTATAAGAAACGCCACTTTTCCTGCGAGAGGTTTTAATTAGAAAACTCCGAGTCCGATAGGTGAGTGCGCACCTGGAAGTTGGAACCATTTATTTCGAATGACATAATTCCGAAGAACATTATAAGAAATTTATACTTCATTTAAGTTCAAGTTTTTTGAGTAAAAATAGATTTTTATTAATAATAATATTTAGGAGTGTTTTCATTTATCTTCTCTAAACATTTTGGGATAAAACTATTTTTTTATTTTATTTCTACATCGTTCTCCTTTTAATCATAATTTTTTTTTTAGTTTGCGGGAAATTTGACAGTGAAATGTTATTCAGTATACGCTCATTTTGTGAAATAATGGATTTGGAATGGCAAAATGCATATATATTTCGTTGGTTTTCTGGTCGTTTTCCTTGTTTATTATAGAGCATGGTCAGAGAGAACCTAGTGTCTTAACACTTAGCACTAGGTTCTCTCCGAACACTACGTTCGTCAATTATCGAGACATTGCGTCTTGAGTAGTGGAATTCAATCAAGAGCGAGGATCTGAATTACTCCGAGAATCAAACCCACAACCGTTGCGTTTACACTGCGCCAAGAAAGCCCCAATATATTTATCAATATAGCCTTATAATATTTTGAACATTTCCCCTGTTTAGATTACATCGTGATCTACTCTCTTTCTCTTTCTTTTTCTCTCTCTTTAGCTCACAAATTGCATCATAATTTAATTTCACTCGACGGAACTCTTCATAAAAATCTACAGCGAAAGTGATAACTGGGATAAACGTTCCGTATAAACTGATTTTGCCTCGAGGCTTGAACTTGGTATAAGATTGAAGCGTTTTATTCATAGATGTTTTATTAATATTTATTGTTTTTTTTTTTTTTCATTTTATTATTTAGCTTTACGATGTATCCCGTACATAGCAGGGTAAGTAGAGGGAACCTGGGAATCTTGTATTAGGACACTTTCGTTCCACACATATCTGGCAACTTAGATCGCTTTCATTCCCCGTTTTAACCCAAATTCTCAAGCCACTGCTTGTTACGTAGCGGAACTTAACGCCTCGCTTTGCGTCGTTATCAAATCGTGGAAATGAAAATATTAAATATTTGATTTCCTCGAGTGGGAGTTGAATCCACAACCTGCCGCGTTAACAGCTTGTGCCACTGGACTACGATTATAGATATTATGCAATGTTAATACTTTTTATTTACTGAACATATATAATTGTCGATATTGACATTTAGTTTTGCCAGTATTAAAATTTACTTAATTTAAATAAAAAAAATAATTAAAATAAAGAAAATAGCCATACCCAAAAAGGTTAAAGAGATAATAACAATATATATTTTTTCATATCGTTACATCTTGTCACTTAAATCACCAAGTTTAAGGAAGTTATTATAACTTTTGTAGCAATAATCTTACAAAAGTCACTCTCAGAGAATGCCCGTGGCTGACTATTGAATGGCTGGAGATTTTTGCTGATATTGAAGTAGTATAGGCAGATTTCTATAAAAAATATGAAATTTATTTATTTACGAAGTTGCTGTATAATATATAAGAATTTGAAATTGTATGAAGCTCGTCGTGTAAATGGCACGAAACCCATGCTGGGCGAGACCGACTCCCAATTGACCATCTTGTTTCCTTTTTCATTTTATTTTTCATTTGAAGAAATGATTTTTCTACACATGAAAAATGTACGAACGTAGAACGAACGTAGAGTAATGAAAGAATGGCAATAAAGGTTTATGATGGAAAAGTGAGTGGTAAGAGAGATAGGGGGAGACCTCGGTTGACCTTCGAAAACACAGTATCAAAGATACTGGGGGAAGGTCACGTAAAAAGCATGAGGACCCTCCGGAGGGCATGTATGAAGAGGTTGATGACAGTGGACCAGGCGAAATAGGTATGTAGAGAGCGTAGCGTTTGGCGCTCCGTTCTCTCTGACTACCCCGCAAGGGATAAAGCGTGAAGCTAAGTTAAGTTATGAAAAATGTAAAATATAGACGAGTATAAACTACGGTACAAAATGTACGTTGGCTCAAACCTCACTTTAAAGGTTTCAAGGTTGAATGTTTATTATCAAGAACCATTTTTTTTCTATTTTCCAGCTTGGTTGTATATAATAACTAATAATTTAAAAAAACACAGTGGTTTTTACTAACCTTTTCCCTCTTTCACTTGTAGAACCAAGAAAGAAATATAAAACAAAATTGGCGATAAGCCAGGCATTTGCAAAAAAGTTACAAATTTTGCTAATGTCTAAGCATACCAGTACGTTGGCTGGCTATCGATCATTCCCTCGCGTCAACATCACCGCGTTTTTCCTCCGATGACTATATCTATTTATATCCGTCAAAAATCTCTCTCTACATATTCCTGTCATATACACTCCAAACTGTTTTATTTTATATTTCCTTGTCCATTCTTATATTATTTGGTTTTTATGAGTTCTTCGTGATCCTTTTGGGTGTACTAGAATGAGTCTGTCAAGAATTGACAACAGTGTCGGTTATACGTTCGAATCCATAACGGTCTTGTTATTAAATTTCATTAATAAATGATAAAGAGAAGTGTGATTACATAGGTGATGTTGTTGTGAAATTAAATTACAAAAAATAACACAACCTATCTAATTTTAAAAAATCATCTCCACTTTTTTTTCGTTCTCCGCTTTGAAAGAGGAGGAGGAGACGAAATATTTACTTAAATTTATATTTTCATTTCTTCGCTCTGGTGTCGAGATTCCGCCCAAAAAATATAAATAAATCCATTCTCCTTAGTGGTAAAGAAACCAAAACTGTCTTGTTTATAGTCCGATTACGATTTTTACACTTCAGCCCAATCCTCGAAACATTGCGGGTTATATGGTGGAACTTAACTCCGCGCTTTGATTACCAAAACAAATGTTGATGTTAACAAAACAAGAAAACAAAAACTATTCACCTTTGTGAAAATTGAAGCCACAACCGCCTTCTTTTTTACATTCCAACGCCACAGCGGCCATAATATTTTTATTTAAAGTAATAATATATATATATATATATATATATATATATATATATATATATATATATATATATATATATATATATATATATATATATATATATATATATATATATATATATATAAATAAACGTAGCCTTGACACAAATCTCTAGTATAATCTTTAGCAAAATACGCGGCAAGCTTCCACTTCATCGAGCACCACGTCATATAAAAAATCATGAGTTTCCTGCGAAGCCATGCGCATACAATGTGTGCTTTGCTCGTTCTAACGGGACAGTTAACTGATTTTCTGTTTTACATGTTAAGAAAGAATATATATATTTTATTTATTTATCAGTTTCACGCTGTTTCCCGCATGGATCATGGTAGACAGAGGGTTCTTAGTCTTAAGACACTCCGCTTTCCACTTTTTGTCGGTCTGATGTCGAAGTAAAGCGCGGCATTGAGTTCCGCCTCCAGAAATGGATGAAAAAAGGGCAACGGTAGTGTGTGCATGGGAACGGACACTAGGTTTCCAGGTTCTCTTTGCTTATTTTATTGTGTACAGAGATGAAGTTAAAAAATAAAAAAGTAATCGTTTAATTATTTGACTACATATGTATATTTTTTATACATTGTTTACGCGAAATTTCTACCAGAAAAAGCTTTTCGACCAATTTTATTTGGCGGAACTCAACGCCGCGCAATGTCTTATTACAAGAACTAGAACTCCAACTCCATCAATCATTCCATCAATCTAAAAGTAAAAAATCAGTATGGATTTATTCTCGCGTAGTTTATTGATATATCGACTCCACTCTCGCCTTCAAAGCAAATGAACCAATAAAACATAATAAAACCTGAAGAGTGTGTGGAGACGAGAGGTATTTTTTCCTTTGCTGACTTTTACGACACACGTGGAATAAAACGGTGATAAAATTGATGTTTTCTGTTCTCACATCGCTTCGCTTCGTTATAGACTGATGTAGGTATGTAGGGCAATTTGCTTAAGTGTTACTTGTTTATTAGTTTTATGATAGTTTGTTGTAGCGCAGCGGGATAGTATCTGAGGGAAAACAGGATGGTGCGTGTTTGATCATCGCTTGGAGGTATTATCTTTGCTTAACCGCTTTGAGAATAGAATTCGAATATTTTGGTTCATTCTGCCTATCTTGCTATATGTGGGATAACGCTAAAAAACATTGTTTTTTTTTGTACAATTTGTAGAATTAAAAATAGTTTTTTTTTTCACAACGAGCTTCACCCTTCAAATCAGCTTCACGCTGTATCCCGCACACAGCAGTGTAGGCAGAGGGAACCTGGGGTGTTAAGACACTCCGTTCCCTACTTTCCGCCCAATTCTGGGGGCATTGAGAGTTAATGAAAATATAAACGTAAATAAATATTTAATTTTTCTCCAGTGGGGATCGAACCCACAACCAGTCAATTTCAAGTCACACCTTATGGCCCTGCGCCACAACTGGCCTCCTTCTTCTGGCGATTATAAAACTAAAATTTTTAAAAACTACTTACTTTTTAACATTAACATGGCTCTTCAATAAATGAATACTCTACAATAAATTCTACGATTAGAATTTTTTTCAGTAATTTTATATAATTTATTAAGTAAGTAACGAAGTGTAATTCTCTAATGTGAGTATCCGTAGCAAAGTGCTACGCCGTAGCGAGTTTCCATCCATTTAACAAGGTAATACTCACGCTAAGTGACTTTCTTCACGTCCTACTACACTATTATAGTTTAAAATAAAATATTACTATATAAAATAAGTCGTGGCGCAGCGGCACAAAGTGTTACTGTAAAACGACTGGTTGTGGGTTCGATCCCCACTCGAGGAGATGAAATATTAACTTAAATTTATATTTCCATTTCTTCGCTCTGGTTTCGAGGTAAAGCGCGGCGTTGAGTTCTGCCACTTAACACGCAATGCCACCAGAATTCGGCAGCAAGTGGGGAACGGAGAGTCTTACACTAGGTTCCCTCTACCTAACCTGCTGTGTGCGGGATACGGCGTAAATCTGATTTATTTATTTTAAAATAAAATATGCTTTATAAGCACAATTTTAATATTACTCATGTTAGTGTGTTATTGAACTTTTTTCTTTATAATATTTTTTTTTTGTTACACGTTAATCGAGTATGTAACCGAAGAATCAAAGAAAATATAGTGTTAATACACAACGTACTCCGCTTTTCGCCATATTTTGTGTGACATCTATTGATTTTGCATTTTACTTAGAAACTTTCTTCCCGTAATATGCCACTGTCAATGGCAGGTAGAGAAAGAATCTAATATCGTAAAGCTTTTTGGGACGATGGATGGAAACCAAGTGTAATAATTTATATTTCTTTATATCAAATTATATAGGTTATTTTTTCTGTATATTTTTTTGTACAACACTCTACACTTATCGATGACTTTCAAATAAATAATCTAAAAAAAAACTCTGTATCCCGCACACAGCAGGATAAACAGAGAAAGCAGGATAGGAACCTAGTGTTAAGACCTTTCGTTCTCAATTTTCCGTCAATTCCTAGAGGCATTGCGTATTGAGTGGCGAAACTCACCGCCGCCCTTTTCCTCGATACCAGAGCGAAGAAATTAAAATATATTAATTTTAATAAATATTTCATTTCCTCGAGTGGGGATGGTGCCTACAACCAGTCGCGTTTTCAGTCCCACACTTGTGCCCTACGCCACGAATGGCTTCTAATAAATAATTCCATATACAGCCATACCGTCCTTAACCAGATTTCGTTTATTATAATTATTATTTAGAATTGGGACACCCTAGTTATATAACTTAAGTACCTGAGAGGAGTCGAGCCCAAAGTTTAGTAATCTTCGAGAGAATGTATACAGCAAAGATTCATTGTGCGTATGATTTCGTTGATCATCCCAAATTGGTTGATTGTTCAAGCGTAAAGCTTATATTGTATGTAATATATATAAATTGAGGTCGTCGTGGCGTAATGGCACAAGGGTGTGACTGTAACGCGACGGTTGTGGGTTCGATCCCTACTCGTGGAAATGAAATATTTATTTCCATTTCTTTGTTCAAGTGTCGAGGCAAAGAGCAGCGGTGAGTTTCGCCATTCAACACGCAATGCCTCCGAAATTCCGCGAAAAGTGGCGAACGGAGTATTTTAACTCTATGTTCCCTCTGCCTACCCTGATATGTGCTGTATACAGCGTGAAGCTAATTTATTTATATATATCAGCATATTCGTATATTTGTCAATTTATTTAGCAGGCCAGTCATGGCGCAGGGGCACAAGGTGTGACTGTAAAACCGACTGGTTGTGGATTCGATCCCCACTCGAGGAAATGAAATATTTACTTAAATTTATATTTTCATTTCTTCGCTCTGTTGTCAAGGCAAAGCGCAGCGTTGAGTTCTGCCACTCAACACGCAATGCCTCCAGAAGTCTTAGCACTATGTTCCCTCTGCCTACCCTGCTGCGTGCGGGATACAGCGTGAGCTGTTTTTTTTTAAATTTATATCTAAGTAATTTTAGTAGATTTTCTTTTCATATAGCAAGGTACACTGAGGGCACTTAGTGTTGATACATATTCTGTTTCCAACGCAACGCTTTTGTTGACTTTACTTGTTGAGTGACGAAATTCAAAAAGGAATGAAAAAAAAATAGTATTATTACACTCCCTAATGAGAATAGATCTCACAACCATAGCGTTTAAAATTAGACCATTGCTCTATGAAGGCCTGAAATATTTTTCTATAATATCATGTGTCTTGTAATACACTATTTACATCTTTTCTTTCTTTCTTCGACAGAAAAAAGAAGGCTTAAACAAAAACCACCCAAGGAGATGAAATATTTACTTATATTTATATTTCCATTTCTTCGCTCTGGTGTCGAGAACAAGCGCGGCGTTGAGTTCTGCTGCGGAGTGTCTTAACACTAGGTTCCCTCTGCCTACCCTGTAATATGCGTGATAGAACGTGAAGCTGATTGTTTTTTTTAAACAATTACTTAAACAGAGAATTAAAACAATTCTCTCCACAAGAACCCATCCCGTCTTGACATTGCCGCTTTTTAAAACAAACGCATAAAAATGACAAAGTAACTGCAATATAGGAAATTGAAAATCCTACTACATTGTAAAGATTAATATCACGTTATGACAGTGGAAGCTCTTTAGAAAATTCCGGTGGTAAAATATTTTTCAGAATGAATGTGCTATGAAGTCGTCGTTGTGGCGTAGCTATATAGCGTCGATAAACGTGACAGTTGTGACTTCGATTACCTTTCGTAAGAATGATTTCTTTTTTAACCGACTTCGAAAAGAAGGAGGTCATCAATTCGATGGTTTTTTTTGTTTGTTACCTCAAAACTTTTTACTGGATGAACCGATTTTGATAACTCTTTTTTTATTTGAAAGCTAGTGCTTCTCGTGTGGTCCCATTTTAATTTGATCCATATCTGATAATGATATCCATGAGAAAATCACGTAAATGTTAAATTTGCATTAAGTATGTGCACGACAAATGGACAAATAACTCAATATTTCTGATGGAATTTAACTTTTTTAATTTAATTTTTTTTAATTTAATTTAATTTAATTTTAATTTCAACATAATTAAAGTACGTTTTACATATGTAAATTTATTTTTTACTTTTTAGTTCGTTATTTGAAGTCGTATTTCTTTTTGTTAAAAATTAATTCATATCCAAGGTATGGACCTTGTCTTGCTACCGTAGGGAGGCTTTAGACGTGTGACGTTGTGTTCCAGATTTCAAAACGTCACTCCATGTCTTGAAAACTGGGCGGAGAGAGCTGCTTACCGTGCTAAATGTGGAATGCAGTGTGAAAATCAATAAAAAAAGCATACAAAATTAAATATATTTTATGATTTTAAATTAAACTATTTTCGCCGGATTAATCACGTATAATTAAGATTATACATTTTTGGAAACCCGAAGTTTTGAAAACTTTACAGTAGTACGAAGTATAAGGACGAAGTAAGGACTACTGCTTTTTAAATGTATAATAAACGTAAAAATCAAAGAACTTGTTATATTTTATGATAGTATACTTGAAACGCGGGTTCAAAACCCGCACGTTAAAATATTTGTACGATTCTAAACTCTTTTTTTTATAAATGTTTAAAAACCTCATTCTTGTTTCAACCCCTAAAATATATTACATACATTATACAAAATACAAATGATACAATAACTTTTTCCATACGAATTCCACCTAATATTTTCTGAAGAAACCGTTTAAGCGATAAGGCCGCCTTGCTGAACATTTTCTTCTTTTCATATTATGTAACCCATTTTAATATGTATATTCTACTGCGGTAGTGCAATAAACCTTATTTTTATTTGTATAATATTCATTTATATGAAAATACTAAAAACATTACTGTATTAACATTTAAATATACATTAATCCATTTGTAAAACGCTGTTAAATGGTGCTAACTTAAAAATATATTTACAATAATACATACTTAAAAAGTTTAATGTGAAGGAAAACAAGGTGCGCCAAAAACACCCCGTTTTCCACTTTCTGCCGAATTCTGGAGGCATTGCATATTGAGTAGCAGAACTCAACGCTGCACTTGCTCTCCACACCAGAGCGAAGAAATGGAAATATACATTTAAGTATTTATTTCATCTTCTCAAGTGGGGATCCAATCCACAACCAGACGATTTTACAGTCACACTTTGTGCCCCTGCGCCACGATTGGTCTCAACATAGTTCGATTTCGTTCTAGTTAAGATAAAACGTGGAGTTAAGTTCCGCTATACAAAACGCAGTGTCGAAAATAGAGAACGATGTCGTAGAGAATGAAAAATAGAGTCCCGTATTTTAACACAACTAAGGATTAACTAGCTATAAGGAGTAAACGATATTTTTTAAACTTCTCCTAGTGAGATTCGAACGCACAATATTTCCTTTCAATAAAATATGTATCAATTTGGCTACGTTAGAAAATCTATGAAAATACACATCTTCCTCCACACATGTTTAGTGTCTAATATTCAACTACACTAACAAATATTTAATAAATTCATTTCCCAGATAGAGGCTTGAACCAACAACCACTGCTCTTATAATTGTCTACTATCCCACTGAGCCTCGATGTTCAAAACATTAATTTTTTTATAGCTTCACGCTGTATCCCGCATACAGCAGGGTAGGTAGAGGGAGCCTAGTGTTAAGACACTCCGTTCCCCACTTTCTGCCGAATTCTGGAGGCATTGCGTGTTGAGTGCTGCACTCAACGCCGCGCTTTGCCTCGACACCAGAGCGAAGAAATGGAAATATAAATTTAAGTAAATATTTCATCTTCTCGAGTGAAGATCGAACCTACAAGCAAGTCGGTTTAACAGTCACACTTTGTGCCACTGCGCAACGTTTAAATGCCCCAAACCCCTTGGACATTAGCTCTGGTGGCTCTGGATTAAATTAAAACGTCAAGACTCAAGACCTCTCCAGGAGACGTGATGAATGATTTTCTGTGAATTCAATTATAGAGTCGATTAGCTTTTTTTTTGTTCAGTTAGGACACCTGTCATCGTGATCGACGACGCTGGTTCTGAATACTCCATCTTTAGTTGGGTATATATATTTCCTTTTTTTAGCTTCACGTTTGCCTTGAACAGGGAACGAAGTTTATATGAAAAACATTCCTTCGATTAGGATTGAACCTACATCTATCGCGTGTTCATTATGTCACTGATGCTATGATGGCGTTAGATATGATTCAATGATTTCCGGTACAATATACCCGCGAGCGTTGTTCGTTTGATTTTTACCGTTGTTAGCGAAATGTTTTTTATTAAATAAATCATTTCGTCACTATGAAAAAGGCGAGAATATCCTTCACATACGTGGTACAATCGAATATCTTCTATTTAACAATAAGCTTCACGCTATATCCCGCACACAGCAGGGTAGGCAGAGGGAACCTAGTGTTAAGACACTCCGTTCTCCACTTTCTGCCGAATTCTGGAGGCATTGCGTGTTGAGTGGCAGAACTCAACGCCGCGCTTAACCTCGACTCCAGAGCGAAGAAATGGAAATATAAATTTAAGTAAATATTTCATCTCCTCGAGTGGGGATCGAACCCACAACCAGTCGGTTTTGCAGTCACACCTCGTGCCGCTGCGCCACGACCGGCCTCTATTTAACAAGCTTTTATTTAATTTGGCGTGTTAGTATATGTCTTTCGCAGTGTCCGATTGAGCTTAAATTTATGATTGTTTTTTTTTATTTCGTGTTATGACTTCGGTTCTGAAGACAATGACATTATATATAGTAAATATTGTTGTTAATCCAAAATGGCCGCCGCAACAAAATGGCGGATTACAGATCTTTGCGCAGTGCACTTAATTTGGATATCAAATGAAATTTGTAAAATATAATTCACTATTAAAATAAGTTAAAAAATATATTAATTAGCTTCACGCTGTATCCCGCACACAGCAGGGTAGGCAGAGGGAACCTAGTGTTAAGACACTCCGTTCCCCACTTTCTGCCGAATTCTGGAGGCATTGAGTGTTGAGTGGCAGAACTCAACGCCGCGCTTAACCTCGACACCAGAGCGAAGAAATGGAAATATAAATTTAAGTAAATATTTCATCTCCTCGAGTGGGATTCGAACCCACAACCAGTCGGTTTTGCAGTCACACCTCGTGCCGCTGCGGCACGACCGGCCTCTAAAAAATATATATTAACTACAATAAAGATTTTTAAATAGGTTTTTTATATTTTATTTTATTTAAGTTGTTATTTTTAGTTTCAGCTAAAAAGTTAATTTATAAGAAGTAAGATTTCTGGAAGCAATCAAAACCAATTATTAAGACAGAATGCTATATTTGATTTAAATTCTCGAGATTGGGTTAGCTCTGGCTATGATAGTATAATTACATATATAGATTCTAGTATGTATATCAAAGGGCGTCGTTCCTTATAATCAGCAACCACGACTCAAGGGCGGTGTTCCGCACTCGTGGGCAGTGGTATATAACTACAATAGATATAAAGAAAAATAATAAATGTTATATTCTTTAAAAATATATAAAAACTTAATTTGTTTAGATTGACTCAAACCAGAACAGTGGTGGCGCGTGGCACAAGCATGTGTCTGTCAACGCGACAGGTTGTGGGTTCGATTTGCCACTCGAGGAAATGACTTTTAGAAAAAGTAATATTTTCACTTTATTTACTTAAATTTATATTTCCATTTCTTCGCTCTGGTGTCGAGGCTAAGCGCGGCGTTGAGTTCCGCCACTCAACACGCAATGCCTCCAGAATTCGGCAGAAAGTGGGGAACGGAGTGTCTTAACACTAGGTTCCCTCTGCCTACCCTGCTGTGTGCGGGATACAGCATGGAGCTAATAATTTAATATTTTCACTTCTTCGCTCCGGTGTCGAGGCAAAGGGCGGCTTTGAGTTCCAACACTCATCGTGCAAGGCCTCCTAGTTCGACGGAAAGTGAGGAACGGAGTATTGGAACACTGGACTCTCTCTCTGCCTGCCCAGTTACATATTTAATATAGCGTGAAACTCAAAACAAAAACATAAACTATGACTGAGTTAAAAACCAACAGTTCCATTATAAACAATGTAGTACTAAAACTAAAAAAAAAATAGTACATAGTAACTGAAAACTACCAATGCTTGTTTTCCATCACAAAAAAACTTACTATAGACTAAAAAATAATTAATTAATCATTGTTTTATCGCTATGCAACGCTCGGTGGGAGTCACCTTTATCAATGAGAGCGGCTGGTGGCTGAATAGCAAAAGTTTTAAGTGCCTTTCTATTGAAACGCCCTAATTATAACGGGATTAGTGTTCGTATAGAAAAGTCGTTGAGATTTTTTTGTAATAAAAACATATACAATACAAAAAATATATAGGCTATATGAGTACGTGCTTTACAAAGTGAAAACAAATATCATATGATTTAATAATTCATTGTATAGGGCTTGTGTAGTGAACCTAGATTTTCTTTATTGTTTTCAGTTTGTTTTCAGTATTTTATGGGTTCCGTATCTCAAAAGATAAAAATGGAACCCTTATACTATGATTTTGTCGTACGTCTGTTTGTCTGTCAAGACCATTTATCTCCGGATCGCGTGGCGGTATCAAGCTGAAATTAAAAATAAAATATTTATTTTTGTGATCTCTTGGAGCATCGGAAATATTAAGATTCTAACGCAGTAACTTACCTAACCTTAACACAGTGGTAAAATATGAGTATTTAGGCAGTGATAGAGGATTTAGGCATAATGTCTAACACCTAAACTTCATGGCGTAATCAAGACCGAGGGAACTATTTTTTTCATTTTCACTTTCTATAACCTAACTAATATATTTAGGTTTATTAGATATTGAAACAAGGGTTCAGCTACAAAGTGCGGTGCCACTGCACGAGCAGAAAATACTTTCAAGTATGGAATTATCTACTTAAGTCGCGAGGATACGAGTGCCAATAGCAGGGCTGAGGACTCGTGCCGATAGTGCATTACCGAGTACAGAGTCCGCCTGAACACCACTGAAATACGAAGCTCTTGCCATCCTATTGGACTTCCGCGAGAATTGGACTGCCCTGCCACCCGCGAGTACTGCATTTCCTTTTGCGTAGAACCCATACTAATACTGGTACTTCCAAGCACGTGTAAGTATTTTAAGCACTGGTTTTCGGTCCTGGTATTTTTATGAACTCTTACTAGGAAGCCCTGGTATTGAAGTTTGCAAGTACGTCTCATCTCTAATATTTATTGTCATTCGCTCTTAGCCGTTAAATATGGTATTTTATATATAATAACAATTGCTTATACTAAAATGCTGACCTTGAACCAAGCCATTGTAGAGTCATCATATAGCACCACCCACTCTTCCGACCATGTGCTCCACAAGTACTTTCCTGAAACAATAAGTATCCACTGATTAATCACAATTTTATTATTTATGTTCACGCTGTGGGGGAAGCATCAGCAGGATAAACAGAGGGAACCTGGGAATCTAAAATTAAGCACTCCGTCAACATTAAGACTCTTCCGTTCCCTATTTGCCTTCAAATTCCGGAGGCATTGTGTATTGAACGGTGAGTTCCGCCGCTCAAATAGCGACGAAATGAAAATATTAAATGTTTCATTTTCTTGAGTGGGAATTGAACCTACAACCTATCACATTTACAGTCACACGTTCATGCCCCTGCGCCACGACTGGCCTACACTGACTATAATATGAAATCAATGGTACGGCAAACATTAAAAATACTAAATTTATTACAGTATGTACAGTTGTTATATTGATTAAAATTGACCTTTTAAAGTTGATATCATGTAGAACCTTACATGATATCAACTATGATTTTATTAAACACATTCTAAAAGCACTCTCCTAAGAGTATCTTATATGAATTTACACTTCTCATTTACTATGGTATAGTACCATCAGTAATACAATTATCTACACATAGATACAGGTTTATATTGATGACATTCACTATGTACCCCTATATACAGGGGTACTTATGGCTTAATGGGATAAACATACTGATATAATATCGCTATCATTATTTTTATAGCTTCACCCTATATCCAGTACATAACAAGCAGAAGAAATGTAAAAACCTAGCGTTAAGACACAGTATTTACATTAAGAAACTTCCGTTCCCCACTTTTCATGAAAGCAATGCGTGTTAAGTACTAGAACTCAACGTCAAATAATGAAATCTTAAATATTTAATTTCCTCTAGTTGGGTTCGAACCTACAAAAATCTTATTTGCAGACCCACGCTTATTCCCCTGCGCCACGACTGGCCATCGTCATCACCATAGTTCAACATATAAGATATTCGCAAACAAACAAACCTACAACACCAAACATTGAATATCTAAATTTCAACATAGTTAATACAATATTAGATTTAGTGAGCGATATGTAAAATGAACACGATTGAAACATCACAAAGCGGTATCTACGAACCACATCGCACTCAGGTAATTGCGAAGATTGCATCAGCTCAGTGACGGACGAATTAGATTGCACGTACGCTCCGATACACCATATGGTGTGGTATGGTGAGGTGTGGTGTGGTATGGTGAGGTGTGGTGTGGTGTGGTGTGGTGTGGTGTGGTGTGGTGTGGTGTGGCGTGGCGTGGCGTGGCGTGGCGTGGCGTGGTGTGGCGTGGCGTGGCGTGGCGTGGCGTTTAGGGTACTGTAATCAAAAGGTAAAAACGGAAACCTTCATAGGATTATCTTATTGTCCGTCTGTCCTCCGTCAAGACCCTTTATATCGAGATCACATAGAAGTAATAAGCTAAAATTAATATCAAATATTCGTCTCTCAAAAACTTCATCGAACATTTACATCGACTTTATATTTTTTTACATCAGGCATACCTAGTGTTAGAACACTACAAACTGACACTACGTACACTCATTTTATATATCTATAAATTTTCACTTTTCAGTTTTTTTTTGCCTGTATCGTAAGTTTGCTATCATAACAATTTGCCAACTGTAGGTCCACGGTAAGTACCGTATACGATGTGATTACGCGGCGTATGCCATATAAAACGAAGTAAAATCGATACACAAATGCTCGTATCCTTTGATTGTGTTTACTTATACGTTTGATTTCTGCGCTTCAAGGGACCTTTCAAATTGATACCTCCTGATAGACGGACAGACGATCAAAAAAACCTATAAGGGTTCTATTTTATTTTTCCTTTTTGCTTTTTGCAGTAAGAAACCCTAAAAAACAGGTTAAATAAATAAAAATTCTCGGCCCTATACATTATAAATTGGATTTAATAAATAAATAATGCACCAATCTCTGCGCTCAACCCTTAATTGAAGAGCACTATTCTAATAACCAAAATTAAGAGTTTTTTAATTGTACGTATAAAAACTTTTTGCAAATATTTTACTCGGATTTCATTACTTATCAATTTATTTAAAGCTTGAGGCCAGTCGTGGCGCAGAGGCAGAACCGTGAGACTATAAACCCATAACCGTCGCGTTCCCACTCATGGAAATCTAATATTTATAATTTTTTCGTCGCTCTGGTTCAAAGAGCAATGGCTTCAGAATTTGGCAAAAATTGGGGCACGTAACTGTCTTATTGGAAGCGCAGTGTCTTAACACTAGGTTCCCAGGTTCCTTCTACCTACCCTGCTATGTGCGGGGTAAGGGTCTACATTTAATAGTATGTGCTCAAGTCTACCATATATGTTTCTGTTGTGCACTATGCGCTATGTTAGTAAGTAATGAAGTATGCCTCGTGCTGGGCATCGAATCAACAATCCATTGCTAATCAAGCGCTCTGAAGGACGGATGGACGGACGGCATCGACGGTTTCCAAAGAGGCGCAGGTTGGTGGTTTTCGTACATTTTTTCCTGCACAGAATCTTTGAATCTTCAAAAACACAATAAAACAAGGAAAAAAATGTAAAAAAATTACTCAACAAACAAGAACGCACTGGACAAGTGTTCAAACGAATAAAAAGTAATTCATTATTTCTACTTCAATGTCTTTTATTGTGAACGATGTGCCCGTCCCTAAAGCAAGTAGCGTGTTCAGCACGTGTTGAGTTTATTTACTGAAAAAACATGGAGTTTTCCTGTTATATGGATATTTATTTTGTAATGTACATTTTGCAGGGCTTATGGTGGTATTTCGTATTATAATTTCTTTTTTTTTTGCTTTTAATTTATATCACTTGCATTTTGTTTATAAAAACAGCTTTTAGATTTTTCCTTTCTGGTGATGTAACTCAACACTGCACTTTGTCTACCACACCGGGGAAATTAAAATTTTCTTATTAAATTTAAGTTAGGGGCTCCCAAAAGCACGCGAATAATAGTTTCGCTTAGTTTATAATCGAATTTTATACTATATGACAAAATTGTGTTTTTCTATTGTGAAAATGACAATAAATTTAAATAAAGAAAATTATATGAACATGCTTTTTCGTAAAAATAATAGAAAATATGAAAATAATCGCGAACGGCCCGAATCGGATGGAACTTATTTTATGACGTACTATCAAACCGTGTCGTAAACGTTACCCTTTTGTGACTGGTGTTAATAAGTGAGGAAACTTTTATATGAGAAGAAATAGACTTTTTTTATTTCTTAGAGTTAGTAAATATTTTATTATTATTCCGAAAGCTGGATACAATGTGAGCCCAAATTTTTTAGCAGTGGGATAAGTACGTGCTCAAGTCTACCGTATATGTTTCTGTTATGCACTATGCGCTATGTTGGTAAGTATTGAAGTGTGCCTCGTGCTGGGCATGGAAAGAATAATCTATTGCTAATCAAGCGCTCTGATCAACTAAGCCATACTATCAATGGACGGATGGACGGACGGTATAGACGGTTTCCAAAGAGGCGCAGGTTGGTGGTATTTATAATTTTTTTTTCCTGTTTAGAATTATACTTTTGAATAGTCAAAAATACAATATAAAAAGGAAAAAATATGTAAAAAAATTACTCAACAAACAAGAACGCACTGAACAAGTGTTCAAACGAATAAAAAGTAATTCATTATTTCTACTTCAATGTCTTTTATTGCGAACGATGTGCCCGTCCCTAAAGCAAGTAGCGTGTTCAGCACGTGTTGAGTTTATTTACTGAAAAAACATGGAATTTTCCTGTTATATGAATATTTATTTTGTAATGTACATTTTGCATGGCTTATGGTGGTATTCCGCATTATAACTTTCTTTTTTTTATTTTAATTAATATCACTTGCATTTTGTTTATAAAAACAGCTTTTAGATTTTTCCTTTCTGGTGATGTAACCCAACGCTGCACTTTGTCTACCACACCGGGGAAATTAAAATTTTCTTATTAAATTTAAGTTAGGGGGTCCTAAAAGCACGCGAATAATAGTTTCGCTTAGTTTATAATCGAATTTTATAATTTATGACAGAATTGTGTTTTTCTATTGTGAAAAAGAGAACAAATTTAAATAAAGAAAATTATATGAACATACTTTTTCGGAGAAATAATAGAAAATATGAAAATAATCGCGAACGGCCCGGATCGGATGGAACTTATTTTATGACGTACTATCAAACCGTGTCGTAAACGTTACCCTTTTGTGACTGGTGTTAATAAGTGAGGAAACTTTTATATGGAAAGAAATAGGTTTTTTTTATTTCTTAGGGTTAGTAAATATTTTATTATTATTCCGAAAGCTGGATACAATGTGATCCCGAATTTTTTTATTAGCTTCTGTTTGTATATTAATTTATGGCTTGTTATTAGGGTTCTGTATCTCAAATCGAAAAAATGGCACACTTATAGAATCACTTCGTCGTCCGTCTGTCCGTATATCAAAAACGTTGATTTCGAGATCGCGTGGAGGTATCAATCTGAAATTAATATCAAATATACGGCCCTAATAGCGGCGTTGAGTTCTGCCACTCAACACGCAATGTCTCCAGAATTCAGCAGAAAGTGGGGAACGGAGTGTCTTAACACTAGGTTCCCTCTGCCTACCCTGCTGTGTGACGTTTACAGCGTGAAGCTGATTATACGGCCCTAATACTTGGAGCACAGATAAAAAGATTGTAAGTCAATGTAATCTAAAGATACGCGCATTTATTCATTATTTTTCCCGTATTTTATATGAAATTTATCGCGTAATCAAAATGTATAAAGTAGTACGACGTGTACCAACAATTTTGAAATTTCAACATTTCATAGAAATAAGTGAAAAAATCCGAAAAGTTAAAATTTACATACTATGTGTTTTTCTATAAAATACTTATAAGATACAGCCTGGTGACAGACGGACTGATAGACGGACAGCAGGATCTTAGTAATAGTCTCGTTTTACCCTTTGGGTCTGGATCTAAAAAAAATGAAGTCGTCGTGCCATCTGTAAAGGCGATGGTTGAGGGTTCGATTTCCAATCGACTTTTTGACGTAATCCACACAGTACTTAAGGAGAATGGATTAACTAAATTACGGGAAAAGCGTAAAATGTTTTGTATAATAAAAACTGAAAGAGTGTTGGTGAAATGAAAAGGTGTCTGAAGCCTCTCTGTGGCATAAGAATGTGACTGTAAACTTGATGGTAATTAATTTGATTCCCATTCGGGGAAACGAAATATTTTCATTTACGACGCAAAGTACGTCACTGAATTCCGCATGAGCGTAACCTAAAAAATAAGATGGTGGATATTTTGACTAGTTGTTTAACCCAGGTTTTCCACAAGGATAAAGGCTTACACTTTTATTGCTTACTATAAACATTAACGATCACGAATCACTTCACAAGCTTTATCAGCAGATGATACTAAAATCTATATAATCATTTACTTTTGAAATTGCTGTCGTAGAATCTAACAGTATAATTTAACGTTAATAAATTTGATATATTAAATTTCTAATTTTAGATAGATTACTACTTAGTTGTCTTATTATAAAATTTAAAACATTTCAATGAAACATAAAATCTGAATAATTTCTATTTTATAACTTCTAACTAAATTGTTTTTTATAATGTTTAATATTTCGTCAATCTTTTCTCACATCACAGTTGAATTGAAGTAGAAAATTTTAAAAACATGCATTGTTAACTTACGTTTGTATCGTAGCATATAACCGCCTTTGATCTGTGTACCTCCATGTTCTGCAACAAAGAGAATAAAAATGAAATATTTATATGGCAAAAAAATAACAATAATTTATGAATTTAAATAAGTATAGCTTCACGATGTATCCTGCACGTAACATGATAGGCACAGAGGACCTGGAAACATAATGTTAAGACACTCCGTTTTCCATTCAGACACTTCCGTTCCCCACTTCTCGCCGAATTCTTAAGGCATTGGGTGTTGAGGGGTGAAATCAACGCTGCGCTTTGCCTGGTTACCAGTGCGAGCCTTAGTTTGATAAAAATATTCGAATCTCAATGCTGGTACGGATCCAGGCCTAAAAAGTTTATGAGCACATCCATCTAAAACCGGCTTGTGGATGTCGGAATATAAAGTCATTTACTATCAATTTTTGTTTTGTCGTAATAATAGACAGTAGTAGTACCCGCCTACTTATCAATGCACGCGTACTAAAAAACGTATCAGTTTAACGGCATACGTACTGAATAAGGCCCCAGTTTTTTTCACTCTTTACTCTGTAAAGGACAGGCCGATTACCTAGTGTCAAGACAGACACTTTATTCTCTTCTTTCCCGAATTCGAGACATTGTATGTTGAGTATACAGAGTGCCTTTTTTGCTTGATTAAGCGGTGTAAATATATATTTTTTTCATATAACCATTCCCGAGTAAGCATCGAACCCACAACGATCTTTATAGAAGTGACTACAGTCAATTTTAAAACGAAAATTATCCTCATTGCAAAAAACAAAGAGCTAGTTCTCATTTATCTTCATCTACTAAGTGTCCTACACTATACATTTCTCATAAAGTTTAACAGTAAACTGCTGTGCGACGCCATTTTATTATCTAAACTTTAAGTCTTAACTAGATGTCTGCATCCACACTTTTAAAATATACCCACAAAATATATACGTTTTCATAGAAAATAAATAAAAACAACAAAGTGCAGTACTAAACAGTTTTCTTTGTCTCGACATATAAAAATCTGCGATTGAACAAACAAGTATTATTTTGTATTTCTATAAAAGTTTTATTATTTTGCTCAAAAATAGAAACGTTCTTAGACAATTCGAAATGTACGACGAATAGGAAAAATATACTAGAATTATTGTTTTTAACAATGTTAATTAAAATTATACAAATATTAACTCGTGGACTCTATATATTTCTTTTTTTTCAGCTTCAGGAGCCTAGCCTTCGGAGCCTAGTGTTAAGACATTCCACTTCCCAATTTTCCCTGAATTCAGGAGGCATTGTGTGTTGCAAGGTGGAACTCAACGCCGCGCTTTGTCTCGACAATAGAGCGAAGAAATGAAAATATTAAATATTTAATTTCCTCGAGTGGGAATCGAACTTGCAACTTCTCGCGCTTACAATCCCACGCTTGTACCCTTGTGCAATGTCTGGCCTTAATTTACATTTCTTGATTCAGATATTTTCACATTGACGCGCAGTGGGACTATGTTTGATTATAAGCGAGATGGTTGTGGTTTCTGTTTCCACTGAGTGAAATGAATTAATGAATTATCCAAGAAGGCCAGCTAGTGACTAACCGGCTTGGAAGTGAGGCCAGTCGTGATGAAGAGGAAGAAGCAGACGACCGCAAGCGCCACAAATTGTTGAGTTCAGCTACCCAACACTCAATAGCTTCAGAATTCGGCGGAAAGAAGGAAACAGAAGTGTATTAATGAGAACGGAGTATCTTAACATTTGGTTCCTAGATTCAATTGCCTATCCTGTTATATGTGGGATACGGCGTGAAGCTAAAAGCTAAAAGAAAAGGAAATCCAATAACAACGTCATAATAGGTTATAAGACTTTTTGGACCTCACTCCACAGTTATTTATTTTTATATTTATTGCTAATGAAAGATAAAAAACAAGGGTTGCGAGAACCATTCAAAATTTATTATACATGAATACGAATATATGCCGAAATAGCGGTTTCTCCGCTGTACGTGAGCTGAATCGTCATTTAGTGGGTCTTTAGCTGCTTCAACGTTTGCTTCGATTTCATAAATAGCTTGTATAAATTAGGAAAAATACGGAGATTGGTAAATTGAATAATCTAATTAACTATGGTAAAGAAAAAATCAAAACGATTTCGTTAAAACACAAACAGAATATGTTGTATGTGGAACTACCTTATAAAATATTTCTAAAAAAAATATAGTAAGTATAGTAAATTTGTAATATGACATTAGTGTAACAAAATATTTTATATGTTTATTATATAAAAACTGAAGAAATAATTAGATCTTTGGCTTTCATTATTTTTACATATTTTACATTAAAAAACTGATTAAATGCGAGTCGACCGCGGCTTCCGTACCTATTTCAGGATTATAGGTCAACTGGAAGTACAATTTATAAAAGTTTACCAACTTAAGTTTGTTGGTATATGCACTTATTTTGTATGAAATGAACTACAATGAAACACTTATAGACTTTCATTTTTCGGCATTTTTCCATTATATGCGTTGTAAGTTGGCACTTCGTACCAAATTTCAGGGCTGTAAGTCCAGGGGAAGTAGCCTTTAAAATTTTAAACAAAATCCAGTAACATCGGTGCATGAATGCTCGTTTCTTTTGATACCCTTGATTTAGAAGCTTGATCTCTTCTGTGCTGTGCAGGAACCATAGACCTAAATATTTGAGCTATATCAGCTTGAAACCTCCTCGCGATCTCGAAAAATATAGTCACTAAACAATAAATATTTTAAATTTGAGTAGAAAGTTCAGAAAGTAGTGTCTTGGCACTAAACACTAGTGCCAACCCAGAATAAAACGTGAATAATACATGTAATATTCTTAAGAAAAAATCTTTCGTATCTTTCTGGCGGGCGAAGTGAACTTGATATACTCAACTTTCTCATTAATAAAAGATATTACAAGTTTAAAACGGAACGATGACATTTTATTTTAATTATTTTTCAATACATAGTCTTTGTTAGTTAGAAACCTCCATTGCAATATTTTTTGTGATATTATGATGTTGTTAATTTCAATACTAAGTAGAGATAGCATTTGTATATAAAAAATCAAAGAAGAATTCCGTCATTCAACGTGGTTATAAGCACACATAAGTGATATCTACATTGATTTTGAAAATATGTATATTACGACATATTTGTGGTAAGAGATATAGGGGCAGACCTCGGCTGACCTTCGAAGACAGTATCAAAGATACTGGAGGAAGGTCACGTAAAAAGCATGAGGACCCCCGGAGGGCATATATAAAGAGGTTGATGACAGTGGACGAGGCGAAAGAGATATGTAGAGACCGTAGCGTTTGGTGCTCCGTTCTCTCTGACTAACCCGCTAGGGATAAAGCGTGAAGCTAAGTTAAGTTATATTTGTGATTAATTGATACATGCGATATGGACAAGGACATGTTGCAGAGTAGGCAGAGGGAGCCTAGTGTTAAGACACTCCACTCTCCATTTTACGTCATATGAGTACTCCCACCTCAACGCCACATGGGCGACATCAGATACAAGGTAATATTTTTTTAGCTTAACCCTACATTCCGAACATAGCAAGGAAGGCAGAGGAGCCCGGGGAACCTAATGTTAAGACACTCCGCTCCCATTCAAAGTCAAAGTCAAATAACTTTATTCAAAATAAGAAGTTACATGCTTCTATTTTTGAGCGTCAAATAGTTTAAAAACAGTTGACAAAAGTTAATACCTCAGACTTAGAGAAATGGAGCAAGAAACTCAGCGTGACTTTTTTTTTAAATCAATTATATGTAGAAAAACACATTTAAATATTTATGACAATGGTACTTTGAAACAGACTGGAGCGGGCATTTCAATAACATTCATATCATTAATAGAGTATCATTAATTGAGTTCCTCCTTCTTCTAGTAATGATATTATGTTCATCTCCATTTTTGGTAAAATCGTTAAAATTTTTCTTAACGTACATGACATTTTTAAAAATGTACTGAGATGCAACTGTCAATAAATTAATTTCTTTAATTTTTTGCCTTACCGATTCTTTAGGGCCTAAGTTATAGATTGCGCGAATAGCACGATTCCCACTTGGGGGAATAAAATATTCATTATTTTTCTTCCTGTTAGTGAAGCTCGACTAAATAATCAAATTGACTTTTACATTCCAGCACGTCCCAATCAAATCAATAAAAAAAATTAACTAATAAATCACAAGTAAAATAATTTCTGAAAAATTAAAATAAAAAAAATATGTGCGCTTCATTTAAAAAGGCGATAACGTCGACTCAACCCATTACAGCAACAATACCGACCGACTCGCAATATCTCGAGAACAATGCAATGCAGTTTGTGTAATTGTAGCGTTTCCCGAGTGTCACGCTGTCAGTCAGTGAAACGAGGGTGACTCTTGTCTCTTCCAACCCGGGGGCAATTTTAATCTTTTTTATATATATATTATATGTAAATACAAAATATAGTTAAAAAAAAACTAATAAAACACGCTTTTCTACGCTAACACAATATGCTTATAGCTATAAGTTGTATTAGCCAAAACTCGCATATTTTACTAGTAACCTCTGAAGAGTTTAGATTATTCAGATCCTGGCTCCATCATCACAACAGCTCGTTGAACAAAGAGGCTTTTATAAACGCAATCAAAGAATTTATGGAAAGAAACATTTACATAATCACAATCTATAGGGAACAAAATCAAAACCTGTGAAATTTCCATTTCCATTTCTTCGCTCTGGTGTCGAGCGCGGCGTTGAATCCTGCCACTCAACACGCAATGCGTCCAGAATTCGGCAGAAATTGGGGAACGGAGTGTCTTAACACTAGGTTACCTCTGCCTACCCCGCATACGGCAGGATAGGCAGAGGGAACGGGGTAGGCGGCGGAAGGGTATACAACGTGGACATACTAATATAAAATTTGACTTACTGTTCAAAGAAAATATCAGAGAAATGGAAATTTATATGAATATTGCAGAAAATAAATATTAGAAACTTATGGGTGTAGTTAATTTCTAGACATGGTTGATCTACAATCCTAAAATTGAAACGGAACGCTCGGTGGGTGAGTCCGACTCGCACTTAGCCTCCTTTGATATAAATTATATAATATTAATAATAGAAAAAATTAAATACATTTTTGATTTGCTTCATTGTAGGTATGTATTTTGCTATTTATATTATCAATATTTTTTTATTAATCTGTGTCGTATTTCCGAAAAAACAAAAATAACTTATTCCTCCAACTGGAATCGAACACACATCAAACGCTATACGACACACGCCACTATAGCCTTTAACCTATATATCTAAACGTTTGCTACATTTAAATGGAATGCTGAATGGAATCTCGCATCAGAAGACGCAATATTTCAAATAGATAAAAAGAGTAGAGTACAGTGATTTATCACCTTGTCCTAGCTATCTAGTAGAAGATAATCTACGTAATAGCTTCCTTAATTATACTATAAAAAGATTATTTCAAGCTAAAAAGCAAAAGAAACTGTGATAAATGTTACGTTTTCTTTCTAGAAAAATATTCATTATACACTAGCAAGATGAATTGGTTTCTTTTGAAAGTAAATATGGAAGGTTTCTTTTGAAATGTGTTTATTTGTTTGAATACTTTCTCCTACTTACTCTTTAACCAGCTGCGCGAAAGGATGGTAATGAGTTTATCTGTCTCTATGTATATATACGTTTGTATGTACGTTTGTTTCCATGTGACGATTAAGGGACCAAACAGGTTGTCCAACATTTCAAATTTACCACAGCGACAACCAGATGCATCGGATTTATAGTCATAAATTTCTGTATTTTTCATGTGTGAAAAAATAATTATTGAAATAAACGTCGAACGAATGAGTGATGAAAGAATGGCAAAAAAGATTTATGATGGAAAAGTGAGTGGTAAGAGAGGTAGTGGGAGACCTCGGATAACCTTCGAAAACACAGTATCAAAGATACTGGAGGAAGGTCACGTAAAAAGCAGTAGGACCCCCCGGAGGGCATGTATGAAAAGGTTGATGACAGTGGACGAGGTGAAAGAGGTATGTAGAGACCGTAGCGTTTGGCGCTCCGTTCTCTCTAACTACTCCGCTAGGGATAAATTGTGAAGCTAGTTTATTTTAGTTTTTTTTTAGTAAATTGTTGATAAAAATAACAAGCTTAAAAGCGTCATTGTTCGTAGAAAATAAATATCTCTTGACAAAAGTACAGTGCTTGTTTTATTATTGTTTGCCTTTTATGTAGTCGGGTTTTTTGATTCAAAAATACATATGTGCTACCAAAACAATATTTTCTTTTTTAAAAATAACATTAAACTAAAATAGCCCTTGGAAATAACTGAAACTGCTTGGAAATGGAGAAAATCAGTTTCCACAATCTGTAAAAAACTAAGAAAATATATTTTCCCTTTAAACTCAATGTTTACTTATCAAAATCGACCTTAGATATTTTCAAGAATATTCGAATGAGAACTTCATGTAACATAACAAGAAAAAAATGAATAGAAATGACGCTGTAATCTACATTTATAATGAAGCGCACAGTACAAGCACTAGTAGAGTTCTTGTATTATGCGATCGTTATTTACGTACGCTGGTGTGTACTGTGATTTCTTTAATAAGATCTAAACTACGTACTATTATTATTTTTTATTATAATTATTTTTTTCTTTTTTTTTTAGTTTCACGTTGTATCTCGCACATAGCAGGGTGAGCAGAGGGTATCTAGTCTTCAGACACATTGTTCCCATTAAGGCGCTTCCGTTCCCGACTTCTCGCCCAATTCTGAAGGCAGTGTGTGTTGAGCGGCGAAAGGTAACGCCGTGCTTTGTTTCGTTACCAGAGCGAGGAAATAAAATCAGCTTCATACTGTATCCCGCACATAGCAGGGTAGGCAGAAGGTACCTAGTGTTAAGACACTTCGTTCCCCATTATCCGCCGAAATCTGGAGGCAATGCTTGTTGAAAGGTGAAACCCAACGCCGCGCTTCGCCTCGACACCAGTGCTAATAAATAAAAAAATAAATTTGGATTGAACCCATAACCAGTCGCGTTTATAGTCACACTTCGTGTCTCTGCGCCACTACTGGCCTCAGATATTTATTCATATCATGTTATAAGTAATAAATAATTATATATAACATAATTTCTTACATTCCTTACTAGACTTGCATTTTTAGAATTGAATTTAAAAAATATAAGTGAAGTATATAAATAACTTTAGAAATAAAATATTTTCCTTTTGGATAGTGAAAAGTAACAGAAATATTTTTAGCACAAAATAACATACGGCGGTTACGACGTTTTGATACAAGAAAACATAATATTTCCTTATCTCAACTTATCTCCTGAATTCTGCCGAGTGGACAATATTAGCTGAGTTTTCTTCTTCTTTTTTTAGTTTCACGCTGTGTCTCGCTCGTAGCAGAGTAAGCAGAGAGAACGCAATGTAACGAGAATATTAAATAATTAATTAATATTTATTACATATTTTAATAGAATAACTTAGAACACACGCCTTGGTTCAACTGCAGGCATCGTAAAGAAAAATCGAAGAATGTTTTACAGAAAAAAAATTACTCACAGCCCATTACGACGACATGAGATAAACCTCTTACTCTTTTACGCTTTGACCTTTGCCTTAGTCCTTAGGATTAAAGTCTTATTATAATTATTTTATATTTTAATGGCAACATTTTATTTTCAAAATTGTAGTAAATAATTTTATTATATTTCAATATATACATTTTATTATTTCCATGAAAATAAACATGTAAAATTAAAATAAATATATTAATATTTAAATTCTCTTCTCTCCAATTTATGCCAATCTATACTTATATAAAACTCATTTTTCATTACTTTGCTACTGAGAGACAACTCACAGGTGAATGTACTGGTTATACAAAAACAGAAATTTGGCATGTATGTAAGATTTGGAAGGTTTGGGAGTGTGGGTTAGGAGTAGGATAGGCTTTTTCGAAATCCTTACAAAACGAGAAAAAACGGTATTTTACATCTAAAATCCGACACAAACCAAGTTGCGAGCGACTGTTAGTTTAAAATAAAATAATGAAAACATATTCCATTATAAAGCATATTGTTCTAACACCCACATCATAATTGCCAACAAGAAATATGTCAGTTTCCAAACCATAACTTTTAGTTTTAAATTGAATGGAACCACAGCGGCAGCAAAAAATTAAACTGAATTGCAGTCCCAGATCATATGCATATATTTCCCTTCATAGATGTAAGTTGACATTGAAATAAAAAATATTAGCGGCGTTGAGTTCCGCCACTCAACACGCAACACCTCCAGAAATCAGCGAAAAGTGGATAGCGGAATGGCTGAACATTAGCCTACCTCTGCCTATCCTGCTACATGCGGGATACGGCGTGAAGCAGATTTTTTTAATATACGGATATTAGTAAAAAAATCTCCATACAGAGATGTTAAGAACATAAATAACTTGCAGATTCAATCTGAGGTGAGGTACCTCACTTTAATGAATATCGGGCAAAACATTTTTTTCTTTCTCAAATGAGAGCTATTTCAAAATAATTCTTTAGAGAATCTAATATAAATAATTCTTACTTAATAAATCCTAGAAACAATGGATAAAGGAAAAACAAGACTTACATAACAAGATAACAGATCGGGACAGATCGGGACTCTGCAAACTATCTAAACACATAAATAAGTAGATAAAACCAACGATTTGTGAATCTTTTACTTACAATTTTCCTGTTTTTGCTGTTCGCTTGCATTTTACGATAAATTTATAAATAAATAGTTAACTGTAATCTTAACTGTTATTTATCTGCACACTGATTTTAGGATTTTTTGAGGCCAGTCGTGGCGCAGGGGCAGAAAGTGTGACTGTAAAACCGACTGGTTGTGGGTTCGATCTCCATTGGAGGAGATGAAATATTTACTTAAATTTATATTTCAATTTCTTCGCTCTGGTGTCGAGGACAAGCGCGGCGTTGCGTTCTGCCACTCAACATGCAATGCCTCCAGAATTCGGCAGAAAGTGGGGAACGGAGTGTCTTAACACTAGGTTCCCTCTGCTTACATTGCAGTGTGCGGGATACAGAGGAAGGTGACTGATTTTAGAGATGTGCAGAAAGAACTCGGTGTTAAGTCACTATTTCGTTTGTTCTTCTTCCGTTGCGAGTTTTTTTGAAATAAAAAACTAAAATATTTTATTGTAATAGAAACACAACTTTTGGCGAGCATCTACGACCTATCGTGCTTCAGTTGAGCATATGATTTTTCGTATGCTCAACTGAAGCGCGATTTAATTAAGATTTCCATCTTCAGTTTGCTATTAATGACTTTTGTATTTTTTTTTGTGTAAATAAATAAAGAGACATTATGTGTTGAATGGCGGAACCCAACGCCGCTCCTAGTCATTTTACCAGAGCGACAAAATGAACTTATTTGTGTCGATCGTTACTTATAAAGACATAAATGTATCACATATGAACCTGCACCTATCACGTCTACTAGAAAAATTCCCCGATGGGCCATAGCTAAGTCGCTATACTTCTAGCTGCACAAGTATCACATATTCATAGCGAAGTGATACATCATCGTTACGAATGCTGCAACTGCAAGGTCGTAGGTTGGAGGGTCAAGGGCGTTCGTCACATTTGGCGTCGTTTCCACTGATGTCAAGCCCTCATTAAGCAGAAATGAGCATGCGGTAGCGGGCTGTGTAATAATATTTTTGTGTAAAATATTCTTTGTATACTACTACCATATCAGTAATTCGGATATGGTTACTTTCCTGGAACATTTTTTTTAGGGTTCCCTACGTCAAAAAGTAAAAACAGAATGCTTATAGGATCATTTGGTTGTCTGTCTGTCTAGTCCATTTATCTCGAGATGCCGCGAGGTATATAGCTTAAAATTATGTTCTACATTCAAGTATATAGTCCCTTAGTGCATACAATCGAAAGATACGAGCGTTTATGCATAGATTTTGCGGCCTTTTGTATAAAATTTGCCACGTAACCAAAACGTATAGGATACTTCTCGAGGACCATCAGTTATGAAATTTTTCATGAAGCTTCCTTCACTATTCCCGAAGTTACAATACAAAGAAAGGAATAATCCAAAAAGTGAAAAGTGTAGATATATCATAAAAAAAATACATACTTGTATTTGCTGCTCATTTCATACAAAATGAGTGCGTATACCCGCTTACAAAACTTAAGCTAAAGTTGTATTACTCTGAAATTGGTACAGAAGCGTGCTCGGTGCGTATGCAAGACGCTTAACTTAATTTATTTTTCTTTTTTTTTTTAAATTAACTAAACTTTGATACCGAAATACTGAATAATATAGTAATTGAGTTCGAATAATTTAATTAGATTATAAACTAATATTATTCCGAGATTCTAATCTTAAAACGGTCATAAAGGGAAAACCTTTTCACACTTTTTTTTTTAATTTGCAAAATTGTGTAAAAAAAATATTATGTTAAGAAAAATAAAAAGAAAGTTATAATATATATAAAATTATATTCATTACAAACGATATATGTAGGTATCTAGGCTACAGCTCTCCCAGCACAGGTGTCAGCGAGGCAGCTGGCGCGATATTGGTTTTATGCTAATTTCTATTGACTAAAGCGTCCTCCTCACTTCGGGCGGATAGGAATAAATATTATATCTTGGGTATTAAATATTATAATATAAAAATAACTAACTATTTATTATTATAAAGTTTTCCACAGATGATTATAATTTGAAATTTTATTTGGTATTCACTTTAATAATATATTTTGTTTTTTATTTATTTGTATATACACAAGTGTATGATAATATATCGGATATGAATATCAAACTATTTTCATTCCACATGGATCAACAAAATCGTTTACTTTTAAGTATTTATATTTGTAAACAGTCATTGAATGTCATTTAAAAATACTGACACAACGATATAGACTTCTTAAAATATAAATATTAAAGTTAATATCATCAACATCATTATCATCATTGCCAGCCTCAAGAAATCTATTTATTAAAAAAATATAGATTATTTTAGTGTAGCTATCTATACTGTTACATTTTATGTGGTTTTTCTTGCAAAAAAATGTCGTATTAGAAATATATATCTAAGTCGGTACGTAACATGACAAACACGATCCAATCCCGATGAATTTTTTCACCTGTTCCGAACATTAGCTCAGACAAACAATCAGACAAAACAGACAATTCAATTTTATACATATATAAAATATAATATAATAATAATATTAAATCGGTTATTTCACAATAAGTAAGGCCAATATCAGATTTTTCCGCTCACACTGGCGAACCCACTTTTATGAGGCTGATCCGTCAGGGTTTTTCATTGATAAAGCCAGATGGACGCTTTATTATTCTCCTTCCTGCTTTCAAAGGCTCGTTCAAAATGGATTTTGTGAAGAATCAAGATATCTTTTTTAGATAAAAAAGAAACGATTTTTCACTAGCTATTAAGGGTATTCATGCGATAAATTGATTTCATTTTATAATTTTTTTAGCTTCATACCGTATCACGCAGACAACAGGTTAGGTAAAAAGGTAGAGGGAACATAGTGTTAAGACACTCCCTGTCCGTTTTCTCACAAATTCTGAAAGCTTTGTGTGTTAGGTAGCGGAACTTAACGCCACGCTTTGCCTCGATACCATAGCGACGAAATAAAACCACAACTTGTCGCTTTTACAGTTTACACGTTTGTGTGACTGGCGTGCCACGACTGGCCTCAATTTAATTTTGTGTCTTATTATATTTTCAAATTAGGGGGGCAATATTTATGAAAAATATTTTAATAGAATAAAACTTAAATGGTATAGAGAGACATATAAATGAAATTAAGGTATTTCTTTATTTAAGAAACGAACAAATAACTATTTTTACTGTTTCATGATTCAAGTACATTTTTGAATATGTTGTCCTTATCCTTATAGTTAATAACTATCCTTATGAAACTTTCAAAAATTATCCTTATTCAAATATCTATATATTCTACATAAGAACATCAGTTTTCTAATTTACTTTTGGGGAAAATCACCAGTATTTTTTTTTCGCCGCTGTAATTTTTTGTAAAAATGTAACTTTTTAAAAAAATATTTTATTCTTTGATGTTAATTCCAAAATGTATGAACCATTACTTTGAAATATTATACGATTTCATAGGCCTGATATTGAGCGAGATCAAAGAAAAAAAAATACAAACGTAGATGTCCCAACTGTCTGAGCTGTTTTTGTAAATTTTCTTCAAGAATCCGATGTTGTACATAAATTCACAAATTCCAAATACCTGTGTATACAAATATGTTATATGAAGACAAAATATACATAGGCGTTTTTGCATTTTTTCATATTAAAAAAATCTTTATAATATATAGTTTTCTTATGTTTTTATATGAAACACAAGAGAAGAAGGGAATCTTCACTTTATATTTAAATAGTAGTTAGTACTTTAGAATAAACTACCATATACCTACCCACAATACCTATTCATATTATGTATAATATGAAAATAGCGCCGTCTACCTATTGAAGATCAATAAAATCTCAAACAGTATTTCTAATTTTGCTTTATCGACATAAAAGCTTTGCGAAATTCCAGCAAATCTATTCGTTGGAATAAGCGTTGTTCTTTCAACCGCAAACGACGTTGTTAGTTGTTAAGTTGGAAAACTCCACTATATTATCAGCTTACTGTCAGGTTTTAGTCGATATTATAATTATTTATTTTCTGTTTTTTCAGCTTCGCGCTGGAGCTGCCCTTTTTCTCTATATTAGGGGGAAGAAATGAAAATATTAAATATTTCATTTTCTTGAGTGAGAATCGAACTCACAACCGGTCGCTTTACCCTCGCTGTTCTCTTTATATAGTATAAATAAAGATGCCCTTGAAGCCCTAAAGGTATATTACACGAAAAATTACAATTAATTACAAGATATATATACTATATATCTTATATATCTTATATTAATAGAATTAATAATGTAGGAATACGCCTACTAATACCAAAATGTAACAAGTACTACAATTATGTTTTTTTAGCCTCACGCTGTATCCCGCACATAGCAGGATAGGCAGAGGAAAGCTGTTAATTTAGTGTTAAGATACTCCGTTCCTATTGAGACATTTTTGTTCCACATTTTCTGCTGAAGTTGAGTGGCGGAATTGGATGCCGTGCTTTACCACGTTACCAGAATAAAGAAATTATAAAAATAAATAGTTCATTTGTTCGACTGGGAATCGAACCCACAACCTGTAGTGTTTACCGTGACACGCCTGTGTCTATGGGCCACGTCTGCCTCAACATATAAAATGTTTTAAGACGAAATAACAAAAATAGCAACGAAACGCTTAACGTAGAAGGAAGTAAAATATAATAACGTACTCGTATAACTGTATGGGCTTCACCTGTAATACATACATACATACATACATACATATATATGTATGTAAGACACAATAGAACTCCGTCTATAGGGAGTCTGTACAATGGCTGTAGTACAAAGCCAAGCTACGTACAATCTTTTTCCAGTTAGATTATTAATTTTTGGTAGAACGTTGAGCCTTAGATATTATTAGCACAACGCTGTATTTTGCTGCGGCGTTGAGTTTCGCTACTTAGCACGCTGTCTCCAGAATCCGGCGATATGTGGGAAACGGAAGTGTCTGGAACGGAGTTTTTTAACACTAGATTCCCGGGTTCCCTCTGTTTACTCCGCTATGTGCACGATACAGTGTAAAGCGAGTGTGATAAAAAGGAAAGAAGCTATCTCGCATAATCATAGATAATCTAATGTTAAGATACTTCGTTCTCCACTTTACACCGATTTTTTCGTGTTGAGTGGCGTAACTCAACACCGGGCTTTTGCTTTAGTGCCCGAGCGAAGAATTTAAAATATTAATAAATAATTCACTCCCTCGAGTATGTATCGAACTCACAATCGTCGTGATACAGTCACACCCTTGAGCCTCTGTGCCACTACAGCTTCAATTTTACTATATAAAAAAAAATTAAATTAAATTAAATCAGCTTCACGCTGTATCTTGCACACAGCAGGGTAGACAGAGGGAACCTAGCGCTAAGATACTCCGTTTCCCACTTTCTGCCGAATTCTGGAGGCATTGCGTGATGAGTGGCAGAACTCAACGCCGCGCTTAACCTCGACACCACAGCGAAGAAATGGAAATATAAATTTAATTAAATATTTCATCTCCTCGAGTGGGGATCGAACCCACAACCAGTCGGTTTTACAGTCACACCTCGTGCCGCTGCGCCACGACTGGCCTCAATTTTACTATATAAATAGAATAAATTTAGCAAAAGCTTTGGTTCCCACTCGCACATATGTATTTTACCATTTCAGTGTTTCATCAGCTTCCAACGCCACACCTCGTCTAATCAGACCGTGGCAACGTATAATTTAAATACAAACATTCCTCTGTGTGTGATTCGAACCCACTACAAATGAAATACAGTAAACAGTGTTAATTAGAAACATGCCAATACATCCTAATCAAGCCTGACCTCACATTTGAATAACAATTAAGATTTTATTCTGTAAGAGAATAAATATTATATTATCTTATCTTATGAAAATGAAATATAAATTTAAATAAATATTTCATCTCCTCGAGTGGGGATCGAACCCACAGCCAGTCGGCTTTACAATCACACTTTGTGTCCCTGAGCCACGACTGGTCTCGAATAATTATTACGCTATAAAATAAACTGGTGTACTAGTACATGGTTAATTGAATGAAACTTTTTAAGTTTAAATTTCATTCCCAGAAATTTATTATATAAATATATCACCTATACACGGTGGAAGTGGTAGCTCCACTTTAAATGAAACCACAGTTTTATCTATATATACCCATACTCAAACCCGGAAAACCACCAAATGAAATAACCTCTTATGGACCCATTAGCTTGTTATCACTATTATCAAAATTATTTAAAAAAAAATACTTCATAGATTGCTTGACACACTGAACGAAAAATGTATCATACCTGATCATCAATTAATGTATTTGTCTTTTCTAAGTGTGGATTAACACTTTAAAAATGTTAAAAACATCAAGGTCAGTCCAAAATGGTTGAATAAATGGAAAATAAAAGTGGGTGCTAAAATCTTTACAAGTTAACTTTACTCTTAGAAAAGAACAATGTCCTATAGTCACCATAGATGGCCACGAATTGCCACAGCAATACAAGTAAGTACCTTGGTGTGCATTTAGACAGTAAACTGACGTGGAAATTCCATATTCGTGTAAAAGGAATGGAAATTTTGTTAAAATATAAATGTCTTTACTGGCTACTCGGAAGAAATTCTTAACTATCTATAATAAACTTCTGATTTGTAAATGATTTTAAAGCCACTATCCTACGGCAGCCAACTTTGAGGATCTGCATGTGTCTCCAATATTAATAAAATTCAAAGAACTCAAAATTATATCTTAAAACAAGTCGGGACAGTTCCCGATTCCATCAGTCCATGATTCATACAAATTAAGAAAATGCATAACTATCTCCAAATACTTATCTACAGTAAAAGGGGAAATACAGATCAGTAATAACAACTATAAAACGCTTGAAAATAAATTACCCAAAATCACCCAAATAAATTAGAAGAACAACTCACCTTATCTATGGCAATAAACCGACTAAAGGAAACAAATTCTAAACACAGCCACCCCAATGTCATGCTAGGCAGTTATTCCATATGGAATATATTTTCCAATGGGGAATGAGTTCCTAAAAAGCCACTATAGCTCTCCACACACCTGTTCATAGTCCTTAGACTGATCGCATGATAATATCTCACAAAATAAAAATAAATCTACAGTCAAATCTCTTTGTAGGCTCGTAAGTATAAGCATTTTCATAGCTATAGAAAGTTCACACTGCATACTTGGGTATGAGATCATCGACAAAAGGCAGGTACTTTTCCGCTTATAAAAGCTCAATACCTGAATAGATTTCTTCAGAAGGAAGCCATTGTAGTATTTTTTTATATCTTCTTCAATAACTCATAACTTAGAATTAAAAAAGACGAGAAAAGAAAAGTTATTTGTCATAAAATGATGTACCATTGTGTCGTTTTTGCTGCATTTTGTTTTAAATTCGCTATAGGGTACTTCTAGTGGACCTACGGTTATGAAATTTGGCACAAAGTGAGATTTTACAATACAAATAAATGGAAAAATTTTATACGTTGTACTTCCCGTTGAACAGTTTTGCAACCTTCGCAATTCTAAAATTGGTATAGAACTTTCGTTGGGCGAATCCGACTCGCGCTTGACCAATTTAAATTTATTTTATCATTATTGTATTTTTTTTTAAAACCTTTTATTTATTTTAGCGCAGTTTGTAAACAAACAATAATAAACATAATTTGGGCGTCCGGAAGGTCTCACTCCAGGAACTGATATAGCAAGGCACTTGCATCCTACATATAGTACGAAATAGTGCAGGCCAGCATTCGCTGTCGTATAAAAAAACAAAACAATATAGAAACTCGATATCTCAAATTTATATATTTTTGAAAGAGATGAAGAAAGGATGGAATGTAAAATCAGTGTAAATGGTAAGATATTAGAACAAGTGAATGAAGTGATGTATTTGGGAAGTATGTTCAGTAGAGATGGGAGAAACGAGATGGATGTGGAAAGGCGTATTGCTGCCAGTAACAAGGTGAACGGAGCTTTAGCTGTATTGATGAGACGGCGAAACGTCAGAGCTGCGTGTTTGGACCTACACAATGCAGTGTTGGTACCGACGCTGTTATACGGCAGTGAAATACCCACGGGTATTACAGAAGAAGAATGAAAGAAAGATGAATGCCGTGGAGATGCGATCTCTTCGTAGGATCGAATCCGCAATGAAGAGATACATAGAATGTTAGGTACTAGCGAGAATGTCACGGTGAAAATGAAGAAGAACGTGCTCAGCTAGTTAGGGCACGTCGAACGAATGAGTGATGAAAGAATTTCAAAAAAGATTTATGATGGAAAAGTGAGTGGTAAGACAGAACGAGGGAGACCTCGGTTGACCTTCGGAAACATAGTATCAAAGATACATTCACAAAGATAACATGAGGAACCCCCGGAGAGCATGTATGAAGAGGTTGATGACAGTGGACGAGGCGAAAGAGGTATGTAGAGAGCGTAGCGTTTGGCGCTCCGTTCTCTCTGACAACCCCTAGCTAGGCTAGGGATAAAGCGTGAATCTAAGTTAAGTTAAGATATCTCAAAGCGTTCCTAAGATAAAGAGCCTTGACAGACAGATAGACAGACAAACGAGACAGAAGTAAGGAACCCTAAAAATTTCGTGTGGATTTTTATTTAACACCTGTAGTTAGGTACTTCAAAAACTTTGCAGTAGAAAATGGAAAAACAAATAAATAACCGTTAAAAAGTTATGAAGTAAGCTCGAATGCACAAACAATGAGTCTCGAGGGCGAACTGGAAATTGTACCTTGGGTTGCTTTTTAAGAACACAGTATATTCGTTATTATAGGATTATTTTTGTAATATTTTAAATTAAATTGTCATTAGTATGGCTAGAATTGGTAAAAAATTGTAGTTATAAATAATAAATTGAAACCAGTCGTGGCGCAGGGGCACAAGCGTGTAACTCTAAACATGACGGGTTGTGGGGTTCGATTCCTGCTAGAGGATATGAAATATTTAATATTTTCGTTTCTTCACTCTGGTGTCGAGGTAAGGCGCTGGATTGAGTTCCGCCATTCATCACGCGTTGCCTCAAAACTCGGCGGGAAGTGGAGAGCGGAGTGTCTTTTGGTAGTTATCTACTGACGCTACAGCAGGTACACGGATATTTAAGTGCAGGTTCGTGTAGGTTATGTTAGTAATTTTTAAATTTGAAAGTTTTTAACCTAACCTAACCTGTCTGAAAAATCGCATAATCTATAGCTGCAGTGGCTATGATATTTTTTAATATTTATATTATGGCTATAGTCAAGATACTACTACTAACTAACCTACTAATTTCAAAAGAAAACGCGCAACGAGTTATGAAAAAAATGTAGAAAAATATTGTGACTCTATATATTATTACATAAACCACACGACACGGTGATAGTAGCATTCTATAGAATCTTACTATCACCGTATCGTGTATACACGATGGTCGTAGATTCAAATTCTAACCAGGGGTATGTTATATTTATAATATTGGTATTTCATTTCTTAAGCACGTTCATTTCCATCTTATTATAATTTAATTGGTGGCGGTCCACCCAGGTCACTGAGAAGCATGTACTATGAAGTATGATATTTAATAATGTCTTTCATTAGTAAAAATCAAAAGGAAGGAACCCCGGAACCTATTATATTCTTTTCTCAGATTCCCCTTTTTAACCATAAATATTAATTTTTAAAGATAAGACCTGATTGAAATCAAAAAGGATCGTCTCTAAATATCTTTAATTAAGTTTCCGACAAATATACATACGAGTACACATTGGTTAAAAAGAACACATTTTAATAAGTACCTATTAAAAAGCGATGTTATATTAAATTAAACAATTTAACACTCCACAACTCTAAATGGCTTTTATACATTTGTTGACTTTAACACTGCGCGATATTTACTTTACACAAAGTTGTGTTATCTCTGCAACACAGGAGTGAGTTCAAATCCAGTTGGAAACTTTTGTTTACACAACACCGATGAGTATTACCTCCAGGTATTTAGCGGAACATCGTATTATTTTTTTTGTTTTAGCTTCACACTGTATCTCGCATTTAGCAGGGTAGGCAGCAGTGGCGTAGGGAGCTTAACTTGCGCCCGGGGCAAAATATTTTTTTAGCGCCCCCCAGGTGAAAACCTTATAAGTTCATCTCTATAATAAGACAGTAAAAATATTTTATCTGTACATTTAGTAATTTTGACCGAAATGGATATAGGGACACTTCAAAAAAATAATAGAAATCAAAAATATTTTTTTTTTAATTTCTTGTCTGTCTGTCTGTCGATATGTATGGTCACATTTTTCTCCGAAAGTACTGAACCGATTTACTTAAAAGTTTCACCAATTGCTTTGTATTAACTCAACTTAACTATTAAAGTGTTTTCATCAAAATCGGTTCATTAAAAAAAATATCGTCATTTGAATGAACTCAAGGCATTAGTTTGCCTGCGAATGTTATATAGCAATCGCGCTTGTAAGATTCCTGGCTAAAGACATTCGAAACATCTTGGTTATATGACTGTTGATAAAAATATATATTTTTGAAGCACTATCATATAATATTTTATACAATAAAGTAAACAAAATTGAATTGTTAGTGGTAATTACCTTCATAAATCATAACAGTTAAGTTAAAGTCGTAATTAATTCAACATAGAGATAAAGAACGATTTGATCTTGAAAGAAATATCAAGTATCAAAATGCCTAAAAACATCCTTTCTACTTGTACACTGTAATAACTACATATTTACCAATTGTACATTTAGCTAATAATAGATATATGTAACTCATTTTAACAGTGTACATGAGTTGATATGCAATTATTACAGTTATTTTATGAATCATTACACAAATCAATAACGTTCAATCATTAAATCAACATTTAAGGCTGTTTTTGAAGCAGTAAATTAAATTATTAACTGACATCAGCACATTTAAGGTAAAAAGAACGTAATGTTACGAAATATGTACGTATAATAAATAATTAGCTTTATGTATATTTTATATATCAAATATCAACATTGGTCGTATTTTTTAGTTCGAAACAATCAAAAATTTCTTATAGAAATTACGATAATGTCGTAAAAAAATCATATTAGAATATTATAGACTAGCGGCTCGCCCACGGCTTCGCCCGCTTCCAAATACATGATTATTGATTTAATAAGCAGAATTGATCGACAACTATAATGACTTCTTTTACCTATATAATATACTCTGTTAAATGTGCTGATGTCAGTGAATAATTTAATTTACTCATTCAGAAACAGCCTTAAATGTTAAATTATTGATTTGAAGGATTCATATTATTCTTTGTAAAATAACTGTAATAATTGCATATTAACTCTTGTACAGTTTTTAAATTAGTTACATATATTATATGACCGAACCAACCAAAAAATCTTTGTATTTACTTGATATTTCTTTCAAGATCGTTCTTTATCTCTGTGTTGAATTAATTACGACTTCTTTCAAATGACGATTACTTTTTTTTAATGAACCGATTTTGATGAACTAAACTTTAGTAGTTAAGTTGAGTTAAAACAAAGCAATTGGTGAAATTTTCAAGTAAATCGGTTTAGTACTTTCAGAGAAAAATGCGGACAAAAATATGTCGACAGACAGACAAGAAATTAAAAAAAAATATTTTTGCTTTCTATTATTCTTTTTAAGTGTCCCTCTATCCATTTCAGTCAAAATTACTAAATGTACAGACAAAATATTTTTACTGTCTTATTATATATAGAGATAGAGATTAAAGTAATAAAAAATCATATTAGAAGTCATTTTAGATGTCAATGAATTCTGCTTATTAAGTCAATAATCATGTAGTTTAAGTTTTAATCAATAAAATCATCAAAGTTAATCATTTCAATTTTTTCTCTTTTCACACTTAAAAATGCGAGCTCACTTAGGCGATCCATCGTTGATCGTGGATAGCAATTGATACTGAGATAGTCAGAAGAACTTGCAGTGCCACTCTCAGATTTGGAAAGACATCTCCTCCTTACGAGATTATAAAAGTAAGCAAATCTAATGGGGTTTTAGGTTCACTTTCTTTTCTACTGGGGAGTAACATTTTGCAGTCACATATTTCGATAAAGAGTTCTATTCCATTGAAATCTGTATTGTAAAATTCCCTCAAATCTTTACAACTTTTTCAAGGTCGTTATCAACATTATCCTTGTTTAATAAATTTTGAATGTCTAGTAGAAATCCAAATTTGAAATTAAGGTCACTTAATCGCGTAAATCGGGTACATATTCCTTGTTGAATACGCTCAAGGACGCTTTTCAAAACACGGGAAATTTAACTTTCTGCAGAAAGACCAACATCTTTAGCCTATTCTCCATGCATTTTACGGCGTCTTTATACACGTGTTGTATTAATATCCTATTTTTTACAAATAGACTTCGCTTTTTCTATTGAGGCAATAGAATTTTTTTACAGAGATTTTCTCGAATTTAGGCTAGTTCAAGATCATGAAACGCTTACCTAAAATTCATTTTAAGATCTTGTAATCTGAGTTGCACATGATCTATTCTCCTTAAGATTTCATACCAGAAATGAACCAAAACTATGAAACTAAAGTTTTGTATATTTTGCAACAGAATTGAAGATTCACTTCTGGTGTCGCTTGTAGTCATCTGTTATTTTTTTATAATAGATCTACTATTTATTCTAGCCTATCGACGATAACGCTAACCGCTTGTATTCTGGCACTCCATCGTGTTTCAGATTCACGTTTGACAGATTTTGTTATAGCATTTTTAATAATTCCCATCGCAACGTTAAACATGACAAAAAGAGATATATGTTTTCAATTATTAAAAAACATGTCACAACAATTGGCTCTTGTTTAGCTGCAGTAACTCCTACCAAATTCAATGAATGATTATCACAATTTACAAACAATGCTTTATAATTTTTTTCTATTATTCTTTGTTGAACGCCAGATGTGTGTCCTGCCATCACGGGAGCACTATCGTAACATTGTGATCTGCAGTTTGTAAGTGAAATTTCATGGGAAATTAATTTATCTAAAATCGTATTTTTGATCAATCCTGCTTTTTGGCATGTATGCCGATAAAACCCAAAAAAGATTCTTTTATAGAAACTTTTTTATTGATAAAATGTTCACTTTGAGAGATATTTGGAGTTGAATCAAGCAAAATTTCATTATTTCTTTTGTTATCTTTTGATACTTGTACTTGAACTGTACATACCAGAAGTTGAATGAATTCATTTCGAATCTGTGGTGATATATATGAGATAGTTTTTGGAATTTCTGTGGCATGTTTCATATGATTTCCTAGTCGCGGATCGAACTGAGCTACAAGTCTGGACAAATAGCAGGTTTCCTTTGTTTGTACCATCTTTAAGTGCTAGTTTTTCAACATGGCCACGCAGAGGAAGATTTTGCATAATTAAATACCTCATGCAAGCTAATATTCTTTGCAATATATTTCGCTATCTTTCTTTTTTTTCTGAATGTGCGCTACTTCAATTTCCGTTTTACTTGTTAATCTACGTTATGTCTCTTTCCAAGCTGTAAGTTATTTTGGAGAATTTGGACTTTCATGGCTAATGAATTTATCTTTTTCCTATCATTTATTAAAACCAGCAGATGTTATGAAAGATGATTGTGTAGTGAAATTTGGTGTACTAAATAGTAAGCAACAATAGCAATACGTGGCAATATTTTTTGGTAAATATAATAACCAAGATCGGTTAACTTCAGTTCCTTCCTTTTCATTACCGACTCGTCGAGAAAACCAACATGTTGGCATTAGGTGATTAGTCGATGTTATTACTGCATTTAAACTGGCTTTGTTTTGATATGTGCTAGGTTCAAAAATATTCATTTCTCTTAGAAGTTGGTCCGATATTATAGGACAATTGTTGCTAAATTTTAAATAAGTCTTATCCTTGTAATTCAGAACGTCCGGAAATACGCTTTTCTTTTTTTGCTTTAGGCTTTTCATCAAATTTCAAAAAACACAGATTTAGCATTTGTAATGTACTTGGATGTATCTTCTTCAGAGTCTTGTATTTGTTGTGTTGTGTCAATACATAAAAGTTTAGAAGCAGTAGGTGTACACTGGATCTAACTCTAAATCTGATTTTACATTTTATCATTGATGCCCCTTTTGCATTTAGAAGGTTTTTTTAATTTACATGTAGAAGAAGTACAGAATGCTAATATTTTTCAATGGTAATGCTTGTGAGGTACATTAAATCAATAAATAAAATATTACGCACACTACCATGTCTTTGTGACAATATTTATACTTTTAGTGGCATACCTACATTTTACTATGGCCACGCCAACGCACATTATTATATGCGTCAATTGGTACTCTAGAAACATATAAAATCTTTAATTGTCGCGATTTTTACATATTTTAAATATATTTTTTAAATAATATAAAAAATAATAACCTTTTATTTCTTGCTAAGGCAAATTTACAAAAAGGTTTTCTTTCGCCTGTATTTAATTTGAGGTAAATAACCAATGCGATATTTAAATAAAATTTAAGTTAAAAAGGTTTTCGGACCGCTTGGCGCCCCTATGTGAGTAGCGCCCGGGGCAAAAGGACCCCCCTTGCCCCCCCCTCACTACGCCACTGGTAGGCAGAGAGTCTTTCTTTAAAGAGAAATCTCTTTCACGGGTACGCTCATAGGTGTAGGAAGGGGAGGAGCGTAAAATTTCTGGTGCCCACTCCAGAAATTTTACATACAAAAAAATTGCCCCGAAACTGAAAATCAAATCAAAGCTAAAGTCTCTCCCCAGAAAATATTTCTAGATACGCTAATGGGTACGCCACCCGAATGGGGATTCAAGCGGGTTATGTGGGATTAATGGATGATGGCAGAAGTAGTCCGTCCTCACTACCCACCAAAATGGTGCTCGACCACCACAAGCCAGAGCTACGGGGCAGAAGGAGACTAGTGTTAAGATACTCCACTCCCCACTTTCCGCTGACTATATCGTAGTATCGTAGTGTCATCAAATACACCTTTTTTACGTAGCCTTTGTACAGATCAGCGTTTATTTTTTTATATACCAAAAAAAACAATATTTTTGGCGTGAACGTGAAGCGAAAATCCATCTTTACAAACTTTCACATTTAGAATATTATAATAATAAATATTATTATTGTTATAGTAGGATAGTTGTTGGCTATAATTCTACTCAAAAAGATCTTTATACTCATAATATAATATAGGCGTATATTTCTATTTGAAAAGAAAAAAATAATTGCCAATCGACAGACAAGACGTGTTATTTATATTTGCATTTCACGCTGTATCCCGCGCATAGCATCGTAGGCAGAGATAACCTAGTGTTAAGACACTCCGTTCTCAATAAGACACTTCCCTTCCCCACCTTCTGCTAAATTCTGGTGGCATTGCATGTTGAATAGAGAAACTTAACGCCGTGTTTTGTTTGTTACCAAAGCGTGGAAATGAAAATATTAAATATTCCATTTTTTCGAGTGAGAATCGAATCCACAATCTGTTGCTTTTACAGTCGCCCCTTTTTTGAGCTATGATGATGGATTTTTCTAAGTATAATATAATTATATAGCTGTGCTAAATCTAAAAACAATTTATATATCTATCAATATATTATTTTAAATTGTAATTTTAATATCAAGTAAAAGCATATCTAATATCAAAACCAATTTTCTCCTATTCAATACCCCTACAACATAACTTAATACCCTCTATTATACTTACGACCTAAATTACATGCTTATGAAAGGAGTCCACCTAAATCAAATATTTGAATTTTTCTTACATTACCTTTATTTTGTCTGAGCTGACGTCAGAGGGAAAAATCCTAGCAAATATTTACTAGAAACAACCGAAAATATTACTTCCACGATATACATTGATGTTTTAGTTGGTCTTTCTCCTATAAAGTTAGAGTCAAAGGAGTAATGTATTTAGGTGTGTGTAAAGAGTGGATTGGGGCCGAAAGTGAATCGGAGACGCCCGTATCGATCTGGCTTAGTTTATGAATGGCCCTCCCCGCGCCCTCCAACACTCTGGCCGGGTACCTATTCAGCTACTTTAGATGATTGCCTCGTAAAATACACGTACATTTTATATTGGCCACTTAAAGCTAAATTTAAGGTAAAAATTTCGGTTTTTTTCGCTAAAATTAAATTATATTTTTATTATTTGCAGCTGTTTTGGTAATATTGTTTGTTTTGTTGTAATTGAGAATGTTTGTTGGCTTTTATATGTATGTATTTGAATTGTGTTATATTAGAACAGGTTCACGCTGTATCCCGCAAGTAGGTAGAGGAGAGGGCCTAGTGTTAAGACACTCCGTTCCTCACTTTCCGCTTAATTCTGGAGGCATTGCGTGTTGAGGCGTTAAGTACCGCCATTCAAAACACAATGCCTCCAAACTTCGGCAGTAAGTGGGAAACGGCTGTAGTTTAATGGAAACGGAGTATATTAAAACTTTAAGATTCTTAGATTATCTGTGCTTACCCTGCTTTGTGCGTGAATAAATTAAAAAACACAGCATCTATTCAAAATTTTAAATATTTGTAATAACTACACCAAATTAGCCGCTAAAAGATATTTTTTTAATATAAATTGAATGAATATAGTGAAAATATGAAAAATAAAAAGTTATTATACGAAACTGAGTTCCTTACAGTTGAAGATTGCCACATTTCATAATAAATAAAAAGAATCTGATAAATAAATGAATGTGCTTACAACAAATTAAAGAGCACATATGGATTCTATGGATCAGCGTTTCGAGTCACTCAATAAAACTTATATTTGTGAGAGTCAAGCGCCCACACGGAGCTATCCAAGGGAGATGTCAGAAATACTTTCCCAATCTCAAGCTGATGGATGGAGCTCAGAGCAGCTTTTTAGATATTAAAAAGTCACAACTTATAAAAATAAGTAATATTATAGTATATACTGACAATCTGGGGAAAATATGGAAGTGATTTTAAATAAGATTTATAAAAGACTTACTTCCAAATGGTGAATAAAATTCTATGTAATACTCGCTGTCCTAATACAAATTTAATTATTTTAATCTGTGAAAGAGGAGAGGTAAATAAAAAAAAAATTACAAGACGACTGATAAATTTAAGTGTAAAATAAATATTATGTTTACATTTTCATATATAAAGAAGTTGCCACAAGAAAACGGTATCGTATTTAATTCAAATATTATGTTACATATATTGACAAAAAGTAATTATGTAACGTTAAGCGATAATTGATGGTGATCTCCTGAGTCATTAGTCAGTATGCGGGTCCCACAAGGGAGTATTTTGGCCCTTTTCTGTTTTCAATATATATAAATGATTTACCATGTCTAGTTGGAAAGAATCATCAGATAGTATTTTTTGCTGATGACACTTCATTGATTTGATATAAAATAAAACGACGACAAAACATATATGATGATGTAAACAATGCTCTATCGAAAGTAGTTAAAGTTTAGTGTTAATAACTTACCCCATTGAATAGTAAAAAAAACTAAATGTATAATTTTCAGAACATCTAACACAAAAATTGTTAAGGCTGAGGTACTCTTGAATGGTGAAGCAGTGGATCCTCTCTCTCTCTCTAGGTATCACCATTGACTCTAAATTACATTGGGAACCTAATATTAATGGATTGACGAATAGACTTAGCTAGAAGCGAGCTATTCGCGCAAACTGTACCTTAAAAAAATATTGACAGTAGCATCATAATATTTTTTTTACTTTAAGAAAAATATTAATGATTTTACCATAATTGGTTGTGTACATAAACCAATACGAGCACTCCTATTGCTCGAGATACTTATCACACCTGTAACCCGATTACATTATAATATAGGACATGTGTATGCATTTACAGTAGGATCTCATCTCCGAGAATGTTCTATATCACAATTTGAAAGAATTATGAAAAGACGTTTGTCTGTTAAAGGTTATTACCAAATTAATGATTATATAAATGATAACACGCCTAGGGAATGAAATGCTCGCTGTTCCAGTTTGTTTCAAAGTATCATTGTCACAAATTTAAATGTGTTTTTCTAATATATAATTGATTTAAAAAAAAGTCCCGCTAAGTTTGTTGCGCCGGTTCTTCTCAGGTATGAGGCATTAACTTTAGTGAACTGGTGGTAAATTATTTGACGTTCAAAAAATTAAGCATGTAACTTCTTATTTTGAATAAAATTATTTGAATTTGAATATTAAGGAGAGGCAGATTCTGCGGGAAATGTAAATGCAATGATTATGGGTTCGATCCCCATCTGGAGTAATAAATTTTTCGCTTTCTCCTCACAAGACGACCCCGTCGAGTTTAATCACAATACGCAACGTTTCCTATTCGGGAAACATGGAGTGTCTAGACACTAGGTAATTTTTGCCCAACTAAATAGTACTACTATTTAGTTGGGACAAATTGTGAAACTTAAAAAATATATATGAAGTAGTTGTAATTATAAATCAAGAAAAATTAAGAGTGGATCAGGTCGGAACCATGAATGTTGCGTATCATTCTTCAAGTCCTCAATTCACAGGGTAAACACTAAAGTCTACTACTAATGTATCTTTAATAATTGCCATTCGACCTATATTCTAGTCGGTTCATATTTCTAATAATATTTTTTCGTCTGTATTTTTACGCTCTAGAAATATTATTTTTTTATTTCATTTGATATAGTATTTCAAAATGCTTGTAATTAACACGCTATAATGATTTTCATTTTTCCTTACCACCTATCCTGTTTAATTGAATATTTAAGAAACTTTAAGATACCTATATGTACCTACTATATATAAAACTACGTATCTAAAAAAATCAAATCAGCTTCACGCTGTATCCCGGACACAGCAGGGTAGGTAGAGGGTTAAGACACTTCGTTCCCCACTTTTCGTCGAGGTTCTGGAGGCATTGAGTGGCGGAACTCAACGCCGTGCTTTGCCTCGACACCAGAGCGAAAAAATGAAAATATAAATGTAATTAAATATTTCATTTCCTCGAGTGGTAATCGAATCCACAACCAGTCGATTTTATAGTCACACTTTGTGCCCCTGCGCCACAACTGGCCCCATATACGTATATATTCTTTTGTATACGTAAAAATACCGTGTAGGAGATTATTCTACATTCGTTACAACATTTAGAGAATGTCTTGCCATTTGAAATTTTAAGTTTCTATATCTATAAACCAGTCGAAAATGAAATCAGAAGTAGAAAATGTGGAAGAGACCTTCTAAAAAATCTTGAAATTATTAACTAGCAGACCTTCTAGATTACCTGTATAGCAAAACTGACAAATCCCATTACTCAATTTCTGAAAATTCAATTAAAATCCAAACCAAAAAAAAAAATATAGTGATATACATACATGAAAAAATAATAATAACAAGAGTATATATAAATTTCTTTATGCACAAAATTCTTTAAAGTTTAGTCACGTTTTGTATCTCTCGACCTTCGTCCGCAAGATGTTTCTGGGCCAAAAATTATTGTATGAAGTGTACTCGACGGCGAGGGTACCTGACCCGTTCCACCTCGCGGAACAGATTGAATGATGCTGAGATGCTACCTTGTGACAAGACTACCTAGTCCCTGTATAAAATACCTATAGACCTACAGGTATCTACAGGTACCTACTGGTACCTATAAGTATTTTATGACTACTGCGAAAACACGAACAAGTGAAGCGAACTAACCGACTTACGACGCCAGCTCAGTTTAACGAACTAGTTATATTATTAAATTTAGATATTTGGTATATTTTATTTGGGAATGTCATTTTGTAAGTATATCTGAGGCCAGTCGTGGCGTAGAGGTAAGACTGTAAACGCGACAGGTTGTGGATTCGATTTCCACTCTAGGATTAAATAATTTATATTTACAATTTTTCGCTCTGGTGTGTGAGGCAAAGCGCCGCGTTGAATTCCGACTCTCAAGACGAAATGCCTACAGAATTCGGCGGAAATTGGAAAGCAGAGTATCTTGAAACTAACCTCTATCTGCCTAAACCTAAAAAAACCTCTGTAAATAATTACTCAATATTTAGTTTTGTTCCATACAGCATTTTTAAAGTATTTTTATGTATTTATGACCTACCTGTAGTATAGGTACTTGCGTTTCTACAATTTTAATATATATATATATATATATATATATATATATATATATATATATATATATATATATATATATATATATATATATATATATATTTTTATTATTTCTTACTCGACGTTCTAGCATAATATATTTTTATTGTGTGTAGAGTTGAGACCGAGAGTTACAAAAAAAGTAACGTTACATAAAAAGTAAAGTTGAGTTCCGCCACTCATCACGCTATGCCTCCAGAATTCGGCGGAAACTGGGGAACGGAGTGTCTTAACACTAGTTTCTCTCTGCCTACCCTGCTATGTGCGGGATACCGCATGAAGCTGCATTTATTTTCTTTTAATTTTTTTTTGTATAATAGCTCGTCCGTCTAGCGCAATGAAATAATAGGTAATATAATTGATAAAAAGATTGGGATTAAGAAACAAAAATTGCTTACAGGATCATCATAAATACATAAAAATACTTTAAAAAATGTAGTATGGGGCAAAACTAATTATTGAGTAATTATTTTTTACTTTAAATATATTTTTTGGTCGTTATCAACTTCTCTTATCAATTATAATACTAAACTTATAATATAAACACAGCTTTGAAGCTAGGTCCTGGCTGACGGGGAGGGAGAGACCCTCTTCCTCTTAAGCCGCAAGACTAAATTGCGTAAATTTTGTATAACTACATTCACCACTAACATGAAGTTAAATTTAGTATCCCAATAGACTATTTGACCACAACATTTCGTATCAAAGTTCTGTTATCTATACGAACATTTAATGTTTTGCCAATTTCAAAGATGATTTATATAGAGAGGCCAGTCGTGGCGCAGCGGCACGAGGTGTGACTGTAAAACCGACTGGTTGTGGGTTCGATCCCCACTCGAGAAGATGAAATATTTACTTAAATTTATATTTTCATTTCTTCGCTCTAGTGTCGAAGACAAGCACGGCGTTGCGTTCTGCCACTCAACACGCAATGCCTCCGGAATTCAGCAGAAAGTGGGGAACGGAGTGTCATAACACTAAGTTCCCTCTGCCTATCCTGTAGTGTGCGGGATACAGCGTGAAGCTGATAAAAATTTATATAGTACTCTGCTTATCTGAATCTACAAGATTTAGCCGCTTAGCTGTTTTTAATAGTAATAGTAACAGAAATATGGGGAAGTTTTTTTTTGACAAAGATATTGGAACTTATAAGCAAATGTTATTTCATCATCAAGGAAATTTAATGAAGATAAGTTTTGTCTTTTATAGCATGTAATATGGTCGTATATTTTTCGAAAAAATGTAAAACGCTGCTTTTACGGCCACAAGCATAGGCTCGAGTCCTGTGGGCGGCGCCCTTGCTGCTGTTTTCGTCCTCGCAAACAGCCACGTAGTGCTTGCACTCTCTCAAAATTATGAGAAATGATTGAATGTAAAAAAATTAAATTAAAAATTAGCTTCACGCTGTATCCCGCACACAGCAGGGTAGGCAGAGGGAACCTAGTGTTTCTTAAGACACTCCGTTCCCCACTTTCTGCCGGATTCTGGAGGCATTGCGTGTTGAGTGGCAGAACTCAACGCCGCGCTTAACCTCGACACCAGAGCGAAGAAATGGAAATATAAATTTAAGTAAATATTTCATCTCCTCGAGTGGGGATCGAACCCACAACCAGTCGGTTTTGCAGTCACACCTCGTGCCGCTGCGCCACGACCGGCCTCAATTGATGGAATGTATGAATTATATAATATATCTTTTGGCAAATGTTTGCATAATAAAAGAATTATAGTATGCGGGTGAAGCCGCGAGGGAGCCGCTAGTATTTTATAATAATCAAATCTAACCCTACATTCTACATTCCCCAGATGTTCTACATTAATAACAATAATTACGTCATACATACATACCTTTAATATTCTAAGCTCCTTAATACCTAAAACCATCGATACCACAAACTACTGGAGTGCTATTTTCAGACTCTCAGATTATTATATTACATAATATATTTCTTTACTTTGAATTAACGTTTAAAAGTACATGTTTTCTAAATAATCCATGTTTGAAACAGAAAAAATATATGAGGTATACCCTGATTTTTAGGGTTCCTTACATTTTAAGAAAAAAGGAACCCTTATAAGATCATTTGTTGTCTATCTGTCTGTCTGTCTGTCTGTATGTCAAGAGCCTTTATCTCAGGAACACTTCGATATTCGCAAGATATCGAGTTGAAATTTAAATGAAATCCTCAGATGTAAGGTTACATGATTTCTTGAAGAAAATAAATATTTCTACATTTACTTAAAAAAAGATATGACTGTTTATATCGCAAAAAACGCGGAACGTCACTATTGAAGGAATCAAAATTCATAGGGTACTTCCGGTTGACCTAGAATTATGAAATTTGGCATCTAGCATCTACTAGTTCAGGAAAAAAGTATGAAGCAGGGGCATAAAGAAAGTAACTGTAAAATCGACTGATTGTGGGTTCGATCCCCACTCGAGGAAGTGAAATATTTATTTACATTTATATTATCATTTCCTCGCTCTGGTGTCTAGGCAAAAGTGCGGCGTTGAATTCCGCCACTCCAGAACTCGGCGGGAAGTGGAGAACGGAGTTCCTAACACTAAGTTCCTCCTGCCTACTCTGCTGTGTGCTGGATACAGCGTGAATCTGATTTTATTTACCCTTTAAGAAAGTCGAACTAGCAAATGCAGATATCGATTTCACGGCGGCTGCGCTAACGCGGTACACCGTCTACGACTCCGTCCTAACAACATCACTTGCGACTGTAACTTCATTTATATTGAAATCTTGAAACGTATGTACCTTTTATTTAGTGGAATAGAAAAGCTAACCTAATGTAATATCTTTTCATTTTTACATACTGTGTGAGTTACTATCAAAAAGTACGTATAAATAAAATGTAATCAATCCTTAAAACAAATAGTACAAATATCCTTATAAATATTAATACGTACTATTTGAATCTATAAGATTATAACTGGTGGTAGTAGCAAAGATGTTGAGGCAAAACGCGGCGTTGAGTTCCGCCACTCAATACCCAATGCTTCCAGAGTTCGGTGAAAAATGGGGAACGGAGTGTCTTAACTAGGTCCCTCTGCCTAATTAAAAAAAATAATGAACTATGAACATGAAATAACTGATTTTATATATATTTCTATAAACAATACACAAAAAAAGGCAGCGGCAAAATCATCCCAACTATACGAAGTACTCAAAATACATATCTGTAACAATAGTTGAAAACCACTGAAAAGGCTTACTGTGGTTTGACATTTTCACTTTGGATTTGTTGACCACTTGAGCGACAAAGCCTCAACAACGGAACTCAAAGCCTCAACAACGGGACTCAGAACCTCAACAACGGGATTCATTGTGAACGGGATCTAAGAACTAATCCATTTTGTCGTTGGAGGGCTCGCGGACGAATTGTGGCGAGCGATTTTGCCGTTTTATTGACTGTACCGCAAAAGGTGCACTTCGTCGCGGTCTCTATGGAGCCGATTTCCTCTTTAACCTGATTTCGGTATTGAAATCGGTTGGGAGTTTAAAACAGAATGGTGTAAATATTTTTGGTAAATTGAATTGATTTCTTTGAAATGTATGTTTATTATATTTTTTTTTCAGCTTCACGCTATATCACGCACACAGCAGGGTAGGCAGAGGGAACCTAGTGTTAAGACACTCCGTTCCCCACTTTCTGCCGAATTCTGGAGTCATTGCGTGTTGAGTGGCAGAACTCAACGCCGCGCTTAACCTCGACACCAGAGCGAAGAAATGGAAATATAAATTTAAGTAAATATTTCATCTCCTCGAGTGGGGATCGAACCCACAACCAGTCGATTTCACAGTCACACCTTGTGCCACTGCGCTACGACTGGCCTCGATGTATGTATATATTACAGATAAAAACTATTTTAAAGTTTTAATTGTGGTTCATTAAATTTTCACTTAATTTTGACAACTTTTATAAGTGGTACTTCCCGTTGACCTACAATCCTGAAAATAGTATGGAACCCTGAGTGGGCGAGTTTGACCTCTGTGACTGTTATAGGTTATATGAGAACAGCTTAAGGTGATGAAAGTCGGTGTAACTATAAATATTTTATTTTCACCGTCACCAGGTAGCGTTTACCTACAAAATAAGCGATATATGATGATGTTTTTGCTATTTTAAGCAAAACTATTAAATTACAAGTATTTCATATCACTTTTTAAAGGAAGTCTTTTTGCATGTATTATTATATTGCAAAAAATAAAATATATACACAGACATTGACTTCTGCTCTATTCCCTAGTAATGCAAAGGAGATGTAAAAAAAATAATAATAACAAACCTATAAGTAAGTTATGTTATAAAAAATAAAAGATATTAAGATAATGTATGGTTTTACTTTTGTCAATAGGAAGCTCTCCCAGCGTTTTCTTTTGAATAATATATACTTGTGTAGACCCGCGTCACAATAGTGCAAAACTTTTACCTATCTATTTACTTAAGTCAGTCTATTTTATAAATTAGATACTATTTTATTTATATTTTATAGATTATATTTTATTGTGGGGAACGGAGTGTCTTAACAATAGGTTTCCTTTGCCTACTCTGGTGTGTGCGGCATACAGCGAGAAGCTGATTTTAGGTACCATTTTATTTTGTAACTATACTGTTTTCTTTCACTTACAAGTATTTTAAAAAAAATATTTTGTTTCCTTTATATTTTCTTTTTCTATATAGATTTCTTTATGTGTATTTGTTCTACGACATGGTCGTAGAGGGGTAATTATTTTACATTGCTACCGTAATAACTTTGAATGTTATATTTGATTATTTTACATTTAAATTACATTGTATAAAATGAAAACTAACGAAATCTAGTCGTTTTTTAATTTGGGGAACGAACGTATGTTAATAGGAACAGAGTGTCTTAATACTAGGTTTTCAGGTTCCCTCTGCCTACTCTGCTATGCGCGGGATAAACTGTGAATACTACTACTAAAAAAAAATTTATTTTATTATGACAAATTTAACCTAATCGAAATCAAACCTTGGTCCTTTCTAACACAACACAACACAAAAAGCCTCTAAACCACGAGGAATGAATAAATTTCACGTTTTATACTCTTTTATGTTTAATTTTGAGTTTATAAAGAATATCTCATCAAAATGTTAATTTAATGACGCTTTGAATCGTCGTTAGCTGTAGTACGATAGCTTCCCTTGTAATTACTGCCACCATCTCGTGTATGAAAATTAGTTTGATGCATGAGAAATATTTTTTTATAATAAAATATAAAATGTTTGTTGAGGCCGGTCATGGCGCAGAGGCACAAAGTGTGACTGTAAAATCAACTGGTTATGGGTTCGATCCCCGCTCGAGGAAGTGAAATATTTATTTACATTTATATTTTCATTTCATCGCTCTGGTGTCGAGGCAAAGCGCGGCGTTGAGTTCCGCCACTCAACACGCAATGCCTTCAGAATTCGGCGGAAAGTGGGGAACGGAGTGTCTTAATATTAGGTTCCCTCTGCCTACCCTGCTGTGTGCGGGATACAGTGTGAAGCTGATGATGATGATGATATAAAATGTGGAAACGTCGATTATAATATCAGTGAAACTTGTAAATTATTATTTTCTATTTGTAATAGGTAATATGGATTGAGAATAGGAAAAACATTATACACAAAAAAATTTTTTTTAGCTTCAGGTTGTATAAGCTGAAGACGATGTGGGAGGTTTACGCTAAGACACACCGTTCCTGACTTTCCACTGAATTCTGCACGCCTTGCATGTTAAGTGACGGAACTTAACTCCGCGCTTTTCCTCGACGCTAGAATGTAGAATTAAAAATATTACATATTTCATTTCCTCGAGTGGAAATTGAACCTACAACCTGTCGCATTTACAGTCACATACACGCACTTGTGCACCTGAACCACGGCTGGCCTTTAATTATTATTTATTAATATTTTATTTCTTCACACTGAGATAAGCCTGGCCTTGAGTTCGGTGTATTTAAATTTATATTTCCATTTCTTCACTCTGGCCCCAAGGCAAAAGTTCAGCGTTAAGTTCCGCCACTCAACGCAGAATGCCTCCTGAAGTCGGCTGAAAGTGGGAAACTCAGTGTCTTAACACTAGGTTCAGTCTGCCTATCATGCTGTGTGCGGGATACAGCGTTGAGCTGGAGCTGAATAAGTCATTACTTCGATTGAGATCTAACCCACAATCATCGCGTTACAGTCACACCCTTGTGCCCCTGAGCAGCGAGGATCTCATGAGAAATATTTTACTAAAACATCATATATCTACAAAATTCCACAAAAAAGTTCTCAAAGTTCAAAGTTAATACGTTTTAAAGGATTCCCCGGCTAAGTAGAGAACCCAGTATGTACTAATACGTACACATAAATGCTTTCCACGCTACAAACTTGCAAATTGAGTTTATAGTTTTGCTCCAACGTAACATCAGTATGAATTAGAACTAGACGAATAGGGACAACTCACATGTGGTGTAAAAGAATAGTGTTTAATTATAGAAACAAAAAAAATAAAATAAATTAGCTTCACGCTGTATCCTGCACACAACAGGGTAGGCAGAGGGAACTTAGTGTAAGACACTCCGTTCCCCACTTTCTGCCGAATTCTAGAATTCTTTGCGTGTTAAGTGGCAGACCTCAACGCCGAGCTTTACCTCGACACCAGAGCGAAGAAATGGAAATATAAATTTAAGTAAATATTTCATCTCCTCGAGTTATATAAGAATAAACACTACTATACTACAGAAGAGCCCTATCCCTTTCCCGCATAGAGAAGGGAATGGGCTTTAGGGCTTTTGTGTCAACGAGTGACTGATAGACAAGTGACAACGCACAAACGAAACTACTGTAATCAGAAAGTTGACATTTAGCATGTACGTAATTTGGGCAGCCTACACTGCCTACACGCTATAGTTACATGTAAATCTCGAAATTCTTAAGGAAACGGTAAAACAACGGGTTTGCTGTTACAACTTACAACGGGACGACTAATGTATAACAACATAAACGGGTCGATAGAGAAGAAATCGATATTAAATATAAATAAATTCAAAATATTCTTAATTTACATATATTGTGTCCATGATCAGTTCACACTTGGATATTTACTCTGATCAAAGAAAATACAACATCGATTTTTGCGACCCAAAAGTCGATGTCCATAAAGTAAAGAGTGATCAAATACCGACAAACTCCGATTTATTACTACAGGTTACTTAAGGCCGGTCTTAACTTATCTATCTTAAACAATCTTTGGGGAACGGAGTGTCATAGCACTAGGTTCCCTCTGCCTACCCCGTTCTTTGCGGGATACAGCGTGAAGCTGTTTTATTTATTTATTTTAACAATCTGTGTGTCTGTATTTATATAATTTAACATATTGTTAGATGAGTAGATAGAGTGCGATCTAATTAGTAACATAATAAACAAGAAAATGATAAAAAATGATATCATAAAAAGTTCTCAATTAATATTCCATTAGATACTACAGTTTTTCATTACACTCAGGCCGTAGCTCCATAAAACGGGGCTCTCTCACCGACGCGGTCGTATCGCATCCATATTTTTAATTGAATAGTACCGCGGCAGACAGACTATACATATCGATCGTTCGTGCCGCATGTGTTTTGTTAGTAAACACAAAAAACGCTTTGATATTTGAATTTTGAATCATGTGAGGCCGTTGTGGCGCAGTGGCGCAAGCGTGTGACTGTAGACGCGACTGGTTGTGGGTTCGATCCACACTCGAATAAACGAAATATTTATTTAAAGTTATATTTTCATTTCTTCGCTCTGGTTGTTGAGGCAAAACGCGGCGTTGAGTTTCGCCACTCAACACGCAATGCCTCCAGAATTCGCCGGAAAGTGAGGAACACGGTGTCTCAGCACTAGGTTCTCTCTGCCTACCCTGCCGTTTGCCGGGATACGGCGTGAAGCTGATTTAATTTTTAATTTTAGAATCACATGTATATAATATTTGTGGCGCAGGGCAGTAGCAAGCGTGTGACTGTAGACACGACGGTTGTAGATTCGATTCTCACTTGATAGAAAAAAATATTGAATATTTTTATTTCTTTGCTCTGGTAACAAGGCAAATCGAAGCGTTGGGTTCTGCCAACTAACTAACTTCCTAAAGAATTTAGTAAACGTCATCCACTGCAATATGCGGGATACAGCGTGAAGCTGAAAATAGTAGTATAGTAGTATTAGTTACGTTGATATATGTATCTACGTTTACTGTTTGTCACTTATATTGTACAATATTTCTCTCCACTCTACTATAATTTTATTTCTGTTTAAGGAGTTTTATAGATGGGATAGGGGAAATGGATGAAAAATATAGAATAATTTTTATAGTGTTATTCAATACGATTCCCGTAAAAATATATATATGTAGATAAAGTTAAATAACTTTAATTAATGGCAATTACAAGATAAAAATGAATAAAGTTAACAAGAGTTTCTTGAGCTTCACTCTTTTTCCCGCATAGGAAAGAGAAAAATGTGGGCAGACAAAAGTAATTTCAATATTTTGCGAGTTCATAGTCATTAAATATATCCATCAGCTTGTTTTTTAGTAAAAGAAAATATAAGTATTAACTTTCTATATAACAATTTTATTAATGAGGCAGTCGTGGCGCAAGTGAAAGGAAAGTGGAGATCGGAGTGTCTTAACACTAGGTTCCCTCTGCTTACTCTGCTGTGTGCGGGATTCAGCGTGCGTAGCGTGAAGCTGACTGACTGACTAATTATATGTATGTGTGTACATGCATAGAGTGCATTTAAAAGAAAAAGTCCCTACTGCTGTAAAAACATTTCTATAATGCTAACGAAGTCCCCGCGAGCTCTGGGCATTTGAACTAGTATTATGTCGGAGTTTCCCGCTCCTCTAGGGACGGGGCTGTGTTGTATATAACAGAATACAACCAGAATAAAATATATTTTTTTTACATGAATTACCGAATGGAGAATAGTTTAAAAAAATGTATTTCGATACGTTCTTGACCGTTTCCTGTAGATTATATTTTTAATATTATGAAATTTATATTTATTTTTGTATTTTGTTCAGAAGTTTGGAATTATATACTTTCAACTATTCTTACTACTTACTTAGCGACTACTAATAACAAATACTATCACATATATATAAAATACGAATACAATAAAATGGCAAGTTGCCATTATAAGACTTCACCTCAATAAGCTATTATTGAATAAAATTGTAAAATAATATAACAATATACAGAGTTTCTTGGTATTTCTAAGCATGAAATAGTAAAAACTCAATAGAAAATAATCTAACTTTCTTTTTCGGTATTATTTTGTTTATTAAATAACTAGTATTTGATGGGACTTATATAATATATAATTTTTAAATAGGTAATAAAATAAAAAAATATATTTCAGTGGAGCCCTGTATCATTATAGGACTATTACTTTTCGAGTAATCTGTAAAAAATTTATTTCCTGAAAAATTGTAATTTTGCGATTACCATTTTATTCTCTGGGGACGGCGGACTTGTACATATTATATCGTTTTATCAACATGTATCATATATAAAATACGTTGTCGTAACGACTTCCTTTATTATGATAAATGGTAGGAGATTCGAATTCTCTAAAGTACAATACTCTCATTTTCACTGCATGGCATCATAAGTTGCAGTGTTAAGTTACGTTATAATATATATATATCTTTAATGATATATAAAAGGTGGAAGTAATCTTTCTAAAGTTGTTACAATATGTATAAAATGCATGAAAATAAACAACATAAATAGCTATAACGTGTTTTTTTCTTGAGATCGTCCGTGGTGCAGTGGTACAGCGTCTGACTGTAACCGCAAGTGTTGTGGGTTCAATTCATACTTAGAGAGAATGGATTATTTTCATATCCTTGCTCTGATAACAAGACGCAATATCTGGAAAATTACGCAGGAATTGTGACGAAATGGAGCGTTACCACTAAGTCACTTCGCCTATCTTGAGGCTAAAAAAAGTATTCTGTGACATAAATAATTATTGCACACTATACTTGAAGAACTCACCGTGTTCATCTTTGTAGCGTCGGCATAAAGAAAACATTATTGGATTTATATGTGACCGACCGGTGTGCGTGTGCCTGAAAAGTAAAAAAAACATGCTTAGTCATTTAAAATAAAAAAAAACAAAACAGCTTTACGCTACATCCCGCACACAGCAGGGTAGGCAGAAGGAACTTAGTATAGTATAAATTTTAGATAAATATTTCATTTTCTTATGTGGGGATCGAACCCACAACCAGGCGTTAACAGTCACACTTTGTACCCCTACGCCACGACTGGCCTCAAACATAAACAATGTGAAACATATGTTTTTTTTTTTATTACAAACTTGTGACATAATATAGAAAAGCTTAATCATATCAACAATCTTCATGTGAAAAACCGTATTGAAATTTTAATCTTTGGATCTAATCTTTAGAATATTTCCAATGATTTCAATACTATTAATGAGAGCTTTTAAAACCGTCTAAATAATTTAAAGACTTTGAAATTAATAAAAGAATTTACAAACATTAAGAGAATTTTTTTTTGCTTCACGCTGAATCCCGCATACAGAAAAGTAGGCAGCGAGAACGTAGTGTTAAGATACTCCGTTCCCCATTAAGAGACATGTACTTTATTGTTAAATTCCCATATGTTTATATATCTTTAATTTTACATAAAATGTTGTGTAATAATTTTTTTGCAGCTTTTAGCTTTTTCCCCTCATCATTTCCTCATCAACATGGTAGACAGAAAGGATCCAGTGCTAAATCTTTCCGTCCCACACTTTCCACCTAATTATCGAGATCATGCCTGATAAGTAGCGGAAAATTCATGGATATCAAATGTATACTTATAATGAAATCGTAACCGATCGTTCGGTGTCTGTACTTGGAAGATATGTAAGAAAAATTACATATCTAACTAAAGTTGCGCTGGCACAGTCCCTCCTTCTACCAATTCTTGATTATGCTGATTGCTGTTATCTTGACTTAAAAGAGGAGCAACTAAATAAGCTTGAGCGTCTCCAAAACATTTGTATAAGGTTCATATTTGGACTCCGCAAATATGACCATATCTCCGAATTTCGTAAAAAACTCAAGTGGCTTCCAATTCGACTTCGCCGGAATACTCATGTTCTTTGCCTTCTTTATAATATCCTCTTCAATTCATCTTCTCCTTCATACCTCAAGGAACGGTTCAAATTTTTGTGTGAATCACATGACTTCTCCCTTCGCTCTCAACTTACCTTATCTCTTAAAATTCCTTCACACTCCTCTTCCTTTTACTCGAACTCTTTCACTGTTAAATCAGCACGTTTGTGGAATTCCCTACCAGTTATTATCAGACGAGCCAAAACTTTAACGACCTTTAAGAAAAGGCTTAAGGATTATTATTTGAAACTTTGACAATATTGAAGTACTATTATAAACATGTGTAAGTGTTAAATGTAAATAAAATATGTTCCATTATGTTGGTATACATCTAATTATGAGTGTATGTATTATATATATGTGTATTTAGTATTTATATGTATGTATGTATCTAAGTATCTATGGATATTGTATATACCTATGTATGTATGTATATATATATTTTTTTCAAATAACAATAATAAAAAAAAAAAAAAAAATATCTAGTACTCAGTACACCCCTTCCCATGTCACTTACTTATTCTCTCCTCTACCCCAAGGTTGCCTGGAAGAGATCGCTCACTTAGCGATAAGGCCGCCTATTGTGCTCCAATGTGTCATGGTTAATGTTCAATATGTATATGTATTTGGTGTACAATAAAGAGTATTTTACTTTTACTTTTACTTTATCTTCCAAGTACAGACACCAAACATTTTTGAGACATTTATTAATTTAATAAAACCCAAAACCCATGATATTTCAATTATTTTTTTTTGGCGCAAGCTTACCTAAGATACAAAAAACAAAGAAACAAAAAACAAAATTTCCTTAAGATTTAGTGTTTATTTTATATGAATAGGTTCATTAACTAATAAAGTTTATTAGAACACAAATATAATCCAGATTAGTAATAAATAAATGTATATTTTATATCCTATAAAGTTTTTGACTTCCCGATACCTAAATAGTTATCGGGAAGTCGGGAAACTTAACAGAAATATAATAACAGTTTATCGTAATAATTTTATAAACTGGGGCAAAGAGTTTATATTATATTTCTTGCACTTTACTATTATATTTATATAATACTTTTCAACTTTTTAATGACTTCTGCTTGACATCTCTTTACAATTAAAATAATAGAATTAATCAGTTCAACTAGTTTTTTTTTTATTTCTTTATTATTGAAGTACGTACAAACACTGTCATAATAATTTTATATTAAAAATATTTATATTAATTATATTTTACTAGTCCAGAGTAGAGTTAAAAATATTTTAAAAAACTCAGCTTCACTCTGTATCCTGGATACAGAACACAGCAGGATAGGCAGAGGGTAAAAATGTTAAGATACGCCAAATTCTGGAGGCATTGCGTGTTGAGTGGTGGAACTTAACGTCGCGCCTCGACACCAGAGCGAAGAAATGGAAATGTAAATTTATATGAATATTTCTTTTCCTGGAGTGGGGATCGAACCCACAACACACAGACTGGCCTCAGTTATGAATAGTATATTATATATAACTATAATATAGTAGTATATGTATGTATTTTGTAAATATAATTGTAATTTTTAAAAGACTTACTTTTCATTTCAATATACTTGAAAGCTCTATAAAACAAAGATTCTATTTTATCTTTAATTTTCGTCATTCATTTGTGTTTATATATATAATATATATATTATTTTTATTATTATTAATACCATAAATATTATTAACAAAATTATTATCATGTATCAACTATAAAAATTGAGGCACAAGCGTGTAAACTATATACACGATAGGTTGTGGTTTCGATTCGCACTCGAGGAAATTAAATATTTAAAATTTTCATTTTTTCGCACTGGTGTCGAGGCAAATTGCAGCGTTGAGTTCCGCTACTTAACAAGCCAGGCAAAGCCTCGAAAAGAACGTAGAGGTAGAACGTGCGGAACGCAGTGCCTTAACAATAAGCTTCCTCTGCCTACTAATTTGGCTCAAGCTGAAAAAAAATTAAATATTTAAAAAAAGTCAGCTTCACGCTGTATCCCGCATACAGCGGGCGAGACTAAGGAAACGTAGTATTAAGACACTCCGTTCCCCATTAAATTAAAGATAACAGAATGCTTAAATAAATATTTTCTCCGAGAAATTTCCTCCACCTACACATAAAACTTGAAACATGAGGTTTTGTTTGCTGGATTATCCTTATAATGGAGCAGTAAATGCACCAGCAAGCGCGCTCTTACAGTCTCACGTTTCATTGAAAAATCTAGTTGCAACGCGATTTAAATTTTGTAATTTTTCAAGCAAAATTGAGATTATATTCAAAATATTTAAATATAAGATTAAATGTTGTAGTTTGAGGCCAGTCGTGGTGCAGAAGCGGGCGATTTTAAACGCGATAGGTTGTGGGTTCAATTCCGAAGAAATAAAACATTTAATATTTTTATTTCCTTACTCTTGTAAAGGCAAAGCGCAGCGTTGAGTTCCGCTATAAACGCGCAATTCAACAAAAATTTTGTGGAAAGAGGGGAACGGAAGTATTTTTGCACTAGGTTAATTCTGCCTACCCTGCTGTACGCGGGATACAGCGTGAAGCTAAAAAAAAAGATAAAATATTGTCAATTATTTTTCCTAATCTTCGTATTAAATATAGTATTATTTAAGTTATTTTAATATATTTCTAAATAATTATTAGATACATTATTATAATATAATTTGTTGAATACTTGCGATCCCAACATGTAACAGAGGTCAAACAGCAATCACTTTGTGAAAAAACCTGAACTAATCCGCTATTACTAAATTAGGTCACAGGCTGAGCTTTTCAATGGCTAGCCCAGATATCAGATATAAATCTCTCAATATTTTTGTTAAAATAAGATATATTTTCTTATTCTATAGCTCAGGCTGGAATAAAAGTAGTCTGTTACGATTATTTTTTTAATTTTTTATCTACAATAATTTAGTTTTTTTTTTTTTTAATTATAATATATTTATTAATGTACGTAGTAAAATGAAATACTTAATAGCGAAGATTTTATTTGTTTAATGCAAATTTAGTTTTGTTCATCAACGAAATATCTGATAAAAAAAAAAGAAAAACTTTATATAATAAGATAAATATACGAAAATTCCCAATCATCAATGATTAGAAATATATTTATCTAATAGATAAAATAGAATAAAACTTACCAAATCTAGACATACTAAGATTTATTTAACGTTAAACTTACCTTTTAACCTACAATTGCGATCTCGCCCGACCAAACCTCATAATGAACACATAAAATTAATTACAAATAATTACAATATCGTATACACTGTGGAAATAAAAAGTTTATCATATATATCAGAGTTCCCGGAGGCGACGACGAGTGCAGCACGCGAAGGCTTTTCAGAGACTGGCGTAGTTCCCTCCAGCTCGACAGATGTCGGTCAGATCGACATCGGGCTTAGGGGTGTCACGGTAATGTGGTTCGAATCGTTTACAATGAAAAATGCAATATTCTCGCGTGAAAATTCGTTTGGAGTATGTAGAAGTGGGTGAATCGAATGAGGTATTGATATAAGCGGGCGAAGCCGCGTGTGGGTCGGTTTTTGTTTAGTATTTATTGAAGTTTTGTTCGAGATTAATGTTGTGTGTAATGTGTAGAATGTGAAATAGTTTTCAAAGGTTCTAGATTAGATAATTTTGTGGAGTAATTAAAATTATATTAGTGGCGCAGGGCACAAAGTGTGACTGTAAAATCGATTGGTTGTGGGTTCGATCTCCACTCGAGGAAAATAAATATTTGTTTATATTTATATTTTTTATTTCTTCGCTCTGGTTTCGAGGTTAAGCGCAGCGTTGAGGTCCGCCACTCAACACGCAATGCCTCCAGAATTCGGCGGAAAGTGTAGAACGGAGTGTCATAACACTACATTCCTTCTGCCTACACTGCTGTGTGCGGGATACAGCGTGAAGCTGATATTATTAGTATCTTTTAGTTATATTCAATCTTATTTGAACTTTCATTCGCATTAATATACGAATACATATCTATATAATAGAATATTCTTTATTGTTAAACATTCCTTGCTTAGGAAACCTTACCTACAATTAATTATAGGTAAATTGAATTCCATAGCGTTAGTTGCGCACTTGAAAATTCATTTTAATCAACTTCTTTGTTAATTAATTTCTCTGTAGAGTTTTAAGTAAATAATAAATAGAGAGCTCGCGTTTCTTTTGTAGAAATGTGAAGTGTTGTTTTCATTCTTAGAATTTAAAGTAATTTTATTAAACAGTAAAACATTTTACTCATTGGCTGGATAGGATTTGAATATTTTACTGGGCATGTGTTTATTAATTTCGATTGCAATTATTTTACCCTTTCCCTTTTAAAAGTTCAGTCTTACTAGGATCCGCCACATACTCGTACTCGTACAATAGCGGGTGGAGCTAAACAAAGCTGTATTGCGCAAAATTTCGCTAAATTATACAACTAAAACATACTAATATCCCGCACACAGCAGGGTAGGCAGAAGGAACCTAGGGTTAAAACAATCCGGTCCCCACTTTCCACCGAGTTCTGGAGGCATTGCGTGTTGAGTGGCGGAACTCAACGCCGCGTTTTACCTCGACACCAGAGCGGAAAAAAAAATTGCGAATTTTTTGGAAATTTTCTGTTTTGTCCTCACGCGCTGTGTTAGGTTGGTCAAAGCTCAACTTGTGCGCGTGAATTTCAAAACGTTCCACAACTTAACTCTATGGGACACATTTTGACCATTTACTCAAAAACTACAATTACAATTATCACCAAACTACTTCGCTGGGGTCACCACAACGTTCCTAGAAAATTCAGAAGTGTAGGTTTAACAGTCTAGGAGGAGTAGCATTACAACGAAACACACAATAAATATGTAGAGATAAAAGAGAATAAATTATAGCATTATTTCTAGCTTAGGTACAATTAAATCAAAATGAAAGTTTTTAAATTTCGATATATATCGCATAAATCAATGAACCTTCGTAGCTATTATCGATATTAACGATAATTTATAAATCAGCTTCACGCTGCATCCCGCACACAGCAGGGTAGGCAGAGGGAACCTAGTGTTAACACACTCCATACCCCACTTTCTGCCGAATTCTGGAGGCACTGCGTGTTGAATGGTAGAACTCAACGCCTCGCTTAGCCTCGACACCAGAGCGAAGAAATGGAAATATAAATTTAAGTAAATATTTCATCTCCTCGAGTGGGGATCGAACCCACAACCAGTCGGTTTTACAGTCACACTTTGTGCCGCTGCGCCACGACTGGCCTCAGGATTATTTATAATACATAAAAATATTTTATAAACAAGATAATATATAAAAGCCATAATGTAGATAATATATAAAAGCCATAATGTGGATCTTAGAGCATATTATTCTCAACAAAATCTCCAGGAACACTAAGAACAAGGATCTTACTAAAACTTTCACGTTCGACATAGAAATGAACGAGTGACATGTATTATTTATTTATTGGGTGCCAAGAATATATATTAGTATGCAACTAGAGTGAAACAGTAAAGGGCATATTGCAGTACCTGGTTTACAATTTTATCAGATGGTTCTTAAAATATAAAAGACTCATATTTTAAAACTATACTACACAAAATTATTTTAGGCTACTTTAAACACATTGGTTATGGGTTCGATTTTCATTCAGAGACAAGAAAATATATGAAATTAAATTCTGGCAAGACAAAGAAAGGTGTTGAGTTTCGCCACTTAGCTCCTAATATCTCGAATTAAAAGCTGAAAATTGAAAACTTATTAAAAGCTGGAATCCTTTGTATTAAATTATCTTACCTACTATACAAGCATTATATTGAAATGAAATACAATAAAAACATAATAAGCATCAAAACATAAGTAAAAAATAGTTAAAATCTTACTATACTTTGACATAAAATAACAAAAAAAAAACTTATTGCAGTCGTTGAAACCGCTAACTAATTTAATTTTAATATTATTGTACATTTGATCGAAATGAGGTCTTCTACCGATTGTTATCGACTCGGGCATATCGTTGTGGAAGGTTGACATTTAATTAATTATATCAAATGTGATATAATAATATCAAAGGGATCGTTGGTAGAGTTGCTTTATAATTATTTAACTGGAAGTTCGGTTCTTGGTATTGATAAAATTTCTTAAATTCATAAATATTTATTTTGTGCCTCGATTTTTTACTTTGTGTATTCATTTCATCTCATTTTATTTATAAATTTAAATATTTTTTTTATCATCATTTTACATGATTCAACTTATAGCAAAAATAAAAAAAAATATTTTCAAAACATAGTCTATTTTCCCATTTTTTTTACTCGCAGCATCTATAAATCTATATTTCAATTGAACAATATCAAATAACAAAAATTCAGTTGTTATCCTCCCGGTAGCCGGGCGTCTCCCGGCGTAACCGGGTCACGCGGTCACCCCGCGGCCCGGTCACCCGGTCGAGGCGTGCACCGCCCGCCCTCAGTCTGCACTCTGCCCATTGATTCCGCGTTGTATGATCAGCTGTTGCAATAGTTGGTTCAAGATTGCATTTTTTGACGTGAATTTATCTATAAATTTACTACCATACGGGGCCAATCCAAAAACTTAAACTTAGAAATTGATAATAGTTAAATTGTTATTAGTGTTGTAATTTCTTATATATTTTTATTATTTTTCTTATATAATGAGAATCGAGATCCTACAGTCAAACTCATTAACAGTTATGTAGGACTTAGCATAATTGCCTATGTATCTTCTATTGTAATAATAAATATAAAAAAACACCTAGTGATAATAAAATCAGGGCATACAGTTCGGCCTTGTAATTTCTAAACTATCCGCTACATCTAAAATAAAAAAAGCTGCTAAAGAATCAATTAATTTATTACATTAAATGAAACTGATCTAACTGACTGATCTAACTACATCAGTTATGATAATTGGAGAGTTTAACGTTGATGTTTCACAAAACCGCTCATTGCCCGACTTCATGCTCTGCGAGTTCAATATGTTTTATATTGAAACTTACTAAAAATTTTAAATAATATCTATATTGATTTATCTTTTACCAGAAATTTTGATATATTTTGTATGCCATTTGTGTCATACTTTTCGTGTCACAGATCTATAATTAATAAAGTTATATTGTACCAATTATTATTATTTTATTTAAAAAATATAACCAGTTATATAAACCCAGTCCATGCCAGTTCAGAGGCCAGTCTTATCGCAGGGGCACAAGGTGCGACTGCAAAGTTGAGTGGTCGTGCGTTCGATCCCTAGTTGAAGAAATAAAATATTTACTTAAATTTATATTTTCATTTCTTCTCTCTGGAGTCGAGGCAAACACGGCGTTGAGTTTCGCCACTCAACACGCAATGCCTCCAATATTTGGCAGAAAGTGGGGAACAGAGTGTCTTAACACTAAATTCCTTCTGCCTATCCTGCTGTGTGCGGAATACAGCAGGGTAAGCAGAGTTTGTTGTGATTATATAAACTTATTCAAATACAACAAACGACCGTGTCCATGATAAAGCCACATCCAAGTTTTTTATCAATATATATTGTTGTATGAGAATAAATTTGGAGAAAATTTTTGAAGAATTTTTTTTTTGGATAACAATAAGAAAATATTTTTAAAAAATATGTCTTAAAAAATTGCATATATGCTTAGAGAAATACTCAAAATGTTATTTTTGTCAGTTATATATTACTCATATATTAAGAGATTTGAGAGTTCGTAAACGTAATAAATAACTAAAGTATACTTACTTTTCATAGTTAATTATAGCACACTTTAAGGTAATAAATACACAAGTAATTAAATAAATTGATAGGTTAAGTTAGTAGAATAAAGAAAAAAAATTACTATAAAGTTTAAATTGAAACTGTAATTAAAATTTAGATAAATGATCCACAATAACTTATTTTTATTTGTTACTTTTAATTATTATTATTTTTTACCGAAGTATCTCATTATAATAAATGGTAGTCTCACTCTATCACTAACATAGTAAGTGTTAGAAATGTCGAACATACAAATGCAATATATAATATACAATTTAATATTATTTTTATTTTGTAGTTTCTGCTACTTTAACTTGAATTACTGTATTTCACAACAATCAAAGAGTTGCAGACGTTCTTAAGTTAAGGTTTATGAATTTTAACGTATTTTTCTCTACGTAGAAAAAATAAATTAAAAAATACCTAAAATCAAATTTGTGCAGCCAACTTCAGGGCGTACACGACTCGTCGGCCATACTATAGTTTATGCTAATATAAAAGTTATATTTTCATATAGATATATTATGAATATGATAACCTATTTATTACTGGACATCGTCGTGTCATTAACAACATCAATAGTATCTTTAGTTAGCAATAGATTAGATGATTCATTTTTAAAACCACTCTCAAATTCAGAATATTCCAAATCAGCAAAGTTTTCAGGCAAATGAAAAAAACATCGAAGTTTTTTATTAACAAACTTAATAATTCTTCTCGCATTCATTAATTCTTTCTTTAGTTTCAGTATCAAGTTTGACTTTGACTCCAGAAGGGTCATTAATTTTTCTTTTTCTATTTGTAAGAGTAAATATTTGGTGTGTGCTTTAGCCTCCCGCTGACTTGCCACTTCTAATTGTCTTTCCATTTCTAACATGATCAACTTGAAACCGTTTTTTGTCTCCTTTAAGTTTATTTTGGTTTCGGTAACTTCGTTTGTTAAATTGTTTATACAGTTATAGAGTTTCTCCGTATCAAGAAAAGTATCATCTTTTCTGCTGCTATTTTTTATTTCTGTATTATTATCTTCAACTGCTGTTATGTGAATTCTAAATGGTTCAGAATTTTGTGAATTAATCCTATTCAAATGTTTACCACTCTCTCTTATTTCTGATGCTGGATGACAAATATTCTGTGATATGCTAGTTTTAAAGGTATCTATTTCAGACATTATAAAAGTTAATTTCTAGAAAATTTTACCGGCTTATAACGAAATCAATACCTAATAAAATAAATAAGTCACTTATTTATTACGCTAAAATATGTTACATCAATGTTTAAACATAAAAGCAAGTGAATATAATTTAGAGTTAGTAACTTTGTAATTTATCCAAATATCTGCGTAAATTCATATACGACATTAATGACAGTTATAGAAATATATTCAATAAAAAGTATTAATATAAAAAATAGTTATATTTTTTAAACCCTGACGCAAAAAAATGGGGTGTTAATTGTATCTCTTTGCACATATGTCTGTCTGTGGCACCGTAGCTTCTAAAGCTAATGAACTGATTTGACCGCAGTTTTTTTAATCAAAAGCGTTGTCCATCGAGGTGAATATTATTTAATGATTAATAAAAATCGTAGTTTAAGCGCTACGAGCACTTTTCCGAAATGTGGTAGCGATATTTTTGATCCAAGATTTTTTTTAGTTGAAATTCTGGTGATTATTACAATTCATGAAATAATCCTCTATCTGGAAATATACAATAAAAAAATATTTTACATTTTAAATGGCCACTAAAGAGTATGTGAAACGTAAATTATTGAAGACCGATCGCTAGAACGGGCACAGCTCTGCCGGCCAGATGAGACCAGCCAAGCGCGGTATTGCTGCCAGCTAACGAACAATGCACTGAGGAACATCGTGCCCATACATAGGTATGTATTATAGAAATACACATATTTTTAATTTTAAAATATTTTTCTCTGATTTTAGTATCATGTATTTTATCTGAGGTTTTATTTTGTTCTAAAAAAATATTAACTATTTAGGCAACAAGAGTCAGCCTCAGCCAAACAAAATGTCAAAATTAATTGTTTAACAATGACAGTGAATGAAATAGCATATAATCTCGTAACTTATTTTTAGAGACTATAACTTATTTTTATATTATAGCCAAATTATACAAAATCTTCACTTAAACTGTAGACTGTATAATATTATTATGTTGAATAAGATATATAACTGTAAAGTTTCCTATAAACCCGTTCAAAATTTTTTGATTGAAAGTGGAACAAAAATCCATCCTCATACACTTTCAAATTTATAATATGATTTATAGTATGATTTTTTTTAACAAGTATCAGGGCGTAAAAAAACGTAATTTCTATATTAAAAATATAATATTTGAAAAATTCCACTGAATATTCTGTCCTATAAACCTACAATTTTCTAAGTCACTAGACCAAATTTTGCAACGTTTTATTGTTTATCTTTGCTTTGTGGAGTAAGCAAAGAGTTCTCTAAAATTATCTTTCCTATTTCACTTTTTTGCACAGAATTTCCATTACACAAAATGTGTTAGTTTTACAGAGTAAACAGATTTCATGTTAAAAGTTTTTAACGACAGACATGTAACATTTAAATTGAAAGTTTGAAATTTTGTCACCGAATAAACAAAATTCCAGTTTTTTAATTATGCTACGGTAGATTCGACAAAAAATATATTACGATATAGGTATGTACGTAGAAAACAGATCAAATTTAAATATCCAAGCCATGGAAATTTATTTATGTCCTATCGAAAATAGATATGAGGTTTGAATAGAGCACAAACTCAGCAAATCATCACTAAATGTAACCATTTACATAAGAAAACTTTTCCATCATATTTCACCTACCCACTCCCTTACCGGTACCTACACGGTACCTACACGGTAATCCTTTTAAACCTGCACCAAAGTATTGGAAACTGTTAAAATTTGAATAGAGCCGGTACAAACATCGGTCGGTAAACGTTTCGAGAATTTATGTAAATAGAAATTGAAACGATTGGTCGTGGAGAGATGAGTGATCAAAATTATATTTATCATTGCCACCGTGTTTGTTTCTTTACACTGTAAAAACATACACTGCTATATATACTTGTTAAAAACTTATTTTAAATCTAAATGCAAAATGAAATAATAAAAATCAATTTCTCGAAGAAGTTTTTTAGTGTCTAGAATTTAAAGTGAGCAACTGAAGACTGAAGAAACTATATAAAATATTTGTTATGCAAGTCGTTTTTAACTCTTCTTTAAAACACCCTATCCTGATAATATTCTATTTTGTGCTGAAGGAAAAACATATGAGCTTTTGACTGTCACCGCAGTGATTTCAATTGAAGATCTGTTTTTTTGTAATTTATATTTCCGTAATATGTTATTTATTCTACTAATATTATAAAGGTGGTAGTTTGTGAGAGTAAATTGATGTTTGTCTCTAGATCACACACTTACCGCGCAGATTTAGATGAAACTTATGTAATATAGCTGATACAAGATTCTGCATATTTTGGCTATAATATAGCAATAAATCTAAGCGGGCGAAGCCAGGAGTGGGTTGTTAGTAGATAATGTAAAAGAAATAAAAAGTTTATATTTTATATGCTTTATTAGATTTACTTCCCTTGTAGACAAATTTTTAATCTGATCATAACTACAATACAACACTAGACACATTTGCAGTGGTTACAGATAATTAATCGATTTTGTGTGTAAATTGATCGAACGTGATTACACAATACGCTATTAGTATTCAATAGAGTAGTGTATAATACATGCACCAGTTACGCTCAATTGACGTTTATATTGATATGTCCGTGACGTTTTCACATTGAGATTCCAATTTGCTAATTAAAAGTGAACACTTATATAAACTGCTGTAAAAAATAGCCAAGTCAAATATAAAATTTGAATTTTGTCCCGAGTGAACACAGAATTCGGCACCCATATTGATCTGATCTGTTAGTTTTACATTTATGTTTTATATGCTATATCATTACTTTTGTAAAGAAATTAGTACTAGTACTTAGTTATTTATAAAATTAAGATTTATTATGTTGAATGAATGAAGTGAATTAAAATTTATTATGTTCGTTGATGAAATTTTCATACTTAACTTTATTATTACTTTTTAGATTAATTTAATTTTTTTTAAGTTGTTAAAAGGTTAAAAAAGGCTGTAAAATACACATTTTAATTTTCCAGCATTTTACCTGGCTGGACACGCTGGCGCGTGTCTTGATGTATATATGAAAGATCTTTTTTTTTGTAAGTTTTACGTGTAAAGTGAAATCCCATGTTTCGTAGCAAAAACTAAACAATTCGCCATTTTCACAACAGGTTCGTTCAACCGGCAACTAAATTTCGGTAAGTGATCAGTTGGATTATTTTACAATTTTTTTTTATTATACGAATCCCCAGCATAAGTAAAGAGGATCACATGGACGTGGACTTTGACAGAGGGAGTCACATATTAATGGCTATCTCCTTTTTCTAAGGTGCTTGCATCATGTTATTTGAAATTTGCTACAAAAAATAATTTATTATTATTTAGAAGAATTAGAATAGATTAAGAGCAAAGGGTAAGTTTAAAAGGGCGAATATGGTAAGTTTTTCCGTCTGTACATATATAACTACAAGTTACATGAGCAACCTGTAAAATATGAAGCTCTTAATTTCATCAAGTATCCGGTGCAATATACACTATACATGTATGTTAAATGAATCAAAATCGAATGAGAAATCCAATATAAAGTTCATTACATATTAATAAACAGCCAGCACTGCGCTGCTTTCGAACGCTAATAACTTCGTCTGAGCCAAGTATAAACTAGAATCAGTGGGGCAAATTAATTATTAAACTCGTTATACACACGTGCCAGAGCATGTAATGTATAAAATCACGTTTTTTAAAAAATTTTTAGTCATACTTAAAATACTTTAAGTATTTGATACACAAATGAGACTGAAAAAAATTCTTAGAGAAATAGATTTTTTTATTTTATTTTACGATTAGTTTAATTTACATGTAATAATGTTATCAATTATAATGACACAAACATTTATATTTTTTTAGAATGTAAAACAAACAAACACGCAACGGCAATTTGTTAAATATATTGGATCACCCATCTACTACGACCAATCGTATTAATTTCAGTTTACATAAATTCTCGAAACGTTTACCGACCGATGTTTGTACCGGCTCTATCCAAATTTCAACAGTTTCCAATACTTTGGTGCAGGTTTAAAAGGATTACCGTGTATGTACCTGGTAGGTTTTTGATGGAAAAGTTTTATTATGTAATTGGTTTCCTTTAGTGACCTATTGCTGAGTTTGCGCTCGATTCAAACTTTGTATTTTCGATAGGACATAAATAAATTACATGGCTATGAATATTTCAATTTGGTCTGTTTTCTACGTACACACCTATATATTTTTTTCGGATCTACCGTAGCATACTTGAAAAATTGGAATTTTGTTTGACTCGGTGTCAAAATTTTAAACTTTCAATTTAAATGTTACATGTCTGTCGTTAAAACATTTTAACATGAAATCTGTTTACTCTGTAAAACTAACACATTTTGTCTAATACAAATTCTGTGCAAAAAAGTGAAATAGGAAAGATAATTTTAGAGAACTCTTTGCTTACTCCATAAAGCAAAGATAACGTTGCGAAATTTGGTCTAGTGACTTAGAAAATAGTAGGTTTATAGTACAGAATATTCAGTGGAATTTTTCAAATATTATATTTTTAATTATTCACATAGAAATTACGTTTTTTTACGCACTGATACTAGTTAATATAAATCATACTAATTTATAAATTTGAAAGTGTATGAGGATGGATGTTTGTTCCACTTTCAATCAAAAACTTCTGAACGGGTTTATATGAAACTTTACAGTTATATATCTTATTCAACAGAATAATATTATACAGTCTACAGTTTAAGTAAAGATTTTGTATAATTTGGCTATAATATAAAAATAAGTTAAAGCAGGCGAAGCGCGCGTGGTCGTTACTAAAAAATAGTTACGAGATTGTATACTATTTCATTCACTGTCATTGTTAAACAATTAATTTTGACATTTTGTTTGGCTGAGGCTGACTCTTGTTGCCTAAATAGCTAATATTTTTTTAGAACAAAATAAAACCACAGATAAAATACATGATACTAAAATATTTTAAAATTAAAAATATGTGTATTTCTATAATACGTACCTATGTGTGGGCACGATGTTCCTCAGTGCATTGTTCGTTAGCTGGCAGCAATACCGCGCTCGGCTGGTCTCATCTGGCCGGCAGAGCTGTGCCCGTTCTAGCGATCGGTCTTCAATATTTTACGTTTCATATACTCTTTAGGGGCAGTCATTTAAAATGTAAAATATTTTTATTGCATAATTTCCAGATAGAAGATTATTTCATAAATTGTAATAAGCACCAGAATTTCAACTAAAAAAAATCCTCGATCAAAAACATCGCTACCACATCTTGGAAAAGTGCTCGTAGCTCTTAAACTACTACGACGATTTTTATTAAATAGCTTCACGCTATATCCCGCACACAGCAGGGTAGGCAGAGGGAACCTAGTGTTAAGACACTCCGTTCCCCACTTTCTGCCGAATTCTGGAGGCATTGCGTGTTGAGTGGCAGAACTCAACGCCGCGCTTAACCTCGACACCAGAGCGAAGAAATGGAAATATAAATTTAAGTAAATATTTCATCTCCTCGAGTGGGGATCGAACCCACAACCAGTCGGTTTTGCAGTCACACCTCGTGTCACTGCGCCACGACCGGCCTCTTCTTCGGCCGACCGCGGTGAATTTTATTTAACGATTTTTATTAATCATTAAATAAGATTCACCGCGATGGACAAGGCGTTTTATTAAAAAGCTGCACTCAGCTGTGCGCATACAGCAGGGTAGGGAAAGAGAATCTAGCCTTAAGACACTCCGTGATTTTTCCGCCAGATTTTTCAAGGCATTGAGTGGAACTCCAAGCCGAGCTTTTTGGTGCCAGAGTGAAGAACTAAAAATTAAACAATTTATTCTCCCGAGTGGGGATGGAGCCTACAACCACCGCGATACAGTCGCACCGTTGTGCAGTCATACAATTTTCGAATCTTACTTACTTTTAATAAATCGAATATAGACATAAAATATTACAAATGAAATATAAAAGGTGGCTGCTGTCAGTACAAAAGGTGCCGGTTGTCGAAAAGCAGTATAAACCTATTCAGGCTGGGCAAGTGACGTTACATCTAAACTATATATGAACACTCACACAAGTACAAAGCTCAGCTTAGACCTCACGAAGTGTATTATATAATTAGTTAAAGACTTTTTATTAATATACATTTCAGACTAGGGCTATACGTTACGTAATAAACAAATACATATATATATATATATATATATATATATATATATATATATATATATATATATATATATATATATATATATATATATATATCAAATATCAGCTTCACGCTGTATCCCGCACACAGCAGGGTAGGCAGAGGGAACCTAGTGTTAAGACACTCCCGTTCCCCACTTTCTGCCGAATTCTGGAGGCATTGCGTGTTGAGTGGCAGAGTTCAACGCCGCGCTTAACCTCGACACCAGAGCGAAGAAATGGAAATATAAATTTAAGTAAATATTTCATCTCCTCGAGTGGGGATCGAACCCACAACCAGTCGGTTTTGCAGTCACACCTCGTGCCACTGCGCCACGACCGGCCTCAAAACAAATACACGATTTGCATATTTGTTTTAATTTACTATTTATATATTTTTTATTCGGCAGAAAGTGGGGAACGGAGTGTCTTAACACTAGGTTCCCTCTGCCTACCCTGCTGTGTGCGGGATACAGCGTGAAGCTAATTTAATTTTTATTTAATTTTTTATATATTTTTTAATTTTTTCTCTATAATTGTTTGTGACTTGATAATTAGTAGTGTTGTAATTAGTTAGAAGTAGAACGATATATACAACTACTGAAGCCCATAAAAATAAATAACTAAAAATTAAATTAAAGATACTAGAAAAATAAAAACACACAAAACTCCTTTATAAGGAGTAATAACTTTAAACTGACAAACTTCGAATGAAAGACACGCCACAAATGCTCCACGACGAAACCGAATTTTAATATAAATCCAATATCGAGGGATCTAAAACAAAATAAAACAAAACAAATATGATAAAACTAGCGTCGATCCGAAATACTGTTAAAAACTTGCGATATATTTCACTGCATATATATTATGCAGCTAACCCCATTTCAAGAGTACATTCGACGTCCCACTTCCGCGACCTCGCCTGCACAATGCCGAGACATCTGTACTCCATACCTATGTATAGTTGCTGTACTATCACAGGCTACAATTTGCAGTTTTATGCTTTATTCCGCATATCGTAGTGTCGGGATGCTTCTCTCCTCATTTAAATCCCAACTTTCGAGACATTGCTAATAGAGTAGTGGAACTCAACTCTAAGTTTTGTTTACAGGAGAAGAGAAATAAAAATAATTTAAATATATTGCCCCGAGTGGAAATCAAACACACAACTATCGCTATCCAGTCTACAGTCTGTACTGTATTTCGTCTAGGCGTTTCATTGAGTTAAAACTACAGGGGTAGTATTCAATTACTTCAAAGATACTAACTTGATAAAGTCGATCGATTACTAACGATCTTGTTTTCCACTTCAAGTCTTACAAATAACATATCTCTAACTTATAGATAAAAAAAAGTTAATATTCTTTTATAACTAAGTAATACTTAGTTATAAAAGAATATTATCTTTTTTTTATCATTTTACTCATCACATACGCAATTTAGTAAAGAATCTATGTGATTTATGTGTTTTCTTATATTAAGTTTATATGTAGAAAGTATACAATTTACAGTTTTATGCTTTGGTTCGCATATCAGATGGATCGTAGTGTCGATATATTCTCCACTTTAATCCGAATTTTCGAGACATTGCGAATGGAATAGTGGAACTCAACTCAAAGTTTTGTCTGAGCGGAGAAATGAAAGTAATTTAAATATAATAATTGCTCTGAGCGTGAATCGAACCCACAACCACCGCTGTTCTACTACGGCCACTGAGACATGATGGTTTCCAGTCTACAGTCTGTACAAAATTTCGTCTAGATGAAGATGGCTATGCGTTTTATTGAATTAAAATTACACGGGCTAGTATTTAATTACGATCATGTTTTTCCACTTCAAGTTTTACATATAAAATATCCCCAACTTATAGATTATTGGTTGCTTATAAAAGAAACATTATCTTTTTATCTTTTTTACTCATCACTCATGCTGTTGTAAAGGTAAAATATGTTTGGTAAAGAAAGAAATCCTAGTGAGTTTCTTATCTATATATATAAAAGGACTTGTGCTGACTGACTGAGGTAAGACGCACGCAGAGCCGTAACCGCTGATGGTAGAAACGTGAAATTTGGGCAGATGTTTATTTTCATATTCTGGACATCCACTAAGAAGGGAATTTGAAAAATTTTAACCCTAAAGGGGTGAAATAGGGGTTGAAAGTTTATATGGAAAAATCTTTAAATTGCCACCGATTTTTATAAAAATTTAAATTCAGACTGTTAAAAATATTTTATTAAACACGTGTTTCGTTGCTTTTTTAGAATTCACTCCTAATAAGCGGGCGAAGCCGCGCGCGCCCTCTAGTATTTTATATGTCAAAAGTCTTACACACTAAGATTGGAGTGAGTGACGCGAAGTGTCCTCTACTTGAACACTTAAGGGTTATAAACAGAAAGCTAAAATGAAGATGCTTGTGGTAGAAAAGAAAAAGGCGAAAAAAACTACTACTGTTTACTAGAATGTTTTTCATAACTGTAAAATGTTATTTATATATTTGAAATAGTGGTCGCTTGAGACTTTAATCTATTCCATATAGCTACTGCCTTAGTATAAAGTATATCTGTACCTGTAGGACTAAGAAATTCCGCTCTTAGGGCTTCCCTACGCTCGTCCAGGAACCTACCAGCCAAGCTTCAGGCTCTTACGTCATAACAGTTCATATCATTCCTTCAGTGATGAACGGACCACTCATTACCTAATCAATATTTAACATTCCGGGTGGAGACGGTGCCAATATACAAATGCCAAAATACCATGAATTACAGTTTTGTAATATATGTGAATAAATTTCGTTATCAACCTCAAATAAATACAATAATGGCTTTCTTCTTTACCCACTTGCATTTCTCATACTCCACTCTCCACTTTCCACAAAATTCTGGAGGTATAGCGTGTTGAGTAGAGAAACTCGTCGCGCTTAGCCGACACCAGAGAAATGCATTTTTTTTTATGGCATGACAAGGCAAACGAGCGTGCGGGTCACCTGATAGTAAGTGATTACCGCCGCCCACGACCTCGTGCAATACCAGAGGAACTACAGGTGCGTTGCCGGCCTTTAAGGGTTGGGCGCCGGAGCCTGGCATTACCTGATACGAAACGCAGTGCCATAAAGCACTACTTCACGCGGGTTTTAAATACAGGGGGTGGTAATGATCCGGTCGAGTCTGCCCATGCGTGTTGCCATTGCTGGCGACGTGACTCTACCACACGTACTTTAGTCACCTCTTACGACACCACCAGTACCAGGATGATCCTATTCTAGGCCGAGATCACACGGCAAATATTCAATATTAATTGCCTCGATTGGGAACCGGACCCACAACCAGCCACGACTAGACACACTGTTATACCACTGCGTCACGACTGATCTCGTAGATTTTATTGACATAAAATAGTAGTTATACAACTAAAATACTAGCGAGCTATCCACAACCGGCATTGTAGTCTAACAACCGGAACATAAAAGTTCACGGAGCTTCTTCAGCTAAAAAGTTTCTGCCTCGAGTACAATTTTCTGCATTCTCCCGTGCAATGAATAGGTTTCCTCATTGCTCCAATGAAAAGATAATAAAGATATCTGTCGGATAGTTTGAAATGTTCATAATATTTTATCTTTTATTAATTTTTTTCTCTACTTCTGGTTTGCTTGATGTAATTTTTTGTATTGTTTGGATGCTTAACGTGACCTTAGATTGTACAATAGCGTATTTGAACTGGGAGAAATAATAGTTTATTTAGTTAAGGCATATTTGTTTGTACTCCTACATATTTGTATACAAATGTTTATACTTTTGAGGTTTATATCTGTAGTATTACCATGAAAATAGTCCCAAGACCGTGTAGTAAATTATTGTCTATTACTATAATTGATTGTACTACGGCGTAGACCTGGCGCCAAAACGTGTTATTCCAAGTGAAGTAGAAGAAATTGAATTTATGTTCGTTTTTTTAGCATCACGCTGTATCCCGCACTTAGCCATATAGCAGGGTATGCAAAGGGAACCTGGGAAACTGGTATTTAGACTTGCAGTCCCCACTGTCCATCGAAATCTAGAGGCATTGAGGCATTGAGGCTGAGGCAACTCAGCGCTGTGGTTTACCTCGTTACTAGAGCGGGGAAATGAAAGTATATATAATATTTCATTTCCTAGAGTGGGAATCGAACCTACAACCTGTCGCGATTACAGTCACACGCTTGTGTCCCTGTACCTGACTGTAAGATACATTTGGATTGAGATGTACAATTATTTAAGTTATAAGATATTTTTGATTTTATTGAAAAATTAACCTTGTTGACCCAATTTTAACATATTTTAAACGGTAACGTACGTTCCACTACATTTAATTATATTTTCATGTCAATTTGGTGTCAAAGTAGGTTTTAACTTAACTGAAAAGAAATATTTTAGGGTTCTCAAACTCAAAAGGAAAAACGGAATTCTTTGACTTGACTGACTTTGACTTTACGTTGAGCCATGAAGCTGCTGGAGTTGAAAATCGTATCAAATATCATGAAAATTCTGCAGCCATTTAGAACACAGTAAGAATCAAGGACAAATCAAAGACAAAATCAAAACATCCATTTTGTATGAAATTAACCGCGTAATCAAAATCTACAGGATACTTCCCGTATACCGAAAGTTATGAAATTTGTTACGAAGTGCGACCTTAAAATACATGTAAAGGAAGACATCTCAAAAGTGAAAACTTGTAAATATTTCATAAAAGAAAATATTACAATCGCCGTATCCCGCTCATAGCTGCGTGGGCAGAGGGAACCTGGGAACCTAGTGTTAATACACTCTGTTCCCCTTAAGACACTTAAGACACGTCTGTTCACCCTCTTTTCTTCGAATTCTCTTGAACGCCTACATCTGCTGAATTTTCGAGGCATTGCGTGTTGAGTTGAGAAACACAACGCCGTATTTAATTTCTTTGCATCTACCTAAATCACTTTTAGTACATATGCTAGATAGGCGATAGCTAAAATTTGTAAATAAAATTTAGCTATTTTTAGCTTTATTAAAAATACGTGAAATTTTTGCAGGAATGGGCTAAATGAAGATGAGCGAATCATTGAAAATCGTACTCATTATACGAATATTATTTATGTTTTTAAACCGTAATTACAAGATATAAAACACAACCTAATTTTCTATAACACCATGCACTCTATACCATACAAACCAACGAAAACCTACTCCAAAAAAGATTTCAACACTTTCAAAGTCAATCTTAAATCCTTTCTATTTTTAAAAAAAATATTATTTTAGTAAATGTGTTACGAAATCAAATTCAGAAGTTTTTTTTAAAGAATAGATTAATTTAAAAAAAAACACCATTTTCATTGCAAAAACATTTATTAAAAAACGTCAAAGGTATATATAAAAATTATGATTAAACCTAAATTAGTATTATTGAGTGAATTATTAGAGATTCAATTAAAGCTAAATTACAATTATCAATTTTTTTTTATTTATATATAGGGAACCTAGTGTTATGACACTCCGTTCCCGACTTCCCTCTGAATTTTCGAGGCCGAGTGGCGGAACTCAACGCCGCGCTTTGCCTTTTACCAGAGCTAAGAAATTAACATGAAAGAAAAATCTATAATTTATATCCCCGATTGAGAGTCGAACCCACAACTTATGAAACTGCGCGACGACGGCCTCTAATCCAGAATAAAAAGGACATTTTTTGTTTGACAATATACTCTACACATTTTAAAACCCGTGACAGTAGATCAAATAATATTAAATATACATACAAAAAAATTACTTCCGAGTATTTACTCTTCGTTGCCATTATATGGGTATTCTTTATGTTAATATTAATTACGTTATTAGTATATTATGCCATTATTATTATTATTATTATTTATTATATCGTTTTTAAAGACATGGCACGAAATATATAAGGCATTTTAAACTTAAAATAACAAAATTAAAAATAGATTGAAGTTTGAAAAATATTAAATTCAGATTATAACAAATAAAAAAAACAATATTTTATAACAAGATTTTTGAATTAGAAATGAATAGACAAATTTCTGACAATATTCGAAATGTTTAATTTTTTTTTACTTTCACAGCCAATGATTCCAATAGTGGAAGCCTCAAATGCCGAGATTCTTTTTTTGGTACATTTTTATTGCGGTTATAATAAAAAAATATATATTAAGATGAGATAAGTAAGATATTTATAAAATTAGCACATTGTTTTTAATATTAGCACTTTTAAGTAGTATGCGTGTATACAGGGTGGAAGTGTCAGCGCTCCTTTTACGGGAACAGCATATAGGGTAAAATATTTTAAACCTATAAATATTAGTATTAATTATAATTATATAAATTACACATTCAAAAAAATATCCTTATTGCAATAGTTATATTAACTTAATTTTATTTTTAAGAAATTACAAAAAACTTAAATAAACAAATAAATGTAAATGTAAATCTACCTTTACCACACAAAGCGACGATATTTAGTCGCGATTACAGAACAAGGACAATATAAATAAAAACATAATTTAATTCTTCTGAGGCCAGTCGTGGCGCAGGGGCACAAAGTGTAACTAAAAAACCGACTGGTTGTGAGTTCGATCCCCACTCGAGAAGATGTAATATATAGAGGACAAGCGCGGCGTTGAGTTCTGCAACTCAACACGCAATGCCTCCAGAATCCGGCAGAAAGCGGGGAACGGAATGTCTTAACACTAGATTCCCTCTGCCTACCCTGCAGTGTACGGGATACAGCGCGATGAAAATAAAATAATTTAATTCTTCATATTAATTCTCGATTAACTAAGAATTGCGAATAAAATGCACAACACATAAATGTTATTGTCGAAAATTGATACTGTTCTTTCTGTTCTGTAATAACGCTATAGTAAAAATCAGTTTTTAATTAGATTCACATGTCATATCGAACTTAGATTATTTATATTTTTTTAACTTCATTGATTTTTTTTAAATATATATACAATAAATATTCATATGGTATTTATAACAGTTATAATATGTATATTTATATAAAATATTAAACAACAGAGCTGCTAGCCATCTGGTTCAAACCGCAGGTACCGTCGCCGCGGTACACGCGGTAGTAGCCCTGTTCTCCCCACGACTTGCCCCACGAGTTCTTTACTATCCAGTATGGAAGATGCTTGTGGAAGAGTGGGTAATCTGAGAGGGAAAAGGAAGGAAATTTTTAAATTTATAAATTTAATATTTTTATCTTCATTTGACACGTGTTTGATACGTGACAGTCGTGGGTTTGATTCCCACTCTGGGGATGAATTATTTTCTTTCCCTCGCTCTGGAAACACCTTAACATAACGTTATCTTTTAGTTTGCATATTCTTAAAACAATTGGAAAGAGTTTAAATGTACATTTGACGATGGTGGGTTCGACTACCTAACTGCTTGTCTTTAGAGGTTGTATGTTGAATTGCAGAACTCAACACCGAGCTTTATTTCACCAGATCTATGAAATGAAAAAACTATAAAAACGTCTAGTTTTGTTTATTTTTCACTAAATATTATTAATAAAATTACCTTTAACTCCATATCCGACTATAAGAACACCGTGGTCCAAATTCTTAGGACTGCATAGAACCTTCCAAGGATGAGAAACTCCTCCAACGTAGAACTGCATAGCGTTAGCATTAATACCTACAAATATATTTTATTTATTTTAAAATATCGTTTAACATAATTACTATAAACGTAAACTTGGGCGTCTATAACATTTAATAAGAATATAGAATATTTTTCTTCTCTTTATATGAAGATATATATTACATATTCGGCGGAAAGTGGGGACCAAAAGTGTGTTAATAAGAACGGTTTGTCTTGAAACTAAGTTCCCTCTGCCTACCTTGATATACGCGGGATACAGTGTGAAACTAAAAAAAAATTTAGTTAAACATAATAAGTCGAAATCGAGCTTAGTACTTTTGTATATATTATATTCTAATCTTTTATTACATACCTATTGAAATCGGTCCATTCTTGACCAGCCATTTGGCCATATCAGTCTCATTGGAAGTGATATTCACAGCGCCGGTTATCTGGACCTTGGACAGTGTTTTGTTGAACGAACACTTGTCGTTTTCTCCTTCGTATGGGTAGTCAGATTCTGTTTCTAAACCACCAAGTTGTTCTATTGACCTATAATATAAAATAAATAAATGCTTAATAAAATAAAAGGCGAGATATATTTATTGTCCTTTTTTTTCAGCTTCAGGGTGTGCTTCGCATATAGCAGGGTAGGCAGAGGGAGCCTAGTATTAAGACACTCTGCTTCCCACTTGTGCCTAATTTTCAGGCTAAGCGCGGCGTTGAGTTCTGCCACTTAACACGCAATGCCTCTAGAATTCGCCAGAAAGTGGGGAACGGAGTGTCTTAACACTAGGTTCCCTCTGCCTACCCTGCTGTGTACGGGATACAACGTGAAGCTGATTTTTTTTTTAAAAATAAGTATATTCATCTTTGGCATATAGAGAGGGAGAGGAGGAAACCTAGGGTTCAATACTTTGTTTTTGAGAGCTCTCAATGTAACAAATTGAATATTAAAAATTAATTTTAACAAAAAAAACCGACTTCAAATAATAAACTAAAAAGAGACCTTAAGAGGATGCTACTCAAGGTAGTGATAATCCTATGTAAAACTTCAAACCTAATTAGGTACTATTTTACTGCAAACTAACATTTTGGCATATTGACAAGAACATGCATAAAAAACATTCAGGCGAATTGAGAACTGCTCCCTTTTTTGAAATCGGTTGAAAATGAGAACATACTCTTTTTTGAAATTGGTTATAAAGAAATGCAACGAAGAGGAATCTCAGTCAGAAGGGTCTGACGAAAAGTAAACCGTGGTTCGCCAATTTTAACAATGTTTTTCCTTGTAACTATTACAGTATAATTATATAGTTTTACCAAAAAAAAACAACTTGTTCAATTTCAACCGGTTCCCATAATCAGAACCTAACCAAAATTGACACACATGTATGTATATACACCTAATGTAAATATATTTATATATACCTAATGCAAATTTAACACTTATGTGATTTTCTCACAGATACCTTTGTCAGAAATGGACCAAATTAAGATAGGGCCACACGGGAAGCACTAGCTTTGAAATAAAAAAAGAATCATCAAAATTGGTTCATTCAGACAAAACTTATGAGGTTATTTAGGAAGAAACATAAAAAAAATAAGAGTCAAATTGATAACCTACTTTTTTTACAGAAGTCGGTTAAAAATACTTTGTACCCAGCAGACCGTGAAAGATCAATTAAAGCTATACTACAGTACCAGTGTCCAGAACCTATATTTCGCAAAGCAGGTCATCGAATGGCCCACTTGATAATTCGAAATAACCCACTTTCAATAAAATAAAATATATGTATATAAAAATTAATTGCAAACAATAGACAAGTATTACATATAACTTTATCTATACTAAGTATTTTCTTATTATATGTTATCATCAACGACAGAAATGTACTATCGTATGTAACGGCTGATTATATATATTTTTTAGCGTCCCGCACAGACAGAGGGAACCTAGTATTAAGAAACTCCATTCCCCATTTTTCACCAACTTCTGGGAATTTTCTGGCATCGAAACTCAGCGCTTCGCTTCGACACCAGGGCGAAGAAATTAAAATAGCAAATATTTTATTTCCCCGAATGGAAATCGAACCAACAACCTGTCGCGTTTAAAGTCGTACTGTAGCGGAGCGCAGGGGACGCTACGTCTGGCCTCAATTCATATGATAATAATTGAATATTAATTTTTATAAATATTGTTTTTCAATTCATATGATAATAATTGAATATTAATTTTTATAAATATTATTTTTCAATTCATATGACAATAATTGAATATTAATTTTTATAAATATTATTTTTCAATTCATATGATAATAATTGAATATTAATTTTTAAAATCAGCTTCACGCTGTATCCCGCACACAGCAGGGTAGGCAGAGGGAACCTAGTGTTAAGACACTCAGTTCTCCACTTTCTGCCGGATTCTGGAGGCATTGCGTGTTGAGTGGCAGAACTCAACGCCGCGCTTAACCTCGACACCAGAGCGAAGAAATGGAAATATAAATTTAAGTAAATATTTCATCTCCTCGAGTGGGGATCGAACCCACAACCAGTCGGTTTTGCAGTCACACCTCGTGCCGCTGCGCCACGACCGGCCGGTATATTAATTTTTATAAATATTATTTTTCAATTCATATGATAATAATTGAATATTATTTTTATTAAATATTATTTTTATGCATTAACTTGTTTCGCGAGACGTTTGAGAGAAAAATCCTGAATATGTTGATCTTATACCTACTTACATCTGTTTAAACAAACATGGTTCGCGTTGGCTTTAACATGGATGGTAGATACTTTCGATATTTTTATTTTGTAATGTAGCCAAGTTCTCGGCTGAATTTTAGGTACGAGTATGTTCAGTTTTTTGTGTTTTCGTCCCAATTTTTTTTAGCTAAATCTGATATAGGGCTGTTATAAAATTAAGAATATATAATAAATCTACGTATTTATTAATTATAATTTTTCAATTAAAACAGTATTGTTCCCCGTTGAGTGCCTCGTTACCACACCTAGTAAATGCATCAAATATGCATTGGTCTATGCTACATATTAAGTTATATATAAGGTTTTAACTTTTAAATTTATTTATGTTCCATGAGATTAAGATATTTCCGTTGTTTATAAATCCAATGTTACATAATAAATATTTCATTCCCCCAAGTGGGAATCGAATCCACAACCGCTGCGATAACAATCGCACGCCACGGCCAATTATAAAAAAAATATATATATTAAAACAAAAGCACACATATAGCGGCTGTCACTATCTAAATCTAAACAAACTGCTGAAGGTCACAGGATCAATTATAATAATGTTTTTCGTTCACATTAGTCTAGTTAAGAGATAATAGTAACACAATTTTAAGTGATAAGTGATTTATTATTTCTTTCATTACATGCAGGGTGCAAGGGAAGAATCTAAAATTAAAACTTTGATTTTTCACTCATTTTTGAGTAGTTGTATGCTGAATGGTGGAACCTAACGCCGCGCTTTTCTTTACCAGATCAACATTAAAAAAAGAGTGATCATTAAATAGGGACTTTATTTAATGTCTTGTATTTTCCTTGTATTGTAAGCTAGACCTTACAGTAATAAATCAATATTAAATATTTATTTTAAAACCAACTACGTAAATATCTTTATTATTTATATTTCATTACATAGAAGTATAGTATAAAAATCCCCTATATCTATGAGATCTAAAATCGCGTGTTCAGAAAACATAACTGAATGTCATGTTTTCTGAACACGCTCCAACTACTAATTTAGGTAACTAGATTCTTATCTTATTTATTAATACTGCTTTTTACTATCTTTTGAAAATAAATAAAAAAAATACATTTACAAGTTTAAATGAAATAATAAAAACTAAATTTTTTTTAAACTTTAAAGTCAATAAAAAAATTGTTAAGCTCAGAAAAATTACATTTATCTATAAACGTTCCTGCTTAAAATTTCATATAGGTATATATATACCGTTGTTTATAAATTCAATTATAATGCAATTAAAACGTCGTGAATTTCCGCCATTTTATCAAACAACGAGGTACGCGCGCCACCGAGTGGATTGCGTAATTAATTTTTGTTTGTGTGTACAAGTGTATGTCGGCCGGCGTGTATGATCCATACAAAGAATTCAATATCATCCGCTCCAATAAAAATAAATGCATTTGTTTTTGCATTTATCGCCAATGACGATGACGGTTTTGAAGATTAATTAATATGTAAATAGTGATTTATTTACTTTTGGTTATTTACTTATTTAAAACTATATTTATGTTTGTAGTTTTCGTACTAAATCAGTGTATACGCGCGGAAAGTTGTTAACTTTTAAAAATGGTACTTCCCGTTGACCTGTATTCTTGAAACTGATACGGAACCCTCGGTGGGCGAGACCGACTTGCAGTTGACCAGTTTTTTAATAAATGTTCTGCACGATGCAGTATAACAGGAAAATTCAAAATTATAGGACTTTTAGCAGGAGCAGATGGAGTTAATGCAAAATTTTAGCGTAAGAGCAAGAAAAATGCAAGAGGATCTCTCTTGCATTCTGAAAAAATGGCGAAAAGCTGTTGTGGGAGGGCTGGCGCATGGATGCGGAAAGGTATTGCTGCCGGTAACATGGTTAATGGCGCCTTAGCTGCATTGAGAGACGGCACAGCTGCACGTTTGGCCGTCACAATTCAGTGTTGGTACCAACGCTGTTATACGGCAGCGAAACTTGGGTGTTACAAAATAAGCATTAAAAAATATGAATGCTGTGGAAATGCGATATTTTTTTAGGATATCCGGAGTCAGTTTAGCTCATTAAATCCGCAATGAATAGATACACAGAATGGCAGGTACTAGCGAGGATGTTACGATGAGAATGAAGAAGAACGTGTTCAGTTGGTTTGGGCACGTCGAACGAAAGAGAGAAAGGTGACGGTGAACGATGTCAATAAATATGAAGGAAACCTCCGCTCACTTTAGAGAGGTAGGGAAAGACCTCGGTTGACCTTCGAAAACATAGTATCGGAGATACTGGAGGGAGGTCACGTAAACAGCATGATGGGGCCCTCATGCTTTTTACGTGACCTCCGAAAGGCATGAAGATGTTAATGACAGTGGACGAGGCGACAGAGATATGCAGAGACCGTAGAGTTTGGCGCTCCGTTCTCTCTGACTATGCTCCTAGGGACACAGCGAGAAGCTAGATTAGATTATATTTTTATTATACTTATATAACTTGGTATGCTTTATGATAACTATTATCATAAAGCCTATGAAACTTAATACTTATATAACAAAAAATCAATTTCGTCACTACTCATTTCACGTGACGGCGTGACGTGCTAAATTCAGAAAATTCTTAGATAGAAAAAAATCAATTACGATCCAGACGTTGAACAGACGTTGAACAAGTGTTCTTATATCAATAACAATATGTGTGAATGTGTGATAGTTATTTGCACATATTCACTTGTTCATTTAGTTTATTGTTATAAATTATACGAAAGTAATAATAAATTAAAATAAACAATAAATTAAAATAAAAAAATTAAATAATTATAAGTTTTAATATTCGCAATAATTTATTATAAAAATGCAAATCAACCTCTTTGTTTAATAAGATGTTTTTGAAATAAATTTTTACTTATAGAACTACTAACAGAGGACACTACTAAAATGACGCTTGATGTGGTCGGAAAATTCGAGATACACTTTTAGACTTGGAGCGGAAGAAGAAAGAGGTCCTCTAGAATAACATATTGTATTAGAACTTAAGATAGACATTGTACAAGCTTAATAGTCTTATACTCTGAAGGAAATATAAGTTCTGTAAAAGCCTCGAGGTGTTTGATTTCTTTACACATACTATTAAAATAAACTTAAATGCACCTTGCAAATGTAGTAAGGGAGTTTGAAAAGTTAAAATATACAATTTTTTTCTCAGTATCGTTCTTATTATTTACCTTTAATTATTGTGTGATAAAAATTTATATAGGTTCGGTAAATTTGGAAAAAAAAAGAAATGTCGGCTTTGAAAAACTACTTTAAACCATCTCATTTAAATCAATTTTTTGCATTTAAAACAAAAGTTTGTTCACAGTTTTTCCTAACAATTTTTCATAATACATAAATTATTTTTATTTTCGCTCTGATCGATTAAGACAGAGTAGGTCGTGACTCTTTAGAGTCATGTTATACGGTGCAATAAGCCACGCTAGCCTCAATTGAATGAGACATATTAATAAATAGATCGCTATTATATCACTTTATAATATTAAATGTAAACAAATGACTCACTCTGCGGTCAATGCTTAAAATGTTTACAAATTTTAGTTAATCCCTGATCCCAAAACAGGACAAGGTTATATCGCATTTGTACATAAAGAATAACAGGAAAGTATTCGTTGCAAACGATAAGGTATCGACGGATGTTACTTTAAAAGGAAAATCTTAAATTATCTTAATAACACGTCTATTTTATATCAAATAGAGTTAATTAGCATTAAATAAAATAAGCAACATGTGAGTATGCGTTTTGTTGAACTGTAGAACAAATACAATAAGAATATAATAAATAAAAAAAATAATATTTAAAGATAATTAATTTTCTATTTTGGAAATTGACCCTACAACGTTCATCGATCGCTTTTCCACTGCGTCATGACGGCCTAAGAAATTCAAAATTATTATTGATAATATAAATATCTAGAATAAATCTAATTTAAGTACCTGTAAGCATTATCAGGTAAACCGCCATTGCATCCATCGTCTAGTTTGTCGCAGTCCACCAACTCTTGCTCTGACAGTGATACTAAGTTGCCAGTCTTAATCTTCCACTGACCTTCTACGTTTCCTGTAAAATAAATATATATTTATGTACCTACTATAAAAAAAATAGTTATAAATAGTTATAAACTGTCTATAAAAGTTTATATAAATTTGTGTTGAGAATAAATTCTTCTTCTTGAGAAAATACTCTCTCAGACAGTATCCGATGGATGGATGGATAGACGTTCACGGTCATTTTCCAGCCTATTTTAGATACTTTATGATTTATATGTTGGATTGAACTAAACATTTTCGTCACACATTTTCTAAATAGAAAAGAAATTAATTTGAATATTTTCATTTTACCCGGCGTAAAATGAATATATTCAAATCAATTTCTTTTTACTTTGCAAATTTTGAAAAATTTACAAGATTTTTAAGAAAGTTAGTAAAATATTTTAATTTTATCAATTTGTTCGTCAACTCACCAGTCACACTAAAAGCCCAGCAACTGCCACAAGAGCCTTGATCTTTGACTTCTGTAACAGCATTAAAGTGTCTCCAATCAAAGTTGTCAGGAAGCTGGACTTGCGGAATCGCAGCTTTAGTCATCGGAATATCATTATCATTGCGCAAAGCAGGTTTCAATCCTAAGTATTTTTGACCAAATTCTTCGTAAGTCAAATCAGAAAATTTGGTGACTGCATAGGTGGCAGTTCCTCTTTCGTGAGTGTTTAGCTCGTAAATTTTCTTTAGATTCTCCTTAAATATATTGTATCTATTCCGCATTTCTTCGTGGTCATCTAAGTAGTCTGGCTTATAGGTAGCCAAGAAATCAGCAAATAAATATCCAGCTTGTAAATCGCGATGATGTTCAGTAGCGGCTTCCTGATGATCGCACGACACACGGTATAAAGGTGGGAGGTCTGTCCATGTTCGTAGCCAAATATTTACATTACACAATTTATTTTCACTATTTTTACTAACTTTGCAGTCGCCCCTTGCTGTTAACGCATAACAATCTGTAATACCAACTTCAACTTTCATCCTATAATGCAAACCGGCTATTTCTTGTTTTTCAATAGATAATACTCTTACTACTTTTTGCTTAAAAGGATGTATGTACTTGGCTTCTATATGCTTAAGAGCTTCATTTGCTAAATATAAAGCCTTTTCTGGATTGTCAAATTCGATATGAGCTTCTAATGGAGCTTCTATATCGTGACATTCAACTTCTATTTTTCTTTCATTAGTCGACCATAAGCGTTCCGTAATATGAGAAGTACAATGCCTTTTTGGTAAATGTTCCATAAATTCGCATTTGGTAATATCCACCCACTCATATTTTAGACAATTTGTATAACCAACGTCGAAATCAATTACAATTAATTTTCTCGTATTTATTTTACTGTTGTAACTATTAATTTGTAGCACTCTTTGTTTATAATTATGATGTGATGCCATCTCTAACTTTTCTAATGATTCTTTTACCAACTCCTGTATATGTATTTTCTCCTCAGATGTAGCTTCGGTCATATTTGGATGTAAAGATATTGATCGCTTCCTCCGATACTGTTGAGGTTGACCACAAGTAACACTTATCTTTTTAAATTTCTTATTATTTTGTGTCATCCAAATGTAGGATGTACATGACTTAGAAAGTTTTGCAGTATCAACGACACACAAGGACGGAGATTGGTGTAGGTCTATCTGCTTAGAACAATTTGTCGTGCTAACTATAAAGTTCAATTTAATCGGCGTCTTAGAATCAAAACTAGGAATCATAGATTTTTCCCCTAAAGCGATAAGTTTATTCTTTAGTTTTGGTGATGCTTCTAATTCATCTATGGATTTTTTTAATAATTCTTTCATTGATAACCCAGTTATGCTCTTAAAGTCCTTTTCGTCATCGCACACGATAACAAGACTGTCTACGACCAAATCATCGTCAGGAGAGGGCCATAATCTTACGTAACAGAGTCTATGGTACATTCCCGATAACTCTTCACAATTTGGTATATCTGCCTCATCTTGGTGTCGCAAACAGTAAGTGTAAGCTGTTTCGATATACATTTTCACCATATTTACACCCATGTTTATATTATTCTGAAATGCATGAACAGTTATAAGCTTTTGCAAATTGTTGGTATCAGATTTTTCGTTGATATATTGTACAGCACGGTCTGCATAATAGTATTTTGTATCTTCATCTATGTAATCATCCTCAGATTGTACCACATATCTCTTTACTCTTTCTGCACCTTCATTTTCTTTTTCTTTTTTATTATCCTCCGTCTTACAATTTACATTTATTTCTTTAGATTTTAACCAAGGTCTCTCCCATATTTCTGCCTTGCAGTACAATCTATTTTCAGGTTCTAGAAGAGTACAATCCTCTTTGGGTACCGAATTGTCCCCAATTAAACATTTTGTTGGAGATACGGAAAAATCTAATTTAATTAGTTTTCCTGCAACAACTTGTGTAGTGATATTATGTATATTTATTATTCTATGAACGTATTTGGCCTTTGATAATTGTTGATATTTGGTTAAAGATTCCTCGGCTAGCATTTTATATTCATCATTTACGTTTTTGACTGCTGGTGCTCCTACGCGGATATCACGTTTTCTTCTATCATTATTATTTACTTCATCACTGTTGATAACTCGGTCACAATGAACGTCTATTTTGTGACCTTCTCGCCAAGGGCGATTCAATATTTCTGCATGACAATAATGTTTTAGACCTTCATTACAATCAGGTGAAGTTTTCGAGGAGCACGATTTTGGAATTGCTACATAATCTATTTTATAAATTTTCCCTGAAACAAGTTGGCTCGTTACACGATGGACTTTAATGGAGTGGCTAAATTTTAAATTCGCACGTTTTAAATATTTCCGGAATGATTTTTCAGCCCAATTTTTAAATTCTACATTATTTGGATTTTCTTTTTTTGGGGAACCCTTCAATGACCTTCGTTGTCTATTATGTTTCTGCAAATTATCAGAAGAATCATCTGGTTTCACTATGGTATATTTGGCTTCTTCTGGGTTATAATCCTCTTGAAAATCTTTAAAGGCAGTAGAATTTAAATGTTCATTGTGGTTACATTTAACTGTAGTTTCTTCTTTGTTAGCCCAAGGCTGTGTCCAAATTTGTGCATAACAATAAATCAAGTTATTGTTATCCAATATTACACAATTTGATGATGTTGGTTCCATATTGCTGTCCAGTAAACAAGTTGTTGGTGTAATAATAAATCTTATTAGAGTATTCAATCCAGCCACAACCTGTGTTGACGCACTTTGTACCTGAAGTATTTCATGATGTCTTGTAGATTTTTTGCTTTGCAAATATTTTTTTAATGATGCTTGTGCCATAAGCTGATATTTAGGTTCATTCGGATTATGATCTACAAAACCACCAGGGATATATCTTTTTACTCTCGAATCCGTATTTTCTTTTTCACACGTAACCTGAATGTCCTCTTTTTCGAGCCATGGCTGTTTATGTATTTTGGAATTACACAGTAACACATCCGAAGTATCAATTATATCACAGTTTGTTAAAGTGCCATCTAAGTTACAATTTGTGGGTGAAATTTTGAATTTTAGTTCTATAAGCTGACCAGCTACAACTTGTACAGTTGCTGACTGAACTTCAATTAACTTATGATGTCGTTTTATGCCAGCAGACTCAAGATATTTCTGCAAAGATTTATTTGCTAGTTCTTTAAATTCTGATTTATTCGGATCCTGCTCAGAAACACCACCTGGAACTGCACGTTTTTGTACACGTTTTAAATTATCATCACACGTTGTGTTGTATTCAATACTGTGTAACCATAGTCTTTGCCAAATCGTGGAGTGACATAAGATTTCAACAGCGTTACTGTTCTTAGAACGAACTTTGAAAGTCATTCGCGTAAGGGTACCGGCTACAACTTGTACAGTAACCTTTTCGATATTTATAACTTCATATCCTTCACTAATATCATTTTTTTTCACAAAATCGTTTAGCGAACCTCTAGCTAATACAAGATATTCTGGATCGTTAGGATCTTTTGTAGTTTGTCCACCAACAAAATAATTTGATGATCTTTTTTCTCTTTTAGCTTGTTCAACTTTTTCTTTATTTACATTGCAAGATACCTTAATTTGCCTTCCATTTACCAGCCACGGGCGATCCCATATATCGGCTTTACAATTACGCATAGGTTCATTCTCCAAGAGTTCACAAGTACTTAAATCACTATTGTCTTCATATGAGCATTTAGTATAGGCTACATCGAAATTTATCTGAGTTAGTAATCCACCGACAAGTTGAGTTTTTACTGAATTAATTTTATTTAACTTTTGTCTGTTGTTTCTATTAGAGTTATACTCTAAATGCTGTAAAGCTTCATCGATCATTTCTAAAACTCGAGGATCTTTTACTGATAGTAGTGAGTCATGTAATTCTCCAGTCTTGATAAACTTGTCACCCGTGAGATATGGTGTACATTTATAGGAGATAGTTTTCTCCTTAAGCCAATGCCTTTCATGTACAATCACCTCACAAATATTAGCATCCATATTTTGTAACACAGTACAGTTTATTCTTTTTATATAAGGAACTGTTTTACTACAATTGACATAAACAAGTCTTAGAGAAATATTTGTAAGTCTACCAGAAGCTATTCTGGTGTTTGCTTGCAATATTTGGTCAATCTTCATTGCATTTGTATTCGATAATTCTGATTCGATTTTATTTAATGCTTCTTTAGACAACTTTAACAGAACAGGATCATTTGTGGGAATATTTTCAACTTTACCTACTTGAGTATTCTTTTTCTTTTCATTGTAGCAAAAAGCGTTTAAAACTTGTGGTGTCTCTTCATTGGTAGATTCAATAATGCCATTACATATATTAGTTAATACACCTTTATCTAAGCATTTGCCATTGTCACAGGGAATTACTACTCGAATTTGGATATAGAAAAAGTGTTTTAAGTTTTCAAATTCTTCTTCTGCAGCAATAACATCCTGAAGCACCCTGTTTCTGGCATCTATATTGTTTTCATTTAAGTAATCCACTAATTTTTGTGCTAAAATATATAAATGCTGTGCATTTCCTATATTCTTTTTGATTTTATGAACTTTTTCAGCCAAAGACAATATATGCAAGTCATTTTTATAACTCCGTCTTGTTCTTCTGAAAGCATGACTGGTATCAAATCCAGCAGAGTTGAAAAAATTTATTAAATCATCTATAGCTTTTCTTTTATCTTCACTTATGTAACTTGTTTTTCCCTCATATTCAACTGACTTGTGCTGAATTGGGCTATCACTGTTATGTCTCACTGCCTCTAATTCAGAAATTGGATGTATTTTTAATGGATATACATCCATTGCATTTTCTTCAAGAGGTGATTGAGCTTCGGAAACTGTTTTATAATGCTTATTGTGAGGAATTATTTGTTGCTCTATATTTCTAATATCTTCTTCAGTTAGAGTTTTTTCTTGTTGTGGTATAGCCTGAACGTTTATATTATGTATGGCCTTAAGAATTTCATCGGCTGAGCCAGTGTTTGCAATTTTGTCATAGTCTGGTGTAGGTTGTGGTAAAATATTCACATTATCATTGTCACCTGAAGGAAGATTGACATCATTGTTTTCATTATTTGCATTATTACTGGGTATGAATTCACCTTCATCACCAAATTGCCATTCCTCAGTACAATTATTTGACAAAATTGCTCTATATTTAGAACCATCAGACAATTTGATCCAGCTTTTTTCTAATATTGATATTTTACAAATTTTGCTTTCAATGCAAGTACTATCTTCACTTGAACACTTATTAAATTTAACTTGCAGTGTTAAAATATAACGAACACCATTCACAACCTAAAAATAGAGTAATTTACATTAGTTACTTTTGTCATATTCACTATATATATTATTATCTGAAAAATGAAAAATTGCATTGCATGCAGTATTAGTGAATCTTCACTAACTTACTTGAACTTGTCTTTCAACTTCCAGTACACTTTCTACAGAATGTTTCACATTAGGTTCATGTCTATCTAAATGCCTAACAGCTAAAGCAGCTAAGTCACTGACTCCTGGAGCTTCTGGATTTACATGACTAGAGCACCCAACACATGCTCCCCCAGTCTGTTTTCTCGGAACAGCAATGAACTGCTCACCAGATGTGACCTTTTTAATAAGAAAAGTTTTCAATTATAATTTTTTTTTAATATTGTACAGAAAATATGTGTAAATTTGAACTACTTAACCATATTTTTTTATTGAGCTGAATCAAAATTCGTATAAATTTGTTAGAACTTATTTGTTTTTCCTGTTACTAAAAACTAGAATTTTTACCTATTTTATTAATAATCAGCTTCATGATGTATCCCGCACACAGCAGGGTAGGCAGAGGGAACCTAGGGTTACACTCCATTCACCACTTTCTACCGGATTCTGGAGGCATTGCATGTTGAGTGGCAGAACTCAATGCTGCACTTTGCCTTCACACCAGAGGGAAGAAATGGAAATATAAATTTAAGTAAATATTTCATCTTCTCGAGTGGGGATCGAACCCACAACCAGTCAGTTTTACAGTCACACTTTGTACCCCTGCGCCACGACTGGCCTCAACTTATTTCATTCATTATTGTTGTTTATTTTTTAACTATTGTGATAATTTATATTAAAGAACCTCACTTAACTTACATCAGGATTGGGCTGCACTTCATTGTCTAAGTGGACTGGTTCATGTCCAATAACTACTGGGGATATAGTTGTTTGATCATCCACAACCTCCTCAAAGTTTCTGTCATTTTGTTGCACATCATAATTATCCATACAGATGTATTCATTATTTTGAACATTTACACCTTCTTCAAGATCTTGTATTGTGGCAGAACATTTAACATACTTATAGGCTTCAACATTAGCAACATCAATAGCTTTTAGATTAGCTTCAATAAAATAGCAGTTGCTGGCATCATTCTATGAAGAAATAATTTAAAATAACAATAATATATAAAAATTATAAAGGACAAGTAATATAAGTAAATTTGATGCTTCCTTCCTTAATTATTTAGATATCTTCATTTAAAATTAGGAAAATATTCTAAATAAATTAATATATATCTTATCAACAAATTATATGTAATAATAAAATATCAACATTTTGTACTCAAGTACTCATTTAAACGATAACCTTTAAGTGCAAGAAAAATATGATTTATCATACTTACAATCTTCTGCGCATTAATTGAAAAACCTTCATAATTATATTGGTGATTAGATAAATTATTTAAAAAGCCAAGGAATCCATTAAGAAATTTTTCTTTTTGTTCAGAACCTACATCCGCAAAACAGAAGGGGAATAGAAAACACTGTACAGCTAAGAGCGCACGATTAAACCGCATGATGACAATATCAAGACGAGATCATCGCTGATCACACACGACTGGAATGAAGAAAAGACTGCGTCACTTTAAGTATTGTAACATATACGAATGATTCAATATTCATAAACAATATGTTGTCATAACATTAACAAGAAAATGCAAATAATATCTCGGAAATTGACATTTGACTGAAGGTGATGTTTCACAGATTAAAAATATCAATATAATATAAAGAAATAAATATCGTACTCTACGGTACGATAATACTGCGGAACAAAGAAAATAAAAATATACACGCCGTGGATTTTGTTGATAGTTTTTTGTAAGCCCTTGTATTAAACAATAAAAATATAATAAAATAGTAAAAATATTTTGTCTGTACATTTAGTAATTATGACCGAAATGGACACTTAAAAAGAATAGTAGAAAGTAAAAATTTTTTTTTGTGTCTGTCTGCCTGTCTGCCGGTACGTATGACCACGTAAATCTCCGAAAGTACTGAACCGATTTACTTAAAACTTTCCCCAATTATTTTGTTTTAACTCAGAACAGCATTTAAGTTTGTTTCATCAAAATCGGTTATTTAAAAAAAGTTATCGTCTTTTGAATAAACTCAAGGTATTAGTTTGCCTGTGAAAATTATATAGCAATCTATATCTATAGTTATAATAAATGTATAGTTGTTTATAATAACTGTGTATTTTTGACTGTATAGTATGTATTTAGTAAAACGTCGTTTTCTTTGAATATAATTATATATTAAGTGAAATTTAACATAAAACGGGATTTTTTAACTGTCCGAACCGTTACAGTTTAACTTTAAGCCCAATAGACTGCGCATAAAGCATCATTTTGTCTTGTATATATGACTGTTGATAAAAATACATAATTTTAAAGCACTATTGTGTATAGTACAAACATACTATATTTTTGTAAACAAAATTGAATTGTTGTTGACGGTTACCTTCATAAATCATAACAGTAAAATTTAAGTCGTAATTAATACAAGACAAAACAGATAAAGGAGGCCAGTCGTGGCGCAGCGGTACAAAGTGTGAATGTAAAACCGACTAGTTGTGGGTCCGATCCCCACTTGAAGAGATGAAATATTTACTTAAATTTATATTTCCGTTTCTTCGCTATGTTGTCGAGGCAAAGCGCGGCGTTGATTTCTGCCACTCAACACGCAATCCCTCAACACGCCTCCAGAATTCAGCAGAAAGTGGGGAACGGAATGTCTTAACCTACCCTGCTGTATGCGGGATACAGCGTGAAGCTGAAAAAAAAAGCAGAGATAAACGACTTGATCTTCAAAGAAATATTAAGTAAATACATAAATTCTTCGGTTCGTTCGTTCGTTTGAAATAATTCTATATAAAAATATCTTAAAACATCCTTTCTACATGTACTCTGTAATAACCACATATTTACCAATTGTATTATACATTCACCTAATAATATATGTAACTAATTGAAAAATTACAGCAATCATTTTATATAGAAGACGTACATAACAGGTAAAAAGAACGTAATGTTACAAAAATATATATGTATAATAAATAATTAGCTTTATGTGTCAATGCTCAAAGTATATTATTATAAATATCAAGTATCAACATTGTACAAAACAATCATAAAAAAATGATATTGGTAGATTACAGATTAAAGTAATAAAAAATCATATTAGAAGTCATTATAGTTAATTCTGTTTATTAAATGAATAATCATGTAGTTCAAGTGGGCGGAGCCGCGGGCGGACAACTAGTATTTAATATTGTCATTCTGGTCGTTACCAACTCAATTCCACGTTTAGCTCGTAAACTAAACGTGGCATTGAGTCTCATATCTTAAAATGTATAAAAATAGAAATATTTATTTAGAAACGCTGAGTTTCATCACTTAACATGCCTCCGGGAAACCGGCCAGGCGCTCTGACCACTAAGCCATACGTTCTCGCAACAATAAAAATTTTGACGTAGCTTGATGAGAACGTATGGCTTAGTAGTCAGAGCGTAGTTGCGTGAGAAAATAATACCGTTGTCAAATCAAACAAGCAGAGGACGGAGAGAGAGAGAAAGTTTATTGAAATGTAATTTTCAATATTTTCTTAATTAATAATAAAAATAACCGCAATAATTATCACCCTTCATTATATTAAGGAAACATGATGTAATTAATACCTTACAGTAAATCTATATTTGAAACATTTATTTAATTAAATGATTTAGTAATTTTAAAATGATAGTTTAAATGAGCATTAGTATTTAGAAAATAATTAACTAAATTACTAAAATAATTTACTAAAAATAATGACTATTTAATAGAATAAAGATTAATATTTATAAACAGAAAAGGCTTTTGAAAAATCAAATCAAATCAAAAATCAGCTTCACACTGTATCCCGCACACATTAGGGTAGGCAGAGGGAACCTAGTGTTAACCTCTCTCAAACCCTCTATAATTAATTTGAACTATACTTAAGTATACTATATATAGTAAAACAGCTTGAAATCAGACAGTGCCGACAAGAAAAACGAACATACTAGCTATTTTTTCAGCGAATCAACTAAAGCTTTGATCCAACGCACCCAGGTGAAGTTTACACGACTGACGGCCAATATTAAAAAAATAAATTTACTCTAATTAAAAAATAGTAACCTAAATTACCTGCAAGATTTCTTTATCTATCTATTGCTTGCTAGTAAAAAGCTTGACACTTTTTATATTATTACTTACGTAGATCAACAATACAGTCATTGTTTGAAGGAATGATCGAGTATTATTTTGCATTATTTTTAAATCACGTTTGATATTTAGTTGATATTAGAACCAAACCATTATGGATTCCATACGTTCAGGTAAACGTTTTTACAAAAACATAATAAAATAGTTTACATTCATTAGGATTGCGAAGATACGTCGTTTTAAACTTAAGGCGATATTTCATTAAATTATTTTTATACTTATAGTAAAAATATTTATACTTAACTGCGCTGAACCCGTATTTTTTATTATTTTAATAGTAAATTCCAGTAACTTTTATATGATATTAAAAGGCTGCGTCTACTTGCGGCAACTGTACAAAATGAAATTAGTAACCATTTTCAGACGGTTCCCATTATACTAGTAGTATACCAATTGTCCGAAGAAAATTGGTAATTTTTTACTTGATGGACGAATGTAATGACCACGGAATTCGACTACCTCAAAAACAAGTAAAGTCTTATCCTCAAGATTATATATTGAATACATAAATATTGAAGAAGATTTAAAATTATATTATTTTTTTGTATGGACGTGGTGATTAAATAAATATTTATTCTTTAAATCTTTACCCATTAAAATGGAACACACTCATAAAAAATATTATTTCCGATCAATTAAAGCAATATTTAAAAATAAATATATTTATTATAATATTGACCAACTTTTAAGTGTATTTCACCAGTGTGCAACGGCGCGCTGAACTTATAAAGACGAAAAACAAATCACGTAAGATTAATAAAAGAGTTATCAAGCCTTTACAAACAAGCCAACAAGTCAATAAGAAACGATTATAAGCAGCACAGGCAGAGTACAATAGAGAATAGCATAATACACTATAGAAGCGCAAAAAGAGTCTACAAGTAACTAATTACTCATACAGACTGGATTAAGAGTCTTAAGAACGCGCATAAAGAAACAAGATCAAGAAAAGATTTAAGAACCAGCGCTACAAACTTTTACAGAGCTCTATATTCCCATGAGCCACAAGATATAACCACGCTCATAGAGATACACTCAAATAGCTTATAGACCATCATCAACGAAACGACTCTAATAACGGAACAAGACGTCTTAGAAAACATTCAAAAGTTGAAACGAGAGAAGAGCCCAGGACCTGTCGGCCTAAGGAATAATGTATTAATAGAAGGAGCAAAATTCCTCATCGGACCACTCACATGCATATTTAATTTGATACTAAGAACAGGTATGATACAGAGCAATGGCTAAATTCAGGCATAATATTGATATATAAAAAGGAGACCCACTGGAAATCACTAACTATCGCCCGATTAGCCTACTATCAAGCGTGTATAAGTTATTCACACCTACAATTCTAAGCAAAATTAGCTCAATAATTGGCTGAAAGCAACCGGTGGAACAAGCAGGATTCCGCCCTGGATTCTCGACTATAAATCATATTCATACGCTGGAACAAGTAATGGAGAAATACTCAGAATTTAAAAAGGAACTGTATATAGGTTTCATCGACTATACAAAAGCATTTGACAGTCTCTATCATAGCTCTATCTGGCAAGCTCTACACATGTGTAATATAGACTTAAGAATAATAAAAACTATAAAAACATCTACCAGAATAGTATGAGCAGAGTAAAACTAGAAACTCGAGGCGAGGAGATCAGAATAGCCCGAGGTGTCAAGCAAGGAGACCCATATCTCCAAAACTATTATATGGCTGTTTTGCAGAACTTTTTTTTTAAATTGAACTGGGCATCTGACGACATCCCTATCAATCAACGCCTCAATCAACGAACGCCTCACCCATTTGAGATTTGCTGACGACATTACAATCTTTGCTGAGACTTCCAGGAAACTAGAAAATATCATATCTCAACTATACAAACAGAGCAAACTTGTGGGACTGAGTATGAACCTCAGAAAAACAAAAATAATGGCTAATTAAAGCAGCAGGATTCTTCTAGGCAACCCTAGTGTAATCTATTCTACTATCATGTATCATTCTTAAATATACGTTTAATTAAAAAATCCCTACAGATTTAAGCAATGGGATCTCGACCTCTAAGTAAATATATTCTGTGCATACTATGACATTGACAATCATATGACATAATCATACGTTTAATGTTTATATACCGTTACTTTCATTTAGAGATTCATTTTTATTTTTGATTTTATTAATTTTATTAATGAATATATTATGATAATAAATATTTTAAACAATAGATATAAAATATATTAAACTATGACGACTAAAACCAAATCATGTTCTACCGCCTCAAATACGAAATTGTAAATATATTTTAAAATAAATATTTAATTTTTAGATTACTATTAAACTAATATAGTTGATATAAATATACTTTATTATACAAATCTAATGTAATATATTTGTTATTAGATGGTGGATAACTTTCGGAATTATATGTGGTGCTACATTTGTAACTCGCTTCTATAAAGTTTTGGAACCGGATCATGTATGGTAAAGTATTTAATGACAAACGCTTTGAAAATTTAAATGGTACTAAATTCAAATCTGTAAAGCATTTAAAATAAATAAATAATGTTTGCAGTTGGGATGAAACACATTTTGGAAAAATGGCAAGCTGGTATATTAATAGAACATTTTTTTTCGATGTTCATCCTCCACTTGGAAAGGTACTAGTTTCTTTATTAAATTTTCAAGTAAATTTAAGTTCACGAATTAAAAAAAAAATTAATTTAGATATTAACTAATAGTTGTTATATTTTAGATGCTTATAGCTCTGTCAGGAAAATTAACAGGGTATGATGGTACTTTTCCCTTTGAAAAACCAGGTGACAAATATGATGGGGCAAGATACGAGGGAATGAGAGTGGTATTTAATTTTTCAAATATTTTTTTATATCTGTTTTAATTAAATATTTAGTCAGGGATAATAAATGTAATTTTAACTTCCAGTTTTGTACTACATTAGGAGCATTAATAATTCCATTGACATTCCTAACATTGTGGGAGATGACCAAATCTCTAGATTCAACTTGCATTGGAACATTACTCTTGCTTTGTGGTGAGTGATGATAATATCTTATATTAAAAAATGAAATAAACTTTTGTAATATTAATTATCAAAAGAGAAAAATTTTTTTTCTTAAACTTACACTGTATCCTGCATATAGTTGAATAGGCAAAGAAAACCTAGTGTTGAGATACTCCATTCTCCATCCAGAAGATAGTGAAACTCAACATTTCACTTTTTCTAATAGAGCAGAGAAATAAATATAATCATTGCCCAGAGTGGGACTGAACCAACTATTATTGCATTTACAGTCAGATCTAATACAATATTAAATGTGTAAATGTTCAGGATAAATATGTATTTTATTTAGTGACTACTATTGTTTTTTCAGATGTGGGCTTTTTAACTCTTAATAGATATATCTTATTGGATCCTATATTGTTATTTTTTATGAGCTGTTCAATCTATGGGGCTTTCAAAGTAAGTAAATACACAAAATTCATAATATATGTAAAGGCTGTTACTATTTAGAAGTATATAAAAAATATTTGCTTTCCTCAGTGTGTGAAGTTATTCACATCTATCTTAAAAGATGTTAAAATAGTTATGTTACTCTTTTTAAATTTTTGTTACATATTTTCTAATAGCAACTACAAATGTTTGAACTTGGTAAGCTATTTAATTTACAAATTATCTATTTAATGCAATAGATTTCAGCTGTGGCTTTTTCACTTATGATCAAATATAAACAACTACACTACTAAATTACTTACATCTGTTTCAGTGTTTTGTAACTGAAGCACCTTTGCTTTTATACCCCTCAAACAGGCTATACTATACAAAAATAATTTTTCAATTTAGTTCTTGAGATTATATCATTCAACCATACATCTTTATACTATTATTTTAGAAGCAATTATATATATTTTACAGGTTGCAATTTTTTAATATTATATCATATATATTTTCAGGTTCGATCATTGACAGATGATGGCTTGCCACCGTTCTCTTTAAAGATGCTTGTGTGGCAAACATTCCTTGGGGCATCTCTCTCTTGTACAATGTCAGTAAAATTTGTCGGTCTTTTTGTTGTATTGTTTGTGGGCTTCCGGACTATAGCGGATTTATGGAATATTCTAGGAGATTTAAGTAAGCCTGTGGTGAGTTATTCTATGATAATTTACAACTGCCAGCCTTAGTAATGTGGCAATATGACCATTATTAACTTTATTGAGACTTCCTCAAGATTCTGTCATAAAAACAGCTCATTATAATTGACACTAACATATATTTACTGCAAATAGCAAGGTAGACAAATGGAACGTAGTGTTAAGACACTCCATTCTCCACTTTCCGCCCAAATTCTAGAGGCATTGCGCATTAGAAATCATCGCAGCACTTTTCCTCATTACCAAACCGAATTATTGAAAATTTAAATGTTTTATTACTTCGAGTGGCAATCGAACCCATAACCAGTCGTGTTTATAATCGTACACTTGTGTCCCTGTGTCATGACTGAGTGAGTGAGTTTATGCCTTAAATATGACGATTTTCTTTGCAGAGCTTCACAATAAAACATTTAATAGGACGAAGTTTAACTTTAATATTGTGGCCTATAATACTATATGTGTTTTTCTTCTGGGTTCATCTTACAGTACTTAGCAAAAGGTGAGATTTCCAAGCAAATATTCTTAATCTCGTATTGAGAAAGTAATCAGTAAACACTTTAAAATTACATTTATTTAAAGATTTTTTATGGTCCACTATGCTTTTATTGGCTTTTGAACCAAATAGTTAAAATTAAGAGTTGTCTAAAATATAAGCAGAAAATTCTTGTTGACCTACTTTACTTGTTTTAATCACAATTACTAACAATAAACAAACTAAGATATACAATTTTATCTTATATAATTCAACATGTTAATGTAATCAGAAAATAACTTGCTTGGAATAAATATAACATTCTTAATTCACCAGTATGACATTCTTAATATTTGCGCTTTGTCTCTCGGGAAGAAAATAATTAAAAGTAAGAAAAAATCCTCAAGTAAAATTCTCGAAGCTACCTACAGCTAACTTGAGGGCGGCCACGACTCGCCGACCTTACTGTAACTAGCATAATTATAAAATTGTTTATTCAGTGGTAATGGCGATGGTTTCTACTCATCCGGTTTCCAAGCGCGACTCGAGGGCAACAGCTTATATAATGCGAGTGCTCCCAAGATTTTAGCCTATGGCGCCATTATTACTTTAAAAAATCATCGAACCGGTGGTGGATATCTTCATTCACATCACCATTTGTACCCAGCTGGGGTGGGAGCGAGGCAACAACAGGTATATCTATACATTTTATATAGTTATATATAGGTAATTTATTATAACCACAGTGTGTTATGAGTCGATACCTACTTGGTGGAATGATATATTTAATATTTTCATTACCTTGCTCTGGTATCGAGGCAAAGTGCGGCGTTAAGTTCCGCAACTCCATCAATCATTGTGGTTATTATGGTTTTATTAGTATGTAATATTATATAGGTCAGAAGTCAAATTATACATATTATACCATCGAGCCAGTCAGATTGAGCTCACCAAAAAAGAGAGATATAACCTTGTTGCAAAGCTAGTGGTAGCTAGTGGCTGATGTAATCCTAAGCGTGTCTTATTTTTTTTTAGCTTCACGCAGGGCAGGCAGAGGAAACCTAAATATTAAGACCCTCCGTTTCCCACTTTCCGTCGAATTTTTCGAAGCTTTACTTATTGAGTGACGAAACCCAACGTCGGGGATTGATGACGAAAAGAAAATATTGATAAATAACAATTCATTCTCCCGAGTGATGATCGAACCCACAAAAGTCGCTTTACATTTACGCCCCGCTGCGCCACGGCGGCTTCATAAATTATTTTTATTTATCCAATATATAATATATGTTTCGTTACACATTTAGATAACAACATACACGCACAAGGACGACAACAACCGCTGGAGCATAAAGCCGTACAACCGCGAGGCGGTGGCGGGCGCGGCGCCGGTGCGCAGCGGCGAGCTGGTGCGCCTCACGCACGCCGCCACCGCGCGCAACCTGCACGCGCACCGCGAGCGCGCGCCGCTCACCGCCAAGTTCATGCAGGTCACCGGCTACGGGGAGGTGAGTAAGGCTGTGCTCGTTTAATTATCATTAACTTAATCTAATTAAATTATTTAAATAATATTCAAATGTTGGAAAATAATCTTTTAACCATAAATTTAGTTTTCATCGATATTTAATATTTTATTTAAAAAAATCGTAGTGCGTGTTTACATCTACTGTGTATCATTTTGTGGAAAGATATATAAACTGTGAAGATATAGAAATATTCTTTTTTTTTAGGACGGCGTTGGAGATGCCAATGATGTATGGAAAATAATTGTATCGGGTGGTAAGGACGGCGATGAGATACAGACTGTACGCAGTAAACTGATGTTAGTTCATTATTTACAGGTAAATATGTTGTTATATATATTTACTGTGTAAAAAATTACTAAGCTTAACTAAGCTGTTTTCAATCATTAACACTTTAGAATTTTTTTGTTTAGTATATTTATTTTAATAGATCTTAAAAATGTCAAACAAGAAATATGAAGACATTTGTAGCGAAGGAGCACAAGCGTGCTCGTACAAACGCGACAGATTGTGCCAAACAAACGATTGTGGGTTTGCGCTCGGAGAAATGAAATATTTTTTTATTTCTTCGCTCTGGTGAAGCAAAGGGTGGCGTTGAGTTCCGTCACTCTACACGCAATGCTGTCAGAATATGCCGGAAAGTGAACGGAATAAATGGAGAACAGATTTGTCTTAATAGGGGACGGAGTCCTTAACACTAAGTTCTCAAGTTCCCTCCGCCTACCCTGCTACATGCAGAATACAGCGTGAAGCTAAAAAACCTGAAATAAGTTTACTAAATCTCATTGTCCATGTTGAAACTAATAATAAATTTTAAATCAAAAATAATATTAAAATTTTTCCAGGCGTGTGCTCTAACAACGACCGGCAAACAATTGCCTAAATGGGGCTTTGAACAACAAGAAATCGCGTGCAATCCTAATTTGAGAGATAAAAACGCACTTTGGAACGTCGAGGATAACATTTTTGACCAATGTAAGAGTAATTTTAAAATAACATAAGTTAAATCTTATTAGACAGAAAAAAGTATTAAAAGAAATGTACATATAACAAAAAGTACGGACCATAAGTCTGTAGTGTAAGTAAGAATTAAAATTTGAATAAAAATAACCAAAAGAAATCTTATTAGATGTGGAATAAAACTTTAAAAAAATGTTTAAAACACTAAACTAGTTCCTCTTTTAAATATTAATATTTGTTCCAGTGCCAAAGGTAAGTTTCGAATCGTACGCGTCAGGTTTCGTAGAGCGGCTGTTTGAGTCCCACGCGGTGATGCTACAAGGCAACGCGGGGCTCAAGCCCAAGGAGGGAGAAGTCACGTCCCAGCCGTGGCAGTGGCCGATTAATTATAGGGTAAGTTGTATATTATATTATGTGCAGAGTATAGAGAAATTGACACTAAGTTTTTTCTGTCTCTTTCTGTCTGCCTGCTCATATATTTTTCTAGCATACGTTTCTTCTTAGAATTTAGATGGATGGTTATTTGCAGAGAGATTTGAGTTTTGTTTGGTTCAGGGACCTAGATTTTGACCTATATTTTTAATATAAGCATTTCTCCGAATGACAATCGAATCCACATATCTAGCGTAAGACAGTACTGACATATAAAGATATATAGGTTTTACGAGATTTTCTAAGTTAGCTTATGGTACTATCAATTAAGCTGTATGCTCATTATTTTAGGTAACTATTCAAGTAAAGAGTTTGGAAAAAATATTTTGAAAGTGAAACAAGGAACGAATTATATTAACTGACTAGACTTAATAGAATTCGTCTAGTGACCACGTTTGTTTATTTTTGCATAAGTATATACAAGCTACTTCACAAAGTCTCAAGAAGTGACAGTAACTCATTAGTTCATATATTTTTTATTTTCTTTTCTACTATATTAGACGTCCCCACAAATACTGTTGTAAAATTTTATTAATTATCTATTATTTTATTTACTTTAGGGTCAGTTCTTCTCTGGCAGCGCGCACAGGATCTACTTGCTCGGGAACCCTATAGTGTGGTGGGCCAACCTTGCCTTCCTCGCTATATTCATCATAGTGTTCATTGTCAATTCCATTAGAGATAAACGCGCTGAAGCGTTTGGAAGGCCTGTTGAAGGTAAAAATATATAGAGATTTTATTTATTCATATTATTTATGAATTTATTGATGAAAACTAATAAAATATTACTATAGGAACTACCGCTGGTGTTAAGACTTTCCCCACTTTCTGCCGAATTGAGTGGCAAAACTAAACATCGCGCTTTGCCTTGTTTCTAGAGCGAAAAAAATATATCGAAATATTTCATTCCCCCGAGTCTAAATCGAACCCGCAACCATCGCGTGTACACTCACACGCTTGTGCCACAGCACCACAAAGGACTCAAATATTAAAGTTACGTTTTAATCAAACAACCATACTAATTGATATAAGTATTAATTCGCTTTGATATAATTTATATATTCTTCATTATAAATGGCTATAACGGTTAATCAACACAGTGTTTTTATCCGCCAGTGTCGCCTGAAAGCCGTCGTTTGCTAAACGCAGCAGGCTGGAGCTGTATGGGATGGGCGCTCCACTATGTGCCATTCTGGGCAATGGGCAGAGTGCTATACTTCCATCATTACTTCCCCGCCCTTGTGTTTAGTTCCATGTTGACTGGTTTGTTGCTTTTTTGTTTTCTTTTATTTAAAATCAAATCAGCTTCACGCTGTATCCCGCATACAACGGGGCAAGCAGAGGGGACCTAGTGTTAATACACTCCATTCTCTACTTTCCGTCGAATTTTTCAAGGCTTTCACTTTGGCTTTCAAAAACACTGTATCAAAGATACTGGAGAACGATCACGTAAAAATGAGGTCCTCATTTTTCCCCCGGGGGGCATCTATGAAGAGGTTGATGACAGTGGACAAGGCGAAAGAGGTATGTAGAGACCGTAGCGTTTGACGCTCCGTTCTCTCTGACTACTCCACTAGGGCGCTATACAGCGTTAAGCTAAGTTAAGTTTATTTCCAGAAATCTCAGTGTATTTAGTTACATATCTAATCATTTTTTTATCAGCTTCACGCTGTATCCCGCACACAGCAGGGTAGGCAGAGGGAACCTAGTGTTAAGACACTCCGTTCCCCACTTTCTGCCAAATTCTGGAGGCATTGCGTGTTGAGTGGCAGAATTCAACGCCGCGCTTAACCTCGACACCAGAGCGAAGAAAATGGAAATATAAATTTAAGTAAATATTTCATCTCCTCGAGTGGGGATTGAACCCACAACCAGTCAGTTTTACAGTCACACTTCGTGCCGCTGCGCCACGACTGGCCTCATATCTTCATGATTAGATATTTTTTTAAAATATGTAATCATATTTATATAATTTCAGGTATATTAACAGTTTACTTACTGCGAAGCATTAAGAGTTACCTCAGCAACGAATTAGGAAACACAGTGTACCAGTGTATAATGGGTTTGATTATTTCTACGACTATCTACAGTTTTTACTTGTTTTCACCATTGGCGTACGGCATGACCGGCCCGCTAGCGAGTGAGCCCAACTCCACCATGACTGGACTGAGGTGGCTCGATTCTTGGGAGTTCTAAATAAAAATTATGTACAATGCATACTATATAGCACGTGCTTATACGTCGCTCTCAAGTCCAAGATCGATCTTAAGATACCGTTTTCATTTCTAGATATATATAATATTTTATGAATGTAAACGGCATCTGAAAGATCTATCTCAGAGTTGAGAGCAGTTTATAAACACGTGCCTAAGAAGGTGGTGTAGTTCGTTTTTCATTTTATTTTAACAAAATTAATATGAAGAAGTCGTCGAGGCGCAGTGGTGCAGCGTTTTACTATGAAGGTAACGGTGGTGAATTCAATCTTCACTCGAGGGACTGGACTTATTTGGAAGTGAAAATAATTGATTCCGTTGAGGAAAACCTCAAAGTTCAGAGTTTAGTTCTACTAAGTCTCAGACTCACAATGTCTCGAAAATTGAGCGGAAAGCAAGCGGAATGTTTTAAGTAAAAAAAAATAATGTAACCAGTGCAAAATGCGTTACTTTTTGTTTGTTGGACATAAGAAGAAATTAACTTCACGATTTTTCTTTTTTTTATGTGACGTAACATTGAAACAATACTCTATAATGTTAATAATTGTACTCTATTCACGAATTTATGAGATAGAAAGGATTAAACAAATAAAAAAAAAGGTTATTTTATGGGTCACTATTGATGCAGCTTAATATAGTATATCAAGTAAAAAAATATCTATGGAATAGTGGATGTAAATAATATTATTGAACGATGTCTATAGAACTTATTAGTTAAAATTAAATTTGATCTAAATTTACCGATTTCATCGATAATGAAAAGGTTTTGTAATTATATTTGCAATTTTATAAAATTTGAAGTGAAGAGAAACGAACATAATAAACAAAAATATTGGTTCATATTTAAAACAAATCCCAATGAGCATTGTAAAAATCAAATCCCAAATCTAAAACGGTTTCTATTCACGCCATTTTACGGTATCCTAAATACCATAGATCATTTTCTTAATTTTCAAAATAATGTTTAAATATTTGACATGTCAAAACACCCAACCGCCAACTTGGTCCAAAACTTGAGACGCATTTTAATACTATAAAAATGAACTACTGTAAAAAATAATAGGGCACAAGTACTGGGGACATTTTACATTAAAATGTTATGTTTTGTCATTCGGTCAGATTATATCCGTCATTTTTAGTATCGGTCAATCTGTTCATAAGACAGAATTCTTGAGATTCCGTTGTTGGTTTTCTCTTTCTCTTTTTTTCTTTCTCTCTTTGGTGTTCTTTTGGTGCTTTTTGTGTTAAGTTTCTTGTTATGTAAGTTTAAAATTGTCATCTGATTTTTTTGTTTCTGTTCTATTGTTTTTTTTTTAATATTTTGAATCACGAGGATCTAATTAAAGAGAAATTGTTAGAATGTTAAGTTAGAAACAGGATTTCTTTGTTTACATTTTATCTCATGCCAAAATGAATAGGGTATTGTGTAAGTTGAAATTATGCACAAAATGTTGTACTTAGACTTTATTGTAACATAAAATATCTTTATATAATATAAGAATTAAATTCCGTCCATTTTAAATGTCTAATTACAGTTAATAATTTAGAATTTAATTACAATAATATATACCTAAAGGTTTTATTTTTAATAAATTATTATTTTTATAAGAAATAGCGTTTTATTATTTTACTCCCATATTATACATATAATGAATTATTAATCATCACGTGTGCAGTTTATTTTTGTATTGTTATTAGATTCATTAATTTCCGAGTGACATTTTATAACATCAGTAATATCGATAATCGGACATAGATTGGACTTTGCCTCCATATCGTCGTTTAATTCACAGTCTGTAGGGATTACTTCGAAGTCGATAGTATTATATACTGTCTCTTGTTTCGATACGTTAGTGATGTTCGAAATAATATAGTAACGAAAATCTTTGATTTCTTTAAGGTATTCGTTTAGGCTAGCTCTAGCTAGTTTCCTATTCTCTGGTGTAGTGAGATCCTCGAGTGCATCAATTTCTGTGCTTATCTGTAAACAAATGTGTAATATACTTGGTTACCTACTAAAATTTAAAAGATATACTTAGTATATTTTAAAGATAGATTTCAATCAAGGCGCAAGGGCATAAGCGTCTAGCTGTGAACGCGACAGGTCGTGGGCTCGATTCCCACGCGAAATATATAGTATTTTTTTTTTCTTCGCTGAGGTGTCGAAACAAAGTGCGGCATTTGCATGTCTCCAGTATTCGGCGGAAAATGGAGAGAAGAAAATCTTAACACTAGGTTCTATCTGTCTACAATGCTGTGTGCGAAATAATGCGTGAAGCTAAAAAAATATATTAAAATTTTATATTCAAGAATATAGTTCCTGAATTTAAAACCACAAGTTCACAACTATCACTTACTCTCTAAGTGTGCTCAATAGAAACTCCATAACTATAGTAATGAACCTTAGACCTACTTACCGAAACACAACAAAAAAAAAATAAAGTCGCTAAAGAAGTTGGCATCGTTGATTTTCTTAGCAAATTGCACGTCACAGACATTGGTTGGTTAATATCGAATTTAAATTGAAATACTATATATATTATATATATACTTATATATTGAATTCTAATCTATATTTTCTTGTCCAATATAAAATTCTATACTGTGAAATGGAGTTTAATGTACCTAATAGCATTAAGGCATTAAATTACATATTGACTCCATCGTCGCGCAGTCTCTGACTTTTACGGTTTATATACGCGTTTTATTGTTAAGTTATTATTATATGTCGTTTAATAATATCGTATAAATAAGCGGAACACGGAGAACAGAGTGTCTCGCTTGATTCTCTCTGTCTTCCACGATAAATGCTAATACTAATACAAAAAATGTTCAAAGTTAAAATAATCATAGGCGCTGTTAGATATATTTTTTACATGTTTATTAATTAAATTTAAAAAGAAATTGAAGCACCCGGATTGGTCACCTATTTGTGAAAATATTTAAAACATTTTCAAAAAAATCAACTTTTCTCTGCATTCCGCACACAGAAGGGCAGGCAGAGGGAACCTAGTGTTAAGACACTTCGTCCCCCACATTCCGCCAAATTCTTAAAGCATTGGGTGTTGACGGAACTTTGGCGAAACTCAATGCTGCGCTTGGCCTCGACACCAGACCGAAGAGATAAAATATATAAATTTAAATAAATATTAAATTTTCTCGAGTCGGGACCGAACCCATAATCAGTGGTATGTATTTTAAGTCTGCCACAACAATTTAAAGTATCTGTAAAAAATACTAACCAAAATAAAGCTTATTGCACTGTTTAAGAATATTTACAGGATTAAGATATATGGAATTAATGTCTTTTGAATGTGATGCAGGATAGCTGCCAGCTTATGTAATAATTAAATTATACCATTGACATTGAAAAGAGCAACTGTTGAGTTTCCTGCCGGCTCTTCTCAGCAAAACTGCCTTCCGAACCGGTGGTAGCTTTTTTATATGTTCATTCGATGATTCAAAAGTGTTTAAAATAGTCTATTTGAATAAAGAATTTTTGAATTTGAGTGGCAGTTACAGTCACATACTTGTGACTTTGCTACAGCTGGCCCCCAACATATCTTGAAATGTTTTTCACATTTTTTTTAAAAATATCTAGGTAAGTTATTGAAACGACCTCGTGAACAAATTAAATTAACTTGAAACTTTTTGTTGTGCACTGTATTTTGACTAAATTGATATTTGATACTACTTATATAATAAATAAAAATACAAATCATGAAATAAATTTGTATTACAGCGATAATAAAAACCACTGCTGAATAAAATGATGAAATAAATTTCATAACCAATGAAGGCTTGTTACATTTAAAAATAACATGAAGCGAATAAAAATCAAAAGAATATTTGATACGCGGCACTCCATTACTGTGCGGTTCCATAGGAACTACCTTCCACGCGCCATGCAACTATGGAATGGCATACCTGCAGTGGTGTTTCCAGGTCGATACGACATGAGCAACTTCAAATAGCGCGTCTGTCTCCACCTTAAAGTCCGGCAACGCCTGTAGCTACTCTGGTCTTACACAGTATCGCGGGCGACGGTGATCACTTACCATCAGATGACCCATACGCTTGATTGCCTTTTCCATAACAAAATAAAAAACCAGACAAGCACGAGTCGGGCTTCGCCTACCGAGGATTCTGTAAAAAATTGGAGATCTCGAACTTTTTCTGATATTCGCCTTCGAATATCTCTATATATAATAAGGCAGTAAAAATATGATGTCTGTACATTTAGTAACTTTGACTGAAATGGATAGAGAGACACTTAAAAAGAATAATAGAAAGCAAAAAAAAAAGAGGCCGGTCGTGGCGCAGCGGCACGATGTGTGACTGCAAAACCGACTGGTTGTGGGTTCGATCCCCACTCGAGGAGATGAAATATTTACTTAAATTTATATTTCCATTTCTTCGCTCTGGTGTCGAGGTTAAGCGCGGCGTTGAGTTCTGCCACTCAACACGCAATGCCTTCAGAATTCGGCAGAAAGTGGGGAACGGAGTGTCTTAACACTAGGTTCCCTCTGCCTACCCTGCTGTGTGCGGGATACAGCGTGAAGCTAATTTAATTAATTTATTTATTTTTTTAATTTTTTTTTTTAATTTCTTGTCTGGCTGTCTGTCTGTCGATATGTATGTCCGCATTTTTCTCTGAAAGTTCTGGACCGATTTACTCAAAAGGTTTACCAATTGCTTTGTTTTAACTCAACTTAACTACTAAAATTTGGTTCATCAAAATCGGTTCATTAAAAAACGTATATTGTCATTTGAATGAACTCAAGGCGCGCACTTGTATAACATTCGCAGGCAAACTGTTGCCTGCGAATGTTATATAGCAATCGCCAGTGGCGTAGCTGGGGGGGTGCGAGCGGTGCAGTCGCACCGGGCATCAAAAGGAAAGGGGCATAAAGTCTACGGATCAATTCTTCTAATTTTTTTTCAATCAAAAATCAAGAAATGTACAAGAAAAATGAGAGAATGAAAATGAAAAATACAATCTCGCTATCATGTCAATCGAACATGAACTAGTCGATACTATTGATTTTGAAAATGTGATTAATGACTTTGCTAGCCAAGAAGCGCGCAATGTCCGTTTTTAAATTTTTGCAATAATTTTTACCAAACTCTAATGTTATAATTTATACATTATTACTAGCGACCCGCTCGCGGCTTCACCCGCTTAAACCACAGAACTATTTACTTAATACACTGAATTATGTTCGTGTTTTAATATACCTATAATGTATGTTTGCAACGCACTTAAGATTTCTAATGCGAAAATTATTATCCTCCCATAATAATCTTCAATTGAATGTTTGAAATAAAAATACAACTTATCGATACTTACAATAAAATCCTAACTCATCGGTGTCTGTACGTGGAAGATATATTAGAAAAATTGTTATTACGGACATTTAACTATGTATTAGAACTTGGTCAGTTTATCTGTTTGCTTGTGCGTTTGTTCACGATAATGTCAGAAACGGCTTAACCGATTTAAGTGAACTTTTGTAATTTGGCTAACTTCCTTTAAATATTTAGTATTCGTTTTATTTTAATCGGTTCACACAAAGTTAAAACCAGATCCACGCTGTATCCCGCCTATAGCAGGGTAGGCAAAGGGAACTTAGTGTTAAGAAACTGCGTATGACATGTGACTGACGTGCGAAATGAAAATATTAATAAATTACAATTCAATCCTCCAAGTGGGGATTGAATCCATAACGTCACGTTACTGTCTAATAATAATTATTTTTTACAAATTAAAATATCTATGTTTTTCATCATAATGGCGCGAAAATATTTAAAATGTCCAAAATTACACTATAATACCTCATTAGTATCGACATTGTAGTGTTGATAGTAATTGAAAATAGTTATACTACAGGAGGATACCTTCATATGCACTGTTTAAACATGTTTTTATGATATAAGGTAGAATAATATATTCCATAGAGGAATCACACATTCTTTTTTATTCTTTATCTTTAATACGTAAATATATTTTTTAAAGGTTACTCTGTACTAAGATGGCAGGTCTGTTAGATATAATAGAAATATAAATCATTGGAAAGACAAGGAGAAACGCAATTATATTGCATTTTTTCTTTTTTTCATACTTGAAACGTGGTAATAAATTTACATACAATTAATTTGTTTCGAATATAACATTAAGTTTAATTCATGAAATATATTTGGTACTTCCTTAACATGATTATTTCATCTATTTTTTTATATACAAAGTCTTGATAAGTTCTCTTCAGAAATACAGGATGGAAGTGTCAGCACCACTTCAAATTAAACCATAATTTACATAATAGCCTAATACTATAATTTTATTGTGTCAGATTTTTATTAACCGACTTCTGTAAAAGGAAGAGTCTCAATCAATTCCACTGTTTTTTTTATACTTGTTACCTCAGAACTTTTGACTGAGTGAACCGATTTTGATGATTCTTTTTATAGTTGAAAGCTAGTGCGTCCCGTGTAGCCCTATTTCAATTTAGTTCATTTCTGACAATGGTATCCATGAGAAAATCACATAAGTCTCAAATTTGCATTAGATATGTGTGCGACAAATGGACGAATAACTCAATATCAACTCAACCAATTTTAATATATATTTTTTATTGGAAAGGGTACATATAAAGGGTAGTGTGGTGAAAGTTTGGTTAAGTTCAGAGTATGAGATACGGTTTAAATTGAAGAAGTGGATTTTTTATATAAAAAAATATAATTATGGTATTTTTTCTATAAAAATTTCTATATACTCTATGATGAAACTATACTATAAATCGCTTTAGACCTTGAACTATTATCATGCCAAAATCCATTGACTTCCATTCTGTAGTTATCGGCATTTTAAGTAATTTAAATTTTTCGGTTTTTATTTTTTTAAAGAAATCTATAATGCAATTCGGGATGAAACCCTAAAAAAATGTACCTTGAGACCCTAGGCTAATACCTTGCAAAAATTCATCAATTTCTGTCCGGTAGTTTCTGCGTGATTGACGAATAAACAAACAGACAGACAGACAAGAATTCTGCTTAGTGGTTTTTGGGTTCTATAATCGATATATTAACCCACCTAATTTTTATCTTTCATGTACAGAATCGACTTTTCTATCCTTTTATTTCTATAGAGATTATATATTATATATAGAGATTATAGTTTTGAAGCAATAAAAAATTATATATCTACTCTACTGTGTTTTGAAATCTGAAATTATTTTGACCATTTTAAAGGGCATCAAGTCCTAAGCTGCACCAGGCAGCAAATGCTAGCTACGCCACTGGCAATCGCGGTGGTAAGATTCCTGGCTAAAGAATGACATTCGAAACGTCTTAGTTATATGACTGTTGATAAAAATATATATTTTTGAAGCAGTATTACACAATATTTTATACAATAAAGTAAACAAAATTGAATTGTTAATGGAGATTACCTTCATAAATCATAACAGTTAAGTTTAAGTCGTAATTAATTCAACACAGAGATAAAGAACGATTTGATCTTCAAGGAAATATTACATACGGTTCTGTAGTAATCATCCAAACTAAGGCAATTAAGAACACCCTACACAAATATGCATCGTCAGCGTCACAGAACACATATACCCAAAGTGAAGAATGTTCACTTCATACAAAAAAATGGGGGACCAAACGCCACTGCTGCCATCTCTTGTGTGCCCACCAGAAACAATATTTAAAATTTACCGCCTCAGATATGGGCGGGAAATTCAAAATTTGGCTAATATTTGGGTAATAAATCGATTTATATTCAAAGCCAGAATGATTCACTCTTTCAAAATCAATTGGAAGTTTACTATTTAATTTTAAAGAAAAATACTTCCAAATGATTTTGAAATAGTGAATCATTTCTGGTATAATAATAATAATAATCTTCTATAATTATAAAAATAAAACAAATAAACACTTTATACTTTTTTATTGCTTATAAACATTTGTTACAATTATATTTATACAAATAGTATTCTTGCAAATCAAATAAAATAGTGATAAAGACTATATTATTGCAGCAAGACAAACTTGCCCTCTTATGTTAGAAACAATAATTTAAATTTATATAAGTTAAATAGATTGTAATCTGTAACATAATCATAATTTAAATATATTTATTAACTTATTACATACAATTGTAGGCACTTATTACATAACATTGTTGTTACATTGTTTAAATTTGACTTGGATTACGAATAAAGGATTAACAAAATTGCTGCATTGCTGTTTATTATTCTATTTTAATTAAATAAATATTTTAATAAAGTGTTGCGTTACTGAATTGTTGTTTATATTTTCATTTCTCTGCTCTGGTGTCGAGGCAAAGCGTGGCGTTGAGTTCCGCTACTCAGCATGCAATGCCTCCAGAATTCGGCGGAAAATGGGGAATGCAGTGTCTTAACCCTAGTTCCCACTGCCTACCCTACTTTGTGCGGGATACTGCGTGAAGCCGATTGTTACAAATAATTATAAAAATAATAAAGTAGGTATAATGTACTTAATACAGTGTTGGTTAAATTAAATCTAATATTAATATACAATTACTTATTTTTTAATATATCTATTTTCCTTTTTAAGGACTTCTGATAATCTCCAAATTGTCTATTTTTAACTGTACAAAATCTTTTTACTGTTATGTGGAAGACACAATTACATATAAAATCAACATTTTCTTTGAAATGATCCTCACACTGGGCAAGAAAACTAAAATTTACATTTTCTTCCAATTTACAGATTACCAGTTTTTTGAGGTTTAAAGAATATAATAATGTTTCATATCAGTTATTGCAAATTGTAGCACAGTTCTCAACACATCTAATAAAATCTTCAGATACATAGTTTAAGTTCTTTTTAACATTATTATATTCTTTGAAGTCCATAAAAGTGTACAATAAAATATTGTCAGTATGTTTAGCTTTTAAAACTGAATCACAAAGCCTGCATTTATTGCCAAGGCTCTTTAATAAAAATCCACAGACATATACACAGGCTTGTAATTCTTGTGCATCAGAAACACTTTCTTGAAAGGACTTTCTGATTCTGTGCATGTGCAGTTGTGGTTAAAAATTCCTTATAATCTGACTTAGAACTACAATCATCTACTTTATAATTTCCTGACCCCAAATAAGCAAGATTGGATTGAATCGCCGTCTTCAGGCCAGCAACAAATTGCCCAGAGGTTGGATTATAGTTTGATCCATAGTTTCCTCTAATAGTACCAAACAAATTTTCTAGGGAATCTTGCTGAAGGCGGTGAGTACATAAAGCTTTTATTTTATGTTTTATTTTTAAATTATTATACAATCTTAGGATACTTTTAATTGTCCATACCCAACCTTCCTTAGATGGGGGCGAGCTATGACACCCTACAAATGTACAGTTTTCAAAAAAGTCATACATTTTCTTCAAATGTTCCAAATGGGGTGAATTGTCAGTTGTTGGTAGAGTGCGGTTTTCCTCTCTTTCGATCTGGGGAATCACTATTTAAGCAGTCAAATAATTTATCCATATTTGATATTAAATTTGCAGTGACTGCTGCCTCCCCAGATAACAATCCTGAAAATTACAAGAGCTAATAAAGGTCATGTTACAGAAACTAAAATCAACATGTTATTAAAATTAAACAAATAAATTAGCTTCACACTGTATCCCGCACACAGCAGGGTAGGCAGAGGGAACCTACAACCTCAAACATGTTATGTGCCTACGGCCTCAAACATGTTATTGTTAGATAAAAAACAATGCTTCTTGTTTAAGAAATTAAAACAATACCTTGAGATATTTTGGCAAACATTTCTGCCGCAACTGAGTGACTTAGCACTTGAGCAGCAAGGTTCACTCTCATTTTCTGCTTGGCATTTGGACATATATGGTCTTGTTTTAATTTTGGTGCGAAAACAAAATTTCCATCACCAGTCTTTTTGGAAGAAATGTTCCATATATTTCCATTTGGCTCGACCTATAATGTAATAAATAGCATTTTAATTAAAAAAAAATATTTTTATTTAATTATTAGTAAATGGAAACCAGCCAAACTTGAGGCCAGCCATATTGCAGGGGCACAAAGTGTGACTGTAAAATCTACTGGGTTGTGGGTTTGATCCCCATTTGTGGAAAAGAAATATTTATTTAAATTTATATTTCCATTTCTTCTCTCTGGTGTTGATGCAAAGTGCACCAAAAACAATATTTAAAATTAACCTTAATAAAGTGCAGTGTAATTCCACCACTCAAAATGTAATCCCTCCAGATTTTGGTAGAAAGTGGGGAAAGTAGTGTCTTAACTAAGTTTCCTCTGCTTACCCTGCTGTGTGAAGGATATAGTGTGAAGCTGATTTATTTAATTTTATTTATATATAAACTTGCACATTTAACTGGACTACACATTACACGATAAAATATTACCTTTTCCTTCAACATTGTTTGAAGTAATATTTGGTTATGGTTCTTTAGTTATTTATGGTGTTCCAAGCGTGCCAGTAGAGCACATATCACTTCGTAAATGTCATGTTGTATGTAGAAAACACGAAGGGGGTGGTACGGTAAAAGAGAAAATGTGACACAATAGGAGAATGCATGTTATAAAAAAAGATCCAGTAAAAATTGCCTTCACCTATAAAAAACAAAAAAAAATTAACATGTACATTATATATATAACATAGAGGGTTAGTAATAAGAAATATAATACAAAGGTGTTAACTTACAATTTAATTTTGTTATATCTAATATATTTACATAAAAATTTCCTCTATGTAAATTATTATGTAAATATATTAACTAAACACAAACATTAAAAAACATTGAACTTTAAGGGGCCGCCCCCTTTACTGAACTTTATGAGGAAGGACATCATATAAGGGACGAATCAGCTTAGGTCAAGTGAAAAATATGTGAGGAGGGGAACCGTCGTCTAGGCCACATTCACACAGTGAGTGGTCCCTGACCCTGATCTTAGCTAGGTGCACAGGTGTACATGCATGTCCAAGGCGCAAGCGACAAATAGTTGAAATAATCCTCCGTTCAGTAAATTTTTGGGAAAAAAACCAAAGTCACCTGGGAATATTAAGTTGAATGGAAGCATAAAACTTACCTTTCTGAAGTAATATTTGTATTGCATTTTATATTATATTTTAAAAATAAACTTCTGAACCATTTCAGTAAGAGGTAGATCAAATATTGCAATATATATTGACACCACCCATATCACAAATTGTAGCTGCAATATTTAAGCCATTTCTGGAATCTAGAATCTGGAAATAAAAATACAAATAAAAATAAAACAACTATTATCACAAATCTTTACAAATAAGGCTTTAAGTTTAAGTTAATGTTTAACGATTACTTACCGGTGTAAATTGGTAGGACGAGGATTAGGGAACCTATAAAATGTAATTTTATTATTATCAGCTTCACACTGTATCCCCCAATTTAATTCTTATAAACAAGTAATAAAATGCAATAGAAATTCGAATATTAAATAACAGTTTGGGTCGCCGAAAGAAACAGTAGGTTAGCCATTTGCAAATTATAATGTTACCCCATATCAAAAGATAATCCTACTATTGCGCTTAAAATACCGGTTACATAAATTGTTTCTGATTTCAATTGAAAACTTTATAGAACTAAATTACATTGCAAATTTTTGTTTTCATTTTTTAATTATAATTTAAGATTAACTTCTATTCTTTTCGGAGTTACATTTTATCATGGTACCTTGCATACATGAAAAGTTATAAAGAAAGTTATTTATTAAATATTAAATAAATATACCACGAAAATATCATGTAAATCATTCAAGAAAATACTTATAAAAAAACTACTAATTAGTAGTTTTACTTTAATATGGCAGCACTAAGTATCATAATTAATTTTTCGGGACTTATTTACAATCCCCCGTAGGTATCCCACATGCCCCTTAGGAAGTCGACCGGGCCTGGTCAGCGTAGTAGACATTGACGCCGAGGAAGACGCTATCGGCAGTTCATTCGCCGGGCAAAGGTTCCGTGAATGATATAGTAGAACACAACATTAAAATGTCTATTTCCTATAAAGATAAGGACACAATATCAAGATAAGGACACTATTTCCTATAAATATTACGGAACCAACTGACTGCATCGCAATGAACATGATCAAAAAGGAACGCTGACTATTCAATATATACATGTCCACTTCACATTTTAAAAAGAAATTAACAACAATAAGCCATCAAAAATAAAAAAAGGCATGGACAATAAAAGTCTGTGGTGCCTAACAACTCATATAAAAAAAACAATTAAATTTTAGTTATTTGCATGAGTTCATACATCTTTCGCCAAAATTATTTTCACAAATTGTATAATCTGTAATAATATATTAATGATTGGTGATATGTTTTTATCTAATATATTATATAAATATTCTCCTTTTATAATAAAATCACGAAAATCAATTAAAATTTATTTATATTAGCACACTTAAAATAGATATAAATTGTTTATGGTAAGCATAGAGTCAACAAATTCAAGATAATTTTAGGTCTGGCCACTTTGAGTAAAAATATTTGACATAAAAAAATATAATTACAAATGGCGTTTACGTAGAATAGACAGATGTGTTCACGGCCACGATGGGCGATGATTCTTTGATATTACGAGAAGATGGTTATATACGTATGATCTTTCCTGTTACTTCACTGACTTATCACAGTAATTTAAATATAATATTAGTGAAGACTGATGAAGGCCGTGTACACGTTTTGGATGTTAACTCTGGTGTGATTCTACAGACCTCCTGTCTATCAGCGGGTAAGTTAAGAATACTTTTTCAATATTATTATACCTATCAATCAATCATAATTTTTACTAAACCGTACTGAATCTCTAGATATCCAATTATAGAGCACTATAGCCAAGTATAGTAATTTTTGATGCCCTACATTGTCTCAATTTGACAGCTCTCAGTAAACAATTCCGATTATATTGGATTGTTGCTTATCACAAAAGACCGGCAATCTTTACTCAATTGTATTTCCATTTGTTTTTAGACAACGGAGGCACTTTAGGTGTTGAATATGCACCCGGCGCCGACAGAGTGTTCTTTTGGGATAATAGTGGAATCGGCGCACGTACTGACTATAACGGAGTGCTCCTTCTTCACACTGCCTTACAACGACCCATATATTCATCAGAACCTGATAGTCTTGTTAGAGTAGAACTTGTCTTATCTGAGGTAAGCACTTGAAATTTTAGGAAAAAGTAATATAAATTAAGCAAAAATAATTCCTGTATAGGAATATTCTTAATGAAAATATGTTGAAATTTTATAACATACTATAAAAAACCAATTAGAATCTAAGTAATGTATATTATAGCCCAAAAGTTTTAGTATGTAATAGGTTTTAATAATAAGTAAGCACTAAAGTATTTATTAAAAAAACAAAAACATTTGGTAATCTAGTAATATACTTAGTCATTATTACATATTGTGATATAATAGAGAGATAAATTAAATAATGAAAGATTTATAAATTCAAACATATATATTTTTTTATGTTTTTAAGCTAGGAGATAAATAAGTGAACCAAAAATAAATATTTATATTTAAATTTATGTAAAATCAAAAGGTAGACAATGAACATGATTCATCATGTCAAGTATTCAAGTTATTCTAGTAAGTGTTACTACATATAACTATAATTTACTGTTTATATTAATTTAACAACTATATTGTTATTGTGGCCAGTTGTGGCGCACAAGTGTGAGACTGTAAATGTGGCAGGTTGTGGGTTTGATGACCCATTGATGACACTTGAGGAAATGCAATATTTAATATTCCTTGCTCTGATAATGGGCAAACCTGTAGTGGTAGAAATCAAAACCGGGTGGTGTTGAGTTCTGCCACTCAACAAAAAATATCTGAAGAATTTGTGTACAAATGAATATTTGTTAGTTATAAATAGAAATAAAAAGTATACTGAATATAATTAATTGGTTTATTCTGATAAGTACTAATAAAAAATAAAAAAAATGATTAATTAGATATTTTAGCTTGACATATATTAAGAAAATACATTATATACTATAAACACATCCTTAGAGTTATAAGAAAATAGAATTTTGTTTTAATTGTTTTTTGTGATGATTTTGAATAAGTCACATATAGTGTTATAATTGTTAGTATGTTGAATGTTATTTTAATTTTATATATCTAAATAAATTCAAAAATATTATTTAAATACTTTCAACTTTTTACTTATTCCATTTCTCTTAGCTTTTATGATATATTTGGTTTGACCATTATTTTATTGTTTTCATATTGAACTTATCACTGTTCTTTTATTTTTAGGCTGTGCTTCTCTACCAGTGCCTGCAGAGCTTAGACGCACATTCAATTGATGGGCTGTTGGACTTTATCAATGAACTTAAAAATGCAATAGATTCAGAACCAGTCAGAAAAGGTGTAAAAGCTCAAAAAGTAAGTAACATATCGGTACTCTGAATAATAATAATAAATGCAGTGTAAACTACATGGAAATAACCTGATTTAAAGACTCTGCATTGTATTCCCACTAATTTATTTCTTTTTGATAATAATTTTGAAAGAAACAGACGTTGACTTACATATTTGCATTTTGCTTTTTTAATGTAGTCTTTTGTTTGTTTACTTATAGATGGTTTATGTGTTATTTTATTTGATTACTACTTTGAAGTCCAAAATACTTTATAAAATTAATATAAAAAAATAAAAAATTGCTATAAAAGAAATAAAATGATGCATTATATAATAGTTAGTTAGTACTGATGTTAATAATAATAATAATAATACTTTATTGCACTAAAAACGAAAAAAAAAACAATATAATAACAGTTACTAATATTAACAAAAAAGACAACAAATAGTGCAATGGCGGCCTTATCACTAAAAGCGATTTCTTACAGGCAACCATTTGAAAGAATTTATTTATTTTTTATTTTGATGTTAATGATAATAGTAATAATACTAAATAGGTATAATATTATTCTCTCTATTTTCTCTCTTTGACTACACAAAAAATGTTATATAGAGTGCTCACGTTTTATAATTTTGTTGCAGTGGAGTACAGTAACTATAGCCCTATCCCAATCCACTTTACGTATGGTTATGAATGGTGTGGTACAAGAACTGAAAGGTCAGAACAGAAGAGTGCCAGCCTTGGCCATAGCATCTGCTGTTGGACAAAGAGCTAATGAACTCAGTACATGTACTAAAGATGACGAGTCCAGGGCGCTTATGTATTCTGAGGCAGAAAGGAAGGAAACATTCAAGAGATGGCCACATATGGACTACAAGTTAGTATAATTTTTCTGTTATACTTCTTAAATTTTGGTTATGTTGTAATGACTTAAAATATTTAAAAACAAATTGTTGTAATTTGTAATTTTTTTTTCACTAACTTTAATCTTTTTATGACACAACTTGTGATAAAGAAGTAAATTTTTTAAATTTATAAATAAGTATATTATTTATAAACTTATCTCAACAGGATATATCTGTTATAAGCAGAAATTCTATGTATTTTATGAATGTAATAGTTGCTTTATAATATGAAGAAAATTAGTAATTATTGTCTAAATTGTAGCCCTCTTACAAAGACTATCTCACATGTTTCCTTTTGGGGAGTGCAAGACTTTGTCAGATAAATAAGATTACTGTCAATATTAGACAATCATAATAAAATTAAAATTTGTAGATGGGCATTACCTGCTCGTATGGCTCAAGCGGGTTTCTACCACCAACCGTCACCTAGTGGGGACGACCGTGCTATGTGCTTTACATGCATGGTATGTCTCGTTTGTTGGGAGAAGTCTGACGAACCCTGGGTTGAGCATGAACGGCATTCACCCAACTGTCCATTTGTAAGGGGAGAATACACTCACAATGTGCCTATATCGGTGAGATATAATGTTGTAATTCACTTAGTTTTATAGATTGTGTTTATTTAAGTTGTTGTATTTAAGATTTGTTATATTAGGCTCTTGTTTGTTATTCATAGTTTCTTTCATAGATATTAATTTTTGTATTCAGATTAGAAATTAACAAATATTCCTTTGTCTTATTAAATAAAAAATATTGTACATATTGAACTATTTATTAAAAGTAATTATAATAAGTACATCTTAATTTTTTATTTGAATATTATCACAATGTCAATATTTTTGCTTTGTTAATGTTTAGTTGTCATTAGTATTATATTTCTTTTATTGTACTTTAAATATTTTTTATAGGTCACGAATGCAACAGCCTGTGCTGTTTCATCTCCAAATGTCAAAATAGTATCAAAGGGTAACACTGGAGACTTAATAGCTACTGGCACAGTAGAAGGAAAAGTAAACATCTGGAAATTTGACTGTGGACTAAAATTGGTCAAGTTCATACATCTTTCGCCATATGACTCCATATTTAGTGGCATTTTGACAACAGATTGTAACAAAGTTTGGTCTACAAGTCTAGAAAAGGATACTTGTAAGTAATATACATAATAGTTACGATCTATCTATACTACAATAAAACAGAAATCTTCAATATATGATGTTCTCTTAAATTGCTCTGAATTGATAAGATTTTATATTATGTTTCAGCGACTTACAGTATTGAATTGACAGCCATGGCATTTGTCGGCATGACATCACAACAAGAAGTCTTCCCCCAACCACAGAGTTCAGATAGTACAGAAAAAGAGCAAAATGTTAATAAACCGAAACCTTCTCTCATTTGCGCAGTCACGATCACGCGCACCAATATTGCTCCGACCAATGAGCCAATCAAAGAAGACTCAAGTAAAGCCCTATTTGATTCTGGAGACTTAGATAGTTGTAAAGAAAGTATACAAGCTATGAATGATCAGAACGAGGCGAAAAATAACTTTGCATCTTCAAATAAAATGTTATTTTTATTGACTTACGATATTCATAGCTCCCTAGCTGGTTCCATTACTACAGTAGTCCACACGTCAGACAGCAGCGGGAACTCCAAACCTGGTGGCAGTAAGAAGGTTTGTGTGGTCACCAGGCCCGCCTACGACGACTTATATCTACAGTACTCGGACGAGGACACTGAGCTTCCATCACAGTTCACCAATAGTTTAAAACGTATGGATGAAGAAATTAGTAACCTTATTAATTTAAATGCTTCCTCGAGTAAAGAAGAATGTAAAGTTTGGGAACCCAAGAAAATTGTATTTAATAAACATTATAAAGTGTTACCGCCACCGCCGCCGACAGCGCTTCTCCCTGAAATACCAGAGTCGGGTCAGGGCAGTGTTTTAGATTTTGTAGGTAAAATTTCACAACTTAAAAGCTGGAAAAGTGAGCACCTAGAATCTGTGGGCACCAAGATAGTCGACCAAACCGACGCCGTGCACGGCGACCCAATCACCCAATATTTGAACATGACTGGAAACGGGCCCCTGGAAATATCCGACCTGAAGTGGTACGAGGGCGGCGACGGTACGGAGAAGGTGAAGGTGACGGCGTTCGGAGGCATCAAGGTGGACGGGCAGAGCGCCGGCGCCGCCAACAACGACGGCTTCGACAGCGACCCGCCGCCCGACGAGGCCGCCACGCAGGGCGTCGCCGTGCAGTGTTTGAGCCTCCCGGCTAAACTGAACCAGCGAGAGGACTCCAAGGTCACGCATCTTTTGCCCACTGATGATAAGGAACACTTGTTGGTCGTCATATCTTGTATCGATCCTGAAAAGATTAAAAATGAAGGAACAGACAGACAATGGGATTCTGACTCTCAGATGGACGTCGACGAGGTCCCCGACCAAACAGTTAAGACTGATGAAGATTCAGATCCAAAGGCTTATTTTCTTCTTTACAAAATCAACAATAAGACTTCTATATTTACTCTAGATGACAATCCTGTATCATTTAAAGAATTACCATTTAATGAAAGTCCCGTAGATTTGTGTCTCTTACCTGCAGATAAACACGATCAGTATTGTTTTGCCTCTGTCAGCTACGACGGTGCCCTCCGATTATATTCTTTGCCTGACTTTAAAGTACTAACAGAAAAAAGAGTACCGAAAGGCGAATTCACATCCGTGGTGTATTGTGCGTCAGTTGAACGGTTAAGTCTGTCGACAAGACACGGTGTAATTTACTTTTATGCACTCAATAATGGAGAGAAAGACTCAGGAAGTGATGCCAATGAAGATGAGTTAGCTAATTTAGATTTTGACATGTTGCAAAAAGCACCGCGAGACGAAGTTTGCGGGCCGACGTGCCCGCCAGTTATAATAGCCAATAAACCAGAACTGGATCAGAGCGACTTAGAATCACTTATGACTCTAATTGGCTTCTATGGAATGAACACTACTGTGCCCTACAGTGCTGTAGTACCTGGATTTTGGTGTGAGCTATCCCCAGCCCAAAGGTCAAGGTCTGATCATCAAAATAATAGATCATGGCGGCTTCAGAATACTTCATCAACGTGGGACGAACATGTGCTAGAACTTACATTGCCATATAGTTTTCCTTTGGCGCATATAGAATTTGGTTTTACGTTACATTCTGCAAGTTCCGTAAATTTGCCAATAATACAAGTTACTTTGTTGAAACAAAATTTACACGGCATTGGATATAAAAAAGATGCGTCCTTTGGTCAAAGACCTGATTCGCCAGTATGGTTTCCAGCGGTAGACGCTGATATGTCTAACTTAGAGAATCCTGTAAATAGTGAAGAATACCTTCAGGCGCATAATGCTGAGATATTAGCGGGCCCACTGTTCCTATCTTCCGGCTTAGATGCCACACAGCAATCCGGTACTTTAATATTGACAAGCCCTCGCCTTTATCGCGCTCGAGGTAGAACATTCTTAATTCACATAAAGACGTTGTTTGATCCTGCTAAGGATATGGCCAAAGGGCCCATAAAATCTGGGGAAAGTTCTGGAAAAAAATCTAGTTTTATCGGCTGTGATTGGCTACATCAAATATCAATTACAGTTCGATCTTGTCCTCACACAGAAGTGCCACTGGAGAGGCATCAGAGAATAGCTATGCTAGAATCGAACGGATTCTTAAATTCACTTTGTGAAATTGCTATTGGTAAGGGTGATTCGGAAAAGCGAAAACTGGCATTAGATCTTCTAAATTGGGTTATATCTGTTCGGTTACAACGCATGCGATTTACAAAGGCCGACAAAAATAAGGATAAAGATGCTCAAAGTCCAGTTGAAACGCAACAGTTAGAATGCGTATCGGTCATAGAAAAATACACGGACTCACTGATCAAGAATTGCATATTATGCGCAAATAGAAGCATTGCAAAGAAATGTGTTAAGATCATGTTAATCACGAGCGAGTAAGTGAATAAATCTAATAATAAAGAAAATTGTCCACTTCGTTACTACAATTCTTATTATTAAATACACTTTTATTTACTTTTAGAGGTGTGAAGGAGTTACCAAAGCCGTGGAAGACGACGTTTGAGCAAACATTAACAAGCAGTGTAATATCGTGCATACCGCTGGTGGGAGCGAGCGAGTCCCCCGGCGCGCTCAAGTGGCTGATGGCGCTGGCGCAGCACTGCACCACACGCGTCTTCGCCCCCGGCCTCGTGGCGAAGGGCCTGGCGCTGCTGGAACGTGCGGCGCGCTGCCTTCGGGAGCGGGCCGACCCATATCATGACTTGTTGCGGGCGAGGTTGGTTCTACTGGATTTAGTAATGAAATGAAATATTGACAATCTATTGCATGTTTAATAAACTTTACTGTTATACACATTTGTTATAACGTCGTTTATACATATAATTGTGTACAGGTTCGGTCTATACGGGTTGCCGCTCGAGCGCAACCGGTTCGGCGCGGAGATGCCGGAGATGTTCCGCGGTCCAACGCTGGCCACGCACCCGGCCGTGTGGTCCACGCCCGACCAGGTGCCGCCCGCGCCCACCGTGCCGCCGCACCTGCAGCACTTCCAGCTCAAGGACCTCCTTAATATGCCGCCCGCTGATGCACCAGGTATGTACTGCTCCGTTCTATGCCTGCCTCACCAAGTTTCGCGTTGGACCTCCTCAAACAGGTATTATAGACATGCTAATGCTGTACTTGCACAAATGAGGCACTGTTTTCAATTAACCTTTGATTCTGCCAAATAACTTTGAATTTATTTGCTTGCTTGGCGACTAACAATAGAAACGTATACATAACTAACAACAATAGGTGACAACGCCGTCCGTAAGACCTCGCGACGTTCCATCTAGAGGGATAATATCAAGATGGCCAGGTATAGGCGATTCGATCTCTTAGGGTTAGGGACTTAGCCGGGATCGGTCGGACTGTCTTTCACGCAACGATATTGATGGCAGCGAACGTGCGGCCGAAGTCCCCGGCGGCGAGTATGAGCGGGAGTATGACCCCGCCGCTGCCGGAGGCGTGGCGCCTGGAGCCCGGCCGCCCCTTCCAATTGAGCGACCTCTTCAACACCACCACTGCCAAAGGTATACCACCACTACCGAGGGGGTCACGTGTCCCGTCAACACGTTTCTAGTAGTCGAGCTTGGTTAACGCGCTGTGGTACTCCTCCCCTATACTTCGTGAGATTTTACAGTAAAGTGGGCACGTTGTCAGCAGAGGCGGGCAAGGCCGGCGGCGGCGCGTGGTGGGGCCTGAGCGGCATCTCGGCGGTGGCGGCGGGGCTGGGCGAGGCCACACCGCTGCACGTGACGTGCCACCTGGCCTCCGACGGCACCAAGCTGGAGACCGCCGCATCGCGGCACCCGCCCACCGTCGTCAGCGCGCACTCCGCTGATCCGCACCAGGTACATAAAATTCTCTGATAAATGTAAAATCACAGTACGGTCGACGAGTCGTGGCATTACTTAAAGTAATGTAAAGTTCAAAAAGTCAAACTTACACCTAAAAATAACGAATCTCCGCGAGATGTAGGGCTTTAGTTTGTACAATTATATTTTGGAATTTATTTAGAATTTATTAATATGGTAGTTTGTTATTTAGCGTGAGATATTTCATAATTTATTTTATCATTTTGCATAGAGTTCGTTTTATTATATAAATTACTATGTAAAGTATGTCTTGTTATTCAAACATATATTCTATAAAGTAACAAAATATTTTTCATGAAAGCTGTGGACGGTAGTGAAGGAGGGACAGATGAAACAATCATCACAAGATCCGGCCTCTTTGGATGATATAGAGAATTCGTTGATGGAGTGTGATCCACAAGACAAACAAGAATATACAGATGAGAAATTTTTCAAGGTATTAATAAGACATATTCATTTTCTCCTATGTAAGAATAGCTGTCCAGAACATTACTAGTAGTGCCCTAAGCTAAAAAACTTTTGTTTTGTTAGAAAGAATAGTTATCATATTGTATTACATTTGTTGTAACTCATTGCACTTGCGAGAAGTTACCTCGGACAATTCTTAATTTTTTCAATCTGATAACACGGCGAAGCTGCAGATAAGAAAATATGTAAATATAAATAGGATTTTATAAAATGTACACTTGAATGGGTATTTGTTGTAATCCAGGAGGGCGAGCAGTGCGGCATCCCGTGGGCGACGCTGGTGACGCGGCCGCCGCAGCACACGCTGGTGGTGGAGCGCATGCACTCGGGCGCGCGCCGGTACATCGTGCTGGACTTTGGACACCTCGTGCGACTCACTGATTTGGTATGGAAATATATGTTAAAGTAAAATTATTATATATTTATCATCTAGCTAGTCGTGGCACAGCGGCACAAAGAGTGACTGTAAAACCGACTGGTTGTGGGTTCGATTTCTTTGCTCTGATCTCGAGGCAAAGCGCGGCGTTGAGTTCTGCCACTCAACACGCAATGCCTCCAGAATTCTTCGGAAAGTGGAGAACAGAGTGTCTTAACCACTAGGTTCCCTCTGCCTACCCCGCTGTGTGTTGGATAACTGTGCTTTATGGTAGTTTTCAAGATATTAATAATATTTTCATAGTATATTTTATTCATAGTAAATATTTGACAACAATCCATTATAATAAAAAATGGTAAGATGTTTATTAAACATATAAACTTAAGTAGACTTTTTTATGATAATTTTTTTATTTGAGCAACAGAAGTGCTTTATATTTCTTCATAAAGTCTTCAGTTTTATATTTATTAAAAATGCATTTATTACCTTAAGTAGACTATTGTTGCATAGTATTTCCTATACAGGGTATTAAATTATTTTCATTTACTCGCTTCACCAAGATAAAATGCGTCATTGAGTCCCGTCACTCAATACGGAATGTCTCGAATACAGGCTGAATTATACAGGATAAAGCTTAATGTTGCAAAAAATTAGACAGTATACATTTTTTTATCCAGGTAATCCCATCGTGTTCGGACTTGGTGACACTGTGCATCGATATTTGGACGGCCGGGGAGGAGACAGACTGCGTGAAGCTCGCCTTCGCCACCGACATCGCCACCAAGCACCTCGTGCTCACCGATATACAGCCGCCGCCGCTGTGCCGGTATATGAAAGTGAGTTTGATACTGTTTGTTGGGATTCATTTTGGAATTATATTAATATGGTAAAAATTAGAAGAATATTAGACCCGTGGTAGATTATGTAATTCAAATAAGTTGAAGCATACGAGGCCAGTCGTGGCGCAGCGGCACGAAATGTGTTTAATTTTTATTTTTTTTTATATTTTCAATAGATAACAACCATTGGTCGTTATGGGATGTCAGCAATGAAATGTAAAATACCACTAGGTTGGTTCTATGGTGAAATAGCAGAAATTGCAAACGTACAAGCTTCAATCAACGCACTGAAAGCCCTTTACGAAGATCTGTCCTGCAGATTTAGGTGAGAAATTTACGTTTTTTTTATGTTGATTAGATATTTTTTATATAGTTTAAAAAACACTATGTGGCTTTTACATACTGTTTTTTATTACTAATGTAAATAAAAATATGAAAATTAATTAATTAAATAATTAATTTGTCTTTTTTATTTTTTTTGTTATTTAAATAACAAAAGAGCAGGTTTTTTTGTGGTTCATTTATTCAATGTTATATAGTAGGATGGTATTTGTAAAAAAATACCGATCAAAAGTTTACGGGAAAAGAAGTAAAGGTGCATATTTATCAAAATAATACAGTACTAAATATGTATGTATGTACTATACATTTAAGTTTATATTTTTATATTAATTTTTGAAACGGAATTTTATATTTCTTTCCTTTATTTCGTTTTGTCGTAAACCTTTACTTTTGACATGTCCGTTTGTACATAGGGGCCATTATTGACACATAGAATTGCTATTAATTTGTTATTGTTATTTAACTACTAAAACTACTTTTAGATTGGCAACTGGCAAGCTTATAGATTTATTAAATCCGTTCTTGGATCTATACAACGGCAACGCTGCGCATATGATGGCGTATCTCAGTCAAACTGTTGACTCGGATCCTAAAATAATCGGCGCCTACCAGGAGTGCATAGAACTGCAGCAGCAACTACACAATTGCAGCAATATACTGAAAAGGCTGCAGAATACGCCCGATACTAATGATAAAATGTTAGATGCTATAGAGAAAGGTACAGTGACGTCCAGTGCACTACTAGAAAGAGCCTCCACGGACAAGTTACGTGTTATTACGAATAATATAGTTGATTTGCTGTTGTATTTCCTCTTCCAAATGGGTGACGTGGTAAGTGGTACTTTAATATTATTTTTAAGTTAATGTTTGTGTAGTAAAAACCTATAATTTTAAATAAACTGTTTCCTTTACTATCAAATTTTGACTGGTCAATATAAAATATCGTTCCAGTAGTTTCGGGAGTATCTGTTATAGCTTGTGTAGATAGATATCAAACAAAATGACTGCCGATGAAGTAATAGTTATTTATTTAGTAAATATAGAGGATATTGTTATTTGTGGTGCAGCAATACCTGTCGGTGGGCGCGGAGTGGTGCCGCTCGGTGCTGCCGCTGGCGTGGTGGGGCGGCGGCGCGGGAGCGGCGGGCGCGGGCGCGCTGCTGGCGCGCGTGTGCGGCGCCGAGCGCTGGTGGGGCGCGCTGCTGGCCGACGCGCTCGCCGCCGCCTTCGCGCAGCGCGACGCGCCGCCGCACCCGCTGGACCGGTGTCTGGTGGCCGTCATGTACATGGGCCGCAAGAGCATGTACGCGCACGGCGCGGGCGACGGCGGCGTGGTGCAGGCGCTGTGCGCGCGCACGCTGGAGCTGCTGCGCGGCGCGCGCCCGCAGACGGCGCTGCTGGCGGCGCTGCTCACCGCGCTCGCGTCGGTGCTGGACGCCGCCGCCACCACGCCCGCCTCCTCGCAGAAGACTAACAATAGGTATATTCTAATTATTTATGTTTATGTTTTTTATTTTGATATTAACATTTTTATTCGAAATGGATTGGGCTGCGATGGATTTTAATTATATTTATAATCTTATGATATCTAATTAAGCAGAAGCAGACGTCACAATTTTATTTTTGGATATATGGCTACGTTGAATAATGTTGTATGTTCATTGAATAAATATGAAATACAAAGCATTGAACTATTATATCCAAGTTTTGGTTTTGGTAACCTCCGTCTTAATACATGTTGTACTCTGATAAAATAGAAATAGGAAGTGGTTAACGTTTTGTAAATATAAGAAAAAATACTCGTCACTCCTTTTGCGGAAACAGCATATAGGAAAAAGTATTTTAAAGCCATACCTAAAGATATTTATCAAGATACCTCAACAGTTTAGACATAAGTTTTTTTTCATTTCACGGTGTTTATCCATAGGCCTAGATATCAATAACGTAAACACATACTACTAAAAGTGGTAGTGGCAGTAGTACTACTAAAAGTGGTTTCATTTAAAGTGGTGCTGACAAAAACACTCTGTATATTTCCAAATCGTCTATTTATTCGGAAACAGATTGTACGTAATTGGAATAAGTAATATGTATCACCAAATAACAATACTTCACACGAGTTAGTCTTTTTCACTTATATGTATCTTCTTTTACACGAGTTTGCTAACAAAATATAAAATCATAATATTAGTTAATATAACGTCATAATCAGATGGGACTGGGTGACGGGAGGTCGCGCAAAAGCAAGCCCGACGGACAGTGCGACGCCGTCGCCGCGCGCTGTGGAGTGCAAGCTGCACCGCCGCAAGCTGCACAAGAAGCTGCTGCACCAGATGCACGAGCTGGAGGCGGCGCGCCGCGGCATACAGGTCGCTTTGGAGGAGCAACAGGTTATATATTAATGATGATACTTATAATGTATGTAGTGATGATACTTATGTTGTAGGACAACTAAAAATTAAGACTACACAAATTAAGGGAACCCTATGCCCACTGCTGCCACAGGCTTCCCTTAACTTGTAAATATTTAGATGCCTTTTGATTTTTCAAAGATATAATTTGTAGTTTTAACACTGCACAAACACACATTTCACATCCACTTTCCACTTGAACTTAATGTGGTATTTTGTTTAACTGAGGTCAGGAAACTAAATATATTTGTAAATTGTATAGGGTCCAATTGCTCATAAATCATTACACATGTAGTGAAACCCTTTCAAATGTACTGTGTGTGATACAGTGCCTTTTCCCACTGTTTCTAGGCATATATAATATATCTCCTGTCCATTATCTTGTGTAATTATTATTAGTTGTGTCCAGTTGTAATACAATAAAGCTAGATTACATTATCAGTAATTTAATTTAAATATTACAGCGTGCCCGTCTAAGCCTTAAAGCTCGCATGGCGATGATGTCAAAGCGAGGCAGCGGCAGTTCCAGCTCCAGCTCCACCTCACGTCCCGGAGCGTCCTCCTCCCTCCGAGCGGAGGAGGGCGCGCGGCTACTGAGCCCCACGCTGGGCGCGGCGTTAACCCACGCGCTGGTCACGCACATGTTGGCTATGGACTCTACACTGCTGTCAGATCATCTGTTGCTTTGCGCTAAGGTATTTGCTCTATATTTTCATTACATATTTTTTACACATGTTTTTATACGAAGAAAGCGAAATAATATTGATAAATTTACAAACTGAAACACTGAATATAGTTCGAAATAAATAATTTACAAAATATTGAATTGTACAATTGTGCAATGTATTTGTTAGATAAATAATTGCGTCCCAAATTGCAGGTAGTGGGACGTCTGTGCGCGCTGTGCGGCGGCGCGGCGCTGCTGGAGCCCTCGTGCATCATGGGGCTGGCGCGCCTCGCCGTCACGCTGCCGCCGTGGCCCCGGCACGCCATCACCACCCTGTTACAGGTAAGCAGCATCCTAATTATATAATGTAAGTCTGTTTGTCACCCTATTCCTTCTAAACGGCTAAATTGTTTGAAAATACAACTGCAGTCAGTATAATAATAACAATATTATACTTTAAAGATCATATTACACTGTTTCGGATCGTTACTTTTATTAAATTGATTTAAGTAATAAATAAATATAATTACTAATTCTACATAACATATGGCCATTGCTAATAGAACTTGTATACTACGACATAGGATCTAGTGGAGCACGAGTGTGGAGAGCTGCCGCCGACGCCCAACGAAGAGTGGGGGGCGAGCACCTCCCGCACTATACACGTGGGGCACGATGAGCCCAGCTATTGCAAAACACCGCCTAAGCGACTTAGCACTGTTGCAGGTCAAATAGATTTAGATATTATAGCTTTAAACTAAAACTTGCGGACAGTGGGTACCTAGTATTACACTCCTCTCAATTTTAATAAAATTGTAAGTAAAGTGACAAAATTCAACCATATAGAAAGGAGAAATGAAAATAGTGAATTCCCCTGAGTTCAAACCCACAGCCGTCGTGTTTAAAGTCGGACGCTATGCCCCAACGCCATCACAGCCTCTGATATATAATAACTTGTTATTATAGTAAATTTGACAATTTGCTTTAAGTGCTGTTTATAGTAATACATATAATATTGTGATATGTTTTGTATGTATAGATAATTTAAAAATAGAAGAATTTATGATAAGTATCGTTACGTTTGTTAGTTTAAGGGATTGTTAATATTTTTTTTAAACATTTTTAAAGTGTTATTCCACACTTAGGAAAGAAAAATACTTATTTAGAAAACGTATAAAATTTTTAACGTAGCGGGACTCGAACCCGCGGCTCCTGGAAACCGACATTTTTTTGTACGTTTTTTGTACCTTTTTTAACCGAAATTTTTGTACGTTTTCTAAATAAGTATTGTAAATAATTATTGATTTAAAGATCGATTGAAATAGAATAATTATTTTCTAACTTAACTTTAAAAAGTTATTATTTTCTATTAAACACTGTTACTTCTTATTTTCATGAGAAGGAGGTAAAACAAATTTTACTACTTTAAAATAGCTCTACTATATTAAAATAGCTCCAAAATATTTAGTATTGTTCTTCTAAATATTTTAGAGCTTGTAATAATTTGTGATAATAAGTTCAAGAAACATGATATATGTAGGGAACTCTTTAGAACATATTATTAGAAGAAGTGGTCATTTTGGTGTAGAAAATTTTACCTTTTAAATTTTACCTTTTTTAATTATTTTGGGCATACTCTGTATGAAGCTTAGTAGAAATAATTCTAGTGATAACTTTTATAAAAAACGTCATATAGTATATAGATTTTGATGTGGGGATTTTGATGTCTTATCGCAAATAGAAATAGTATAAGAATCATTTTCATGAGCAGGTTCAAATATTAAATTGAATTTTTTATACAAAAATTATTTATTGTATCATTATTTCTACCTATCAGTGAAAACCTATGCAAAAAATCAAAATTTCTTTATTTCTATTGTCCGTTCCAGATGTTTTAGCAGACAGTTTCGGGCTGGCAAAGAGTGCTAACTTCACCAAGCCCAAAATAAATACACCGCCTGCACTCGTGTCCGCAAGTAAGCACTCACTCTTAACATGCAGAGAAATGGCCACAAAATATTAAACTTCTTTTGCTTGAGAATAACGCACTGCTTTCACTGGTAGATAGATAAGTTTACATGTTGGTCCATGTAATTTTTAAGTATTAGTACAATAATTTATTCTTTCTTGTTGCGGCGTTGAGTTTCGCCACTCAAGACGCAGTCCCTTCTGAATTCGGTGGAAAATGGGGAACGGAGTGGACTCTCAACACTAGATTCACTCTGCCTACTCTGCATAAATGTATCAACTTTGATGTTTAACAAAGTTAATTTATTCTTGTTTGTTTATTTAATTGAAAAAAAAGATAATATTAATAATGATCATTCTTTATTGCAAACAGGCTTCTTTGAAGATATGGAATGTCAATTGACCCAAGTTGCAGAGTCCGACGACTCAGAATCAGAGGAAAAGTTGGCACAGTACTTCTTTGAAGCTGTCAAAAAAGAAACTAGAGGCAAGCCCGTCGGAGATGGAAGCAACTGGTATGGATTTTTTATAGATAGATACAAATTATTTTTTAGTTGTTTTTGAAATAAAGTAACAATATTATAAAATATTTCATAACTTTCTTTTTGGTGTGTTACTTTACAGTTTATCAACATGTGTGGACGCGCGATTAGAGAGCGGCGCGGCGGGCGCTGGAGAAGCGTTCGCACAGCGCGTACTGGCCGCCACGGCCGCCACGCTGCCACTGGCGGTGCGCGCGCCCCCGCACCGCCCGCCGCCCGACCCCTCCCCCGGCGACCCCGCCTCGCCTCCAGCGCCTCCCGACCCCGCCCCCGCGCCCTCTTCGCCCTCCGCGCCCTCTTCGCCGCCCGCGCAGGACGACGCGCGGCGACACCCGCCACTCACACGCATGCTGTACGACGTGTTCAGACAGCTCGCGTGGGAGTTCCATCAGCAGGTACACAAACATATTCAAATAACAATAACTGAGGCCAGTCGTGGCGCAGCGGCAGGAAGTGTGACTGCAAAACCGACTGGTTGTGGGTTCGATCCCCATTCGAGGAGATGAAATATTTACTTACATTTATATTTCCATTTCTTCGCTCTGGTGTCAAGGCTAAGCACGGCGTTGAGTTCTGCCACTCAACACGCAATGCCTCCAGAATTCACCAGAAAGTGGGGAACGGCGTGTATAACACTAGGTTCCCTCTGTCTACCCTGCTGTGTGCGGGATACAGCGTGAAGCTGATTTATTTATTTTATTTTATAACAATAACTTAAAATGAATACCCTTGTTTTATTTAAATAATATTAATTTGCAACAAATGTTTGCGAATAATGCAAATCGGTTCATTATATTTTATATTTCTTTGGATAGCTTATACAAGCTTACGTTTTAAATTGATATTTTCCATTTACCCATCACTGAGTGTAAATAAAAAATCGATATGCATACTGTAATTAGAACATAACTCGCAGGTGGACGGCACGATGATGGAGAACGTGGTGTCGTTGTGGCTGACGCTGAACGGGTCGGCGTGGGGCGGCGCGTGGTCGGTGGGCGCGCTCACCGTGCCCGCCGACGCGCCGCGCCTGCGCATCGCGCCCGACACCGTCACCTCGCTGCTGCGCGCGCTCGCACAGTAAGTCATGAGACGGACGGACAAATTGATCTAATTTGCATTTGCAGTGATCAATCCAGTTAAAGAGTTTTTATTAAAATATGTTACAAAAATTTTATAACGTATAAAATTGCTTATCATTAAACATTGTTTTGCGGAACATATAAATTACATTTGACATTTCCATTTAATTTCACTTTTTGTTTGTTTCTCATTTATTTTTATTATAATTTTCAGATTGGACAATATATCTTTGAGGTGTTGGGTTTTGTCAATGCAAGCTCTGGCGTGGGTGGCGAATTTACCTCTGCATGTAAGATTTTACTTTTATCATAAAGCTTGAATTATATATTTTTTTTGTAATTTTCAATATATCAATTAACAAATTTTTAATCTGATAGGAATATTCAAATTATATTCATATAACACTTTCAGTGGGAAGGTAGCCCGCATACTATGGGCCGCGTCATCCTTGAGTGTGAGTATTTTGTGCCCGCTCTGGTCAAGTTCATTTCAATCGATGTCACTGCGGACGGGGCCGTCATCTCCTCAGAACCTTATTTGGTAAGTTATTCTATTAAAATATTTTTTAAAATAAAATTGCCGTGTCTGTTTAACTATGTTGTAATGTCTATGTGAACATAACGAATATATAATTCAATAGAACATGAATGTCTCTCAGGGCGGGGTGACGACGGGCGCGGGCGCGGGCGCGGCGGCGGCGCTGCAGGCGGTGCTGTCGCGCGTGCTGAAGGCGCGTAGCGCGGCGGGCGCGGCGGCGGCGCTGGGCGCGCTGGCGGCGCTGTGGCGCGCGCCCGGCGCGCACTCCGCGCTCGACCTGCACGCCGCGCTGCTGCGCGCCGCGCACTCGCTGCTGCCCTCCCTCACGCCCAAGCACGTCTTCCACGCGCTGCCTCTCATTAGGTCCATCGGTAAGTTACTCAACGAGTTCACGTGGGGTGAAGTTAAAGAAAAATTATGTAAATGTAAGGTTAGTAAGAATATAAAGAATATGATATTCTTTCTGTAAGCCCTACTATGCGATAAAAGACTGAAGTTAAAACAAAAGTAATATAAACATATTTCTTCTTTACATAGAGTACCGCAAGGCAATACAACGTGTCAGATTTATTTATTCCTTACGAGAAAGGTTGCCGGTGTTTAATAGGTTGTTAATACGCCAGCTAGTTGTCGATTATATTGATGTTTACACAGTAAGATTTTTTTGTAAAATTTCGTTATTATTTATTTAAATAAAAAGCACAATTAAAAAAAAAGTATATCAACAAGAAAAGTTCGTATATAGATTTTTTAACAATTGGACAAAATAAAATCATACTTAACCAATGCAAATTAGCAATTTCTCGAAATGATGAATACACAAATATACACCGACATAAAACAATTAAATATCGACATTCAACTTTGATAACTCAATTTTGATAGAAAGCATATCGTTGTAACAAAGTGACTACCAAAAACAATACCCTGCAGGCTTTATTGTCGCCAGGGGTCAGCTTATGAATTCTATCTAGGAGTATACGGTAAGCGGCAGCGCTCATCGTCAAATTCTGCTCCAAGCGAAAATTGATCCAAAAAAGGTTACTTAAGCGATTTGTGGATTAGTGCCGGTGACGTATATTATAGCTGTCTCAAATCTGGCTAGACGATTACAGCTGACGTCTTTTGTCAGCAATTGCTAACCATGATGGAAAAGCTAGCTAAATCAACGAGGCTGGTCAATCGCTCCACGACACTCCTGCTTCACGACAACGTTAGACCACGCACTGCACAACAGACGGCTACCAAATTAGAAGAGTTTCATTTATATTGTCAAAGGCCTTTGCTTCAACAGACTACCATTTTTACAAACCTCCTTCAAAAATTTTATTGATTCCCATCGGAATGGTTTTTTTTAGTAAAGAATGCAATGAACTAACTACCTGTGAAATGGCAAAAGTGCATAGATAACAATGGTTCATACTGTGCTTATAAACTTAAACTTAAATATATTATATTAAAATATTCGACTTCAGTTCCTCCCATACATATATAAGGATATGTCCTTATATATGTATGGGAATACAATTGACATGATTTATTCCGTAGCCGAGCAGAGCGGCTGCTGGGTGCGCGAGAGCAGCGGGTGGCGCGCGGAGAGCGGCGGGGGCGGCGGCGGCGGTGGTGGGGGCGGCGAGGCGCGCCTGTCAGGGCTGCTGGCCGACGTGCTGGCGGGCAGCGCGCGCCGCGCCCCCATGCGCCGCGCGCTGCTGCAGCACCTGCTGCACTACGCACGCAAGCTGCTCGCGTTGCCGCTGAGCCCGGGGGGCGCCGCCGCCAACCAGACGGTGAGCCCCAGTCAACGCGACTAAAATACTAACACAGATTAAACACATTTTTCATGATAAATAAAATAACATTTAAAAAAAGATAAAGAAACAGACGATCAACGCCTACGGTGTAGTACAACTCATTTAAAAATACGTAAAATTTAAATTTTGTCGCTCTGGTAGCCAAAATGCAACGCTGAGTTCCGCCATCCAATACACAATGTTTGAAAAGCTCATTTGTATATATATTGTAAACTAAATATTACATTTTATCATTTGAGCAGCCTCCAAGTCCTGGCTCAGGCGATACATCTCAAACGGACGAAAGCAAAGCTCAAAACAATGCTGCACAAGAAGGCACTAACCTTGACGATGAGAAGAAGCAGCAAGCCACAAAAGCGTATTGTCTTGCAGACGCAGGTAATTTTTTTATTATTTCATATATTAGACTATTTATAAGCATAATGAATGGTACGAGCTTGAATTCCCTACATTTCATGCTGTCATCGATTTCATAGCTATAATTAATATAGTGATAACTATAAGCAAGTAAAAATATGTATTTTCCACGTATTCTACTATACTATATGGTATAATTTATAATATTAAATAAGACATGCCGCGTTACCCGTATTATTAATTGACTAATATATATATTGTTTTTTCAGTACTTGAGGAAGGTGACATCATGTTGAAGTTTTATGAAACATTATCGATGTGTAATGGAATGAACACTCTTGTGCTAAATACAGGTATGGCCTAAAATCTAAATAAGCTGTAAGTTTTAATAACAACTGGTACTCTTATATACCTTCTCTATATTATACTATTTATTTTTCTGCACTCTATTTCAAAGACAGACATGTTACTAATAAATATGTGCGAATTTGTAAATTATTAATTTGAAAAAGAGTCCTACTTTTTGTTTCTTACCTCTAAGGTATTATTAACTTTAGTGAACTTGTAGTAAATTATTTGATATTCTAAAAAGAAACATGCAATATCTTTCATATAGAAAAATTATTTGACTTTTGACCTTTATGTTTACATATTTAGGTGTATCGGGCGAGTGCACGACAGAACAGTGGTCCCTCAAAGAAGAAGTATTTTGGCTTGTAGCCCAGTTGCCTACACTGGCATCCAATCCAGCAGAAATGTTAACCAGTCTTTTAACTTATCTTAGTAAGTTGATATCTATTTATTGTTAATAAATTAATTTCTGTGTTTGGATTGCAACTGCAAGCAATACATACATAAACAAAATTACAGATTATCACAATTTTTTTTTACCGTTTTTCCTTTAAAGTAGTGGTTTATTAATATTATAAATGATTGCAGATAGAGACGATATGGTAAAATTATCCCAAGGCATGCAATATTTAGTTGTGCGTGTACTGGAAAAACAAGAGATTCTCACCGCATTCATACAAACTGGCGGACTTGAACTGGTTCTTGAGAAGCTCACTGCTTGCCATCAGGTAATATTGATTTTAAAAAAATATCTTATACATTTTTTGTTTATTTATAATACTAATAATCACAAATGCTTATTACAATTATTTTTAATGAACTAATTTAAAAAAAAAACTATTTTAGGCTGGTCCAAGTAGCAACCATGGCCTGGTGTCATCCCTTATGAATCACTTGAAGCTACCGCCGCAGCTCATCAACCTGTCCACGCCCGCAAGTAGTGGCAATAAGAAGTCTCAACCACCAAACTTAGAAACTACTAATGGCTTAATCAACATTGCACCCCTTTGTAAGTGTAAAAAAGTATAAATTTAAATATAAGAAGAATTAATTGAGGCTGTTGTGGAGCAGCGGTAAAGCATCGACTGTAAACGAGACTATTCTATTTTCACTTGGTGATCAATCATTTATTTTAATTTCTTTGCGTGATAAAAAGATAAAGCGCGGTGTTAAATTTCGCCAATATACATACAATATCTTGATAATTGGGCGGAAAGTGAATAATGGAGAGTCTTTATGTTCTCCCCGCCTATCTAACTAAATGCTGGAAGTGAAGCTATAAATACCTAAAATGAATAATAATAATAATAATAATGTGGTTGACAGGCACGGTGTCGTGCGGTAACCCGACGGCGCAGACGGCGGACGTGCTGCTGGGCGGCGGCGGCGGCGGCGGCGCGTGCGCGGCGCGGCGCGTGCGCGCGGCGGCCTGGTCCTACCACTTCTTCAGCGCCGACGACGCCTCGCTCGCGCTCACGCTCACGCTGCCCTACGCCGCCACGCTGCACGAGGTGCACCTGCAGCCGCACCTCACCAGCCTTGCCAGTTTGTATTTTTATTTATCGTATTTTTCGAATAGAACAAAATATTAAACTGAATTGCTTCTCAGCATTGTTCGTGTCTAAACTACATATTTGAATGAGTTTGTCATTAAAAGAGACTTATTTAAAGAAAGATTTATATGCCTATATATAAGGTAATTATTTTTTTGTGTTGTTAGTACAAAAATAGACATAAACAAAATAGAAATTATCATTGATAATCCGGGCAAACCGAGGCAAGCCGAGTACAATTTTGTTCATAAATAAACATATGCGTGTGTGTTGCAGCGTGCCCGGGCGCAGTGGGCGTGGAGGCGGGCTGCGGGGGCACCGTGGTGCCGCTGGGCGCGCCGCAGAGCACGACCGGCATGACGTTCATCCGCCTGGCGCTGGCGCGGCCGCTGGTGGTCACCACGGTCACCCTGCGCCTCTACAAGCCGCGTGACAGCTCCAACATGGGCCTGCTGCAGCTGCGCCTGCTCGCCGCGCCCGCCTTCTCCTCGCCCACCGACACGCATCTCGCGGCGCAGGAGAATCACGAGTGAGTGCTGTTTTAAATAAGTGATTGACTTAAATGATACATGTTTTGTGCGTTTGCTATTGGGCACAAAATACTGCAATTAAAGTAACGGTCTTAAAGAAACTTACATATTTTATAAAAGAAATCAAAGTACAAAAGTAGGTATGTTAAAAATAAAAAATATTATTTCTATTATAGAAACCGTTGGGCCCGCGTGCTGCGCTCGTGCACGCGCGCGCGCCTGGAGGAGGCGCACTGGGCGCAGATGGGCGGCGCGGGCGCGGTGGGCGCGCTGTGCGCGTGCGTGCTGGCGGGCGGCGCGCAGGCGCAGCACGCGCACCACGTGCTGCTCGTGACGGCGCGCTCCTCGCCGCCGCTGCGCGCGCCCCTGCTCACCGCGCTGCTGCAGATGGACGCGCACGCGCATACGCATGGTCATTATATATTATGTTATATTACATTTTATGTTGTAGTTGTACAATATTATTTTTAGCATCCCAATGGCAGAAACGTAAGAAGTGTATTTATCTTAGACTAGTAATATAACAAGATGTAACACATCCCACAGCGTTCCAGCACTCGCGCGGCTCGGTGGCGGTGAGCAGCGGCAGCCTGAGCGGCCTGTGCTCTCTGGCGATGGCGCTGTGCCGCTGGTGCTCGCAGGGCTGCGCGCAGGCGTACGTGGCGTGGCTGGCAGCCGCAGCGGAGCGCGCCCTACGCGACGCACACGAGCCTTCTGCTGCTCTTGTACACACATTGGCCACGGTTTGTGTATTCTTTTATTTATATTATTATTTTTAAAACATTTTTTAAAATTTATTTATATCATAATAATAAAAGAAAATGTAAACATAATATTTATAGTACAAATAGCAATACTTTTTGGATTGAAGAAATATATAAAAAGTATATAACAGTTCAATAAATCTGTTCACCTGTTTAAAATGATAAATAATGTCTTTGTTATCTATATATATAAAAGGATTTGTGCTGACTGACTGAGGTAAGACGCGCGCAGAGCCGTAACCGCTGATGGTAGAAACGTGAAATTTGGGCAGATGTTTATTTTCATATTCTGGACATCCACTAAGAAGGGATTTCGAAAAATTTTAACCCTAAAGGGATGAAATAGGGGTTGAAAGTTTGTATGGAAAAAAAATTTAATCTGCACCGATTTTTATAAAATTTGAAATTCAGACTCTTAAAAATATTTCATTGAACACGTGTTTCGTGGTTTTTAAGAATTCACCCCCTGAGGGTTCAAATAAGGGGTTGAAAGTTTATATGGAAAAATCTTTAAATTGCCACCGATTTTTATAAAAATTAAAATTCAGACTGTAAAAAATATTTTATTGAACACGTGTTTCGTGGTTTTTTTTGGATTCCCTCCTAATAAGCGGGCGAAGCCCCGCACGCCCTCTAGTTTATTTATATTACTTTTTTTTCTTTTTCATGGTGTATTGACTATTATTTTTTGTCGTAAGTATTGGTAGTTGTTAAACTATGCTTTGTGCGCGATACAGCGTGAAGCTGATTTGATTTTTATAATCTCCCTTTACAAATGCTAACATTATCAAAAGTTTGTAATAAGCATTTATATTTATTAATATAATGCCATTTTATTTTGACCATTTTTAGATACTTTGGATTTTGAAACAAGATAACATTTTAGAAGATTTGGAAGAACTTATAACGGATGATTTATTTGAACTAATATATACATGGGTGAAGGATGTACCAGAGAGCAATTTACTTAAGAAATCTTTAGATGCAGGTAATAAATAATAGCACGAAAAATACAGTCAATCTGGTTAACTTTCACAGTGGGACCTTTGAACTAGTTTCAATAATTTTCGTATGATACAATAATATTCACTATTTTTATATAATATGTTTATTTTAATGAATAAATGTGTATATTTAAAAACGTAAAGAAACTTAAGACTCAGCACAAGGAAAACACAAATATAGATGAAGATAATGTTACTTTAGCACCATTAACGTCAAGCGTGCTAAATCGAATTGCCGTCTGAAATAAAAAAAAATAAACATGATGATGTTGTATCTACATTAGATACCAGCAAAATTAGTATAAAAGATATGGAACCCAAATATATAGAACCCAGGCTGGTTCTATATAATTGATGACGATTTTGGGGGGATTATTGGCGAGGGGGGAAGGGGGAATTGACAATACTCATGTTCTTACAATTTTTTTGTTTCTTTGAATTATTTTGGCTTGTTTTCTTTTTAATTTGCCTAAATGTTTTTTAAGAAAAACGTGTGTTAAAGTATTGTTTATGCTGATTAAAAATATATAGTATACAAATACCAAACACTCTTGGACTGATTCTCCATTTTTTTATAATATAAGACAAAACTGCGAATTGAGTTGTATATTACATCAGTAACATTAATTATTTAATAAAAACATGAACCACATTACGTAGATTAATAAGAAGAGTAACTATGGCTACCTTTTTATGAATGGTTCTCTGTGTATTAAACTCACCCATTTCATGAATATATCACGAGGTATATTTGACGGACTATAAAATTCATATTTTTTCTATACTGATGATGTATTTTAATAGGTTTATATGAATGTCTATAGGTGAAAAGTTATATAAGGGCGCTGATAAAACAGAAAAACTCTTGCGATGTAGACAATACATAGTATAAAATATCGCTCGTACCTATTAAAGTTACCCAGATTGGTTGTAAAACGTATTAAATAAAATGAATTTTAATAGTCTATATATACAATATTTAATCAATTGTTTTCAGTGTTATGCTCAATGTGCTACATACGACCAGAATTATTTAGATTTTTATTAGAGCAAATGGAAATACCTATGGATTCCGATGTCAGGTAAGAACATCTTCTTTTATTTTAACCTTATAATTAGAGATTATTTATTTTAAAAATAAAATATATATGTAATTATAAAGTATTTACAAATAATGGTGCTGGCAATTTTGTTTGATCGTTATCATCGTTACATTGTTTTCGTCCATTTTTGAAGTAGACCAATAGTGTTAAATATTTCGATTGCTTCTATTGGTTGAAAACCACTTTGCATATATCATCATTTATCCCACCTAGAGAACGTCTCGCACTAAGCTTGGGTGGTGTGGTCCCATTCCAGAGCGAATTAACAGTTATAGTATCTGTGACATATGTGCTTAGCATTTATTTATTTATTGAACATGTTATTACATCAACATATGATTAGTTGAACATTAAAAGAAGCGTACAATATATAGTTGTTGTTGCGTTGCGTTGCAGCATGGAGAGCGTGACGGACGACACGAAGGTGTGCCGGCCGGCGGGGGTGCGCGCGTGGCAGGGCGGCGCCGTGGTGGCGCGCCTGCGCGGCTGGCAGCTGCGCACCGTGGCCGCCGCCGCGCTGTCGCCCGCCGCCACGCAGGCGCTGCTGGCCTGCCCGCTGCCCGCCGCGCTCGTGCGCGCGCTCGCAGGTCACTATATTTTATACTCTACACAAACCAAGCTTTTACAAGGCAGAAAGAGGGGCACTTGGCTTAACGACATTGCGTTCCCCACTTTCCGTCTGACTTTTCGAGGATTTCCGTGCTGATTGGCAGAGCTCAACGCCGCGCTTTAAAGACATACAAAATCGTTTATATATAGTAATTTGTCCTCATGAGAATAGAACCTACAACCGTCACATTAACAGCAGACGCTGTCCTACTGAGCCAGAGCGGCCTCAATTTGTACCTTATAATATTGTTAATTTTGTGTTGCGTTGATTGAAAGCCTAGTTAAATATTACTCTGGTTACAGATTTTAGTGAAGCCAAGCTGGAAACTATAATAGAACAAACTGATTCCGAAGAAGATGTTCACATGACCGATTCACAGAGCAGAGATGGGCGTCTTAAAGGTTCGTATATTATATAATAACGTATTTCGAACGTATTAGCTTAAATTGCAAACGTTCTGCGAGTTCAAATTTCATAAACAAAATTCTACGTCTTCTACAATATTTTTCGATTCTGATTGTGAAATCCTGCCTTCCTCCTATCATTAATTACGGCGCTTGGCAGGATCTGCCTTGCGGCTCAACTTACTCCTCTTTACACGGTCATCAACATCCTCAGTATTTAGATCATTGGCTCTCATATCCTGCATCTCGACACCACCAGCGCTTCCTCGGGCGTCTAAGAATTCTCACTCCAGGCACTGATATAGCAAAGCGCTTGCATAACTTGGCTACCTCGAATGAATGTGTTACGTATGCGGTCAGATCGCATTACGTCGGACATCCACCTTAGCATCTTCAATTTTGTTAATGTGAAGTATTTGAATGTGCCGAGATAGTGCTGGGCAGTGTAAAAGATCCGAATTCGTCATTTTACAATTTCTAAGTGGCGGTCTTCAAATTTTTATACGTTTTCTAAAATATATTAGCGACATTAACGACGGTTGGTATATTTCAGATTTACCTTCAATGCAAAGTATTTGCGAAATGGTAGAGTGGGCGCGTCTGGTGTGCGCCGAGCGTCGCGTTAAGGAGTGGTTAGGGGCCGCCGGTAATATCTTTTGGAGGCCACTGTTGCGGCTTCTGTGTCACCCTCGACAGAACTGCAGGTTTGTTCACTTACTACCATATAAGTAATTTACATTGTGAAGCAAATTTATCATTTTGTTTTGTTTTTAGTACTTGGCAAGAGAATGCTCAATTTGCATTGCTAGAAGAAAATACAATAAGGCTCTTCTCAGAATTAACAGCGTGTCATAACGTCAATCAGAAACTTTTTGCATCTACACTTCACAGTATTCTGGAGTCAATGCCCATTACAGGTGAGTTATTGTTAGATTAGATTTTTTAAAATAATCTGTAGGATGCAAGTGTGAAAAGTATTTTGTAAATCATTCGTTATTTCAGATTTTATTTATTAATTTAGTTTGCATAAGTTCATCCATGTAATTGTGCTTGTGATATACGCGCGGTTACATTATAGTGTTATATTTATTATTTTATTTTTTTTATGAATTTTGTCAATGAATAACATACATGAGGCTTATTTTATTAATTAATTAACAATTACCGATACTGAGTCAGAGTGAGAATTAATTTGGAAGTGTTATTTAAATAGAAAAGAAGTAAAACGTTTTGTGGTTGCACGCAGGTCCGGAGGGGCTGTCGGGCTTCACGCGCGCGCTGATCCTGCGGCTGGTGCTGTCGGGCGAGCGCGCGGCGGTGGCGCTGCGCTGGGCGTCGGGCGGCGCGAGCGCGTGCGCGCCGCCGCTGCTGGGCGCGCCGCCGCACCCCGGCGCCGTCGCGCACGCCACGCTCAGCCTGCCGCTGCACACCACCGTGCGCGCGCTGCTCACCGACCACCGCCCGCCCGGTACTCTAACTTACTTAAAGATAAATCCTTCTTTTATTATAAGGGACATAAGGGTGTGACTGTGACGCGACCGACGGCTGTGAATTCGATTCCCACTCAAGGAAATTAAATATTTATTTAAATTTATATTTCCATTTCGTCGCTCTGGTGTCGAGGCAAAGTGCGGCGTTGAGTTCCGCCACTCAACACGCAATGCCCCAAAAAATTCAGCGGAAAGTGAGGAACGAAGCGTTTTAACAGTAGGTTCCCTCTGCTTATCCTGCTGTGTGATTTATTTTTATTATAAAATGCGTGGAAATCATTTTTAATGTTAAACAGATCAACCATTTATCTGGTAGATTTAATTGACCTGTTATTTACTTAATAAAAATTACTTCCTATTTTCCTATTATAGCACCATTAATAGATGAAGCGAATCGTCTATCGAGCGGCAGTTCCAGTTCGGGCTCCGGTAACGGGTCTGGCGCGGTGTTGCGGAGTGCCTCCGATACCGCCATACTGTCCGTGGCCGAGGCCTGGGAGCTGTCTCTCGCCGCCGCTAGTGCGTCTAAGGACAAGCGAGTCAAAGATGTTAAAAATACCTCACTTAAACAGCAATGCATTAAGAAAAGGCAGTCGAAGACAAACAGTGACAGTTCTACCGCATCTGGGAACGATGGTTAGTTAGATTTATTATATTTTTTCTCCTTCCATAATCTAACTTTGTTATTTCTGTTCTATAAAGAGTATTCTAATTCATTTTTCCAAAAAATATTTGATAATATTATGTTCTTTTGATATTTTCGCAGAAGTAATTGAAACTACGATACGTGTGAAAGTTGATGGTATCGAAGGTTACATTCCACCGTCGACGACACTGGCGCAGCTCAATGCAGCTGTGCCTCATGTTTTTGGACCTCATCTTACGCTCAATTTGTACATAAATACTCATGGGGGTAAGTGTGTTTAGTTATATTTTTATATTTATAATCGAAAATAAACGTTAATTATACACTACGCGATGATTGTGGTTTGAATTCTCAAGAGTATACTAAACTAGCAATGTCTCGAAAATTGGGCCGTGTGAGGGGAAAGGGGGTGAATTAATATTACGTTTCTTCTTAAACAAAAAATAAACAAAAATGTATTTTTTGTCGTGACATAAAGTTCATGTTTTCATGTGTTTTGACAATAGAAGCTTGGAAAGGTCCCCTATGGAAAGGTGTGAAAAGCACAGACGCGGGTAACTGTACGGGTAACGTGGTGCTGCGCGAGTTCGGCGCGTGCGGCGGCCTGGCGCTGGTGGCGGCGCGCCTGCCGCGCCCGCACGCCGCGCCCGCGCCGCCGCCCGCGCCGCCCCACCACCACGACCTCGACTGGGTCAAGCTGGATGACGCCTACGAGGTGACCTACTCATTGTTACTGTCTTACTAATGTGTTTGTCTCGGCTTTGGTCGCTTGTTTATACATGTTAATACACTATAATATGTATGTTTGTAATACATATTACGTTTCTATTACTTTCCTCATGAATCATTCTATGAATCAGTTTTATTTTTTTTAAACCATATAAAGACATATTTATTATGAGTGGTTTTAATATATAATATGATGATGAATTTATTATTACAAGTAAAGGATAATGTTCCACCTTAGAAAATCATGAGAAAAAGCAAAAAGTATTTATTATATAGATTAAAATGTAATTCAAACAAAATATATAACGTTTCTATAATGACAAACAGGAAATGGTAGAGCTGGGCGTGACGTCCGCCGGCAACGCGTCAACAGGTGGCGGCGGCGGCAGCGGCGCGGGCGCGGAGGAGGCGGGCGTGGCGGGCGTGCCGGCGCACGCGCTGGTGGCGCTGGCGCTGCTGCTCAAGCTGCCGGGCTACGCCGCCGCGCTGCTGGACGAGGGCGCGCGCGCCGTGCACCTGCTGCGCCTGCTGCTGGGCGTGGCGCACGACGAGGAAGGACGTTAGTCGTTTTTATATATAACTATTATATTTACGCTTCATCAACTTTATAAAATATATAAATTTATGGAAAACTGACTTTGCTTTTAAATAAACTAAAGGACGAATTGACGCTTCTCCATCTGCATTTTTATATCTATATATTTCTTAATTAATATATGAACTAAAAACTTTGTTTGTACCCTTTTTAAGTAAATTATGCAGATGAATTATGACATTTGGCATATTTATAGTTTATATATAGAAAGGTGTGCAGAATACTAATATTTTTTAAAAATATATGGTGAAGTATCATGTATATATGCGCATCAACGGGTTTTCTATCAAGCTATAAATATGGAAAATTTATACATACTCCTCTGTTGGCATAATTTTCGTAAAGAAGAATGGAACAATTATAATATTCATTTAAACACACAAACAACAACTACTACTACTCAGTAACAAACAACTAGTACATTTATAATTATCAAGTACCTTCCAATGTCAGGTAACATAGTAGTAAGCGGCACCAGCCCCGGCTCCGGGTCGAGCACCAAGGGCAGCGCGTCGCTGGGCACGCTGCCGTTCCGCGTGGTGGGCGCGCTGCTGGAGGCGGCGCCGCGCGCGTCGCCGGCGGGCCGCGCGCTGCGCCTGGCGCTGCTGCAGCTGGGCGCGGTGCGCCTGGTGCTCGCGTGCCTGGCGGTGTTCACGCATCACAAGCCGGCGAGTGCGCAGGTCATTTATTAATGCTTTTATTTTTTATTTTACACTGTATCCTCTATGAAGCATGGTAAGCAGAAAGAGACTAGTGTTAAGATTTTTTATTTAGCAATAAAATATACTTTACTATACTTTTTTTTAGTAATAAATTACTTGCTTTTTTCACTTTAGAAACTTTACCTAGGGACCGTTGAAATTATGTATATTAATTAAAAAATTAATCAGCAGAATAGTCAAAATTCAAACGGGTCGGGCAAGGAGGAGAAGTCGCAGTTGTACTGGGCGAAAGGCACGGGTTTCGGCACCGGCTCCACGCAGCAATCGTGGAACGTGGAGCAAGCGCTGGTGAGACAGCGTATCGAAGAGGAACACGTTACCGTGCTCTTACAGGTTAATAATGCCCTTTTTACGTTTTTTTCTTTATTCGAAAGATTGACAGAGGGAACCTGATGATAAGACACACCGTTACCAACTTTCAGCCTAATATTATTGTCAGTACTTGTTAAATGGAGGCCACTCTAAGCCCCGTTTTGTATAACAATTCGGAGTAATGAAAATAAGTTTTATCTAATTTCCTCGAGTTTGAATTGGACTCTTAATTACACACTTTTTCACAGTCAGACCGTCTCAATGTGACATCCTCAAGTTATTTTTGTTTTACACATTTTATTGTATATACACAAATCCGCTTCTTCGTTTTTATATACTATAAATTGTGAAATTTTTTTTTTACCCAGTCCTTGTAAAATGTCGAGAAAACATGCCAAATTGTTGTGTTGGTCAGCCAATTTCAGCTGAAACGCTAATTAATATCAAAATTAAAAAGTTATTGAAATAATTAATTTGGAATAGCTTGTTTACTCATCTTTTTCCATTATAGGTTCTCGTGTCGTATATGAATCCGGGTGAGAAGTGGCCACCAGAAGAAGGCTCGCAGGAGGAGGACGAGCCCGAGGAGACTGAAGAAGGAGACGCTCACGACTTACCGGCCGAGTTCATAGATCTCGTCGCTGGCAGCTCCCTTGTGCCTGCCATTTGCTCCTACTTGAGGAACGATTCAGGTATGATAATTATTGGTTTGGATAACTTTTATGTTTTATGAACCAAAAGTTGTTCCTATCGAAATAACCTATCCAATGACATACATCTTATTACTATTGGAGGATGGTCCTAGGATACATACAATTTTGCCCATTGTCCTTTGTTAATCTATACTTATAATAAATCTGTAGAAAAGTCGTTTCTGTACATTGAAAATATTTAAAAAAAAATTAGCCAGGGTGTTAAAGGATAATTAACAGAATCTATTTCCAACATTTTTGGATTTTTTGTCTGTTTGTCTGTTTATCTGTTTGTCTGTTTGTCTGTTTATGTGAACACGTATCACGTAAAAAGTACACAATAAATTTAAACAACTTTTATACATAAAAATTACAAATAAATCAAAGTAGCTTTTAGTGTTTATTTCATTGTAATCGCTTCACTCTATCAAAAGATGTAAGTATATAAGTTTTCAAGAAGTTTATATTTGAGATATTAAAAAATCGATACAACTAACGCTATCTATTGACAAAAATAGTAAGTACTAACGAATCTTGATACTCTCTTTCATACACTTAACGCTATCATGGCGCTGTGCATAAAAGAAAATATAGTTTGGAAAGGTTACCGCTACACTCTATCAAAAAATAATATACTTAAAGTTTTAAAGATATGTATATTTGAAAAAAAAAAAAACATACGCAATGATATCTATTGACTACACATGATACGTTACGTTTTTAAAGTTCATAGTACTAACTACAAAGTAAACTAAATTGAATTGTTGGTGAAGATTACCTTCGTAACAGTCTAGCTTAATTCTTAATTATTTAATACAGTGATAAAGAATGACTTAATATTCAAAGAAATATTTTGAATAGGTTCTTCAGTCCGTTCGTTCGTTTATGTTATTAATATTTTTTTTAGAAACGTATAAAAAAAAACACTTTTGGTAGCAACCTCTAAAAAATTGTGTCTCAAGAAAAACTGCTCTGACACTGTTTATAAAAATATCCCGCAGTATTAATTCATAACTTACAAGCGATACGTACCGACATTGCACTATTGCACCTGTATGTTGCATGTATGTATGTGCCAAGGGTATTTTAGGGTACATACCTCAAAATTCTTATAAAATAACTTTGTTGTTTGTCCGTCTGTCCGTCTGTCAAGACTATTTTGTACAAGATCGGTTAAAAGTTAGATACCTCAATGTTCAAGTCTATATTCCCTTAGAGCACGAAAATCTATCTTCTAAAATTCAGTGATTCCCAACCTGTGATCCGCAGAAGCCTAAATATGGTCCGCGAACGATTTTAATTTCATGACTAGGGATGATGATGCGAAGCTTCTGTTTGATTATCACAGTTAATTTTTATTACACCTACATCCATAGTGGTCCCTGCTACCAAGAATGATATAAAAGTGGTCCTTAATCAAGAAAAGGTTGGGAGCCCCTGTTCTAAATCATCACAATCAAATGACGATGAAATATGAGAGTTTATGCTTTGTTTTTTGTCGCATTTTCTATCATAACTATAGGTTACTTCCCGTTGATATACAATTTCGAAATTTGTTAAGAAATTAAAACTTACGGCACGTATAAAGGAAAATTCCAAAATTATTTTTCAAAAATTGACTACTTATTTGTGTCACAGAAAAAACCATACAGTACAAATTTTAATCTGTACTTAAATTGATACAAAATGACAACTTAATTAGTTATTCTTTTGGTGTATCTCCTTTCATGAAACTTGCCCGAAAATGTTGATTATTTTATAGATTATATAAAAATGCCTAAAAACGTGCTTTCTATGTATATTCTGTATACCAATTATATATTTAACTAATAATGTTACTAATTTAAAAACTGTACAGGAGCTAATATAAGTTATTTTACAAATAGTATCGTGAGTATTTATCCAAATCAATTAATTAATAATTAAGGCTATTTGTAATATTTATATTTCTTAAATGAATAATCATGTAATTCAAGCGGGCAAAGTCGCGAGCAGGCCGCTAGTATTATAATATAAGTTGTGCATATAAATATTCAGAGAAATGATTTCTTACAAATGTTTTTCGTGGTTATTATATTAGTTGTTTGTTGCACAGTGTTGGACATGTCCCGCCACATCCCGCTGTATGTGTGCGTGCTGCGGGCGGTGCGCGCGCTGCGGGCGCTGCGCTGCCGCCGCCTCGCGCCCGCCCTGCGCGCGCTGCCGCGCCTGCTGGCCAGCATGAGCCGCACCACCAACTCCTATGCCACCAAGCTCAGGTATACAACTAATCCACGTCAGCTACTTTGTATTGCAAGCAAACTTAAAGCAAGACTAAAGTGTAAAATGGAAAACGATACGATACTTTCCGTTCCTGTAGGAATTTAGATAAATCTCCTCTACGGAGGAAATTAATTCCCCCTACGGAGTGTAGGAACGAATTAAATTAATTTTAATCAACCTTCCTAATTCCAAAAGTTTCGTCTACGCGTTATCTGTCAGTCATTCAGTATGAATAGAAACTTATTTATTATATAAATGATGAGCAATGGATATTTTTTCTACAATTTCTATACAATAACTTGAGACATTAATATTAAATATCTCTTTATTGCAGAATGAGCAAGAAAAATATATTTGGAAAGATGACTTATAGCCAAAGATTTAGTTCATCAAGTAATTCAGAACTGTCCGAAGAAGATGAAGGCCTCGCTCTACTTATCGCTGATATTCAGGTAGCTCTCATTATAACGTACTGTGATATATTAATTGTAATAGGTCTAACATTAAAATCATATTTGAGGCCGTCGTGGCGCAGTGAGAGAGCATCTTACTGCAAATACGACGTCTGTGGGTTTTCTCTCATTAGTTGAAATTATTATATTTTAGTTTTTTCTTTGCTTTTGATACACAAAACGCTACTTTAAGTAAACGTAAAATTTCGAATTGGGCGGTGCGTGATGGACGAGGATTTTTTAATACTAGGTTCCCTTGGCTTATGTGGGAGAAAAAAAATAACTTGAACCTGTTTAGTGTAAGTAATAATATGATGATTGTATTGCAGGCGACGTCCGCACTGATGTGCCGCTCGGAGGGCGACGCGGAGAGCGCGGGCGGCGCGCGGCCCCTGCGCGGCGCCACGCGCGAGGCGCGCTACATCGACCTCATGCGCACCATGCAGTTCGGTGAGCTCTACTCATTACTAGTCGTAGATCATTGCTATATAATGGAGTGCCTGGAGCATTCAAAACCGTAAAACCTCGGATTAGAGTTATAGTGAATGAATTAATACGATCGATGTGGGATATTGTTTCTTAAACTATAAATTGCAATGTTTACCCAAAATTTTTTTGTGCATTCCATTTTTTCATTGTTTAAACAAATTATTATAAAAAAATTATGTTTGACCATATATTTTCACTTTAAACAGTATTTTTTTTTATTTATATGTTAAATCTTACCTGAGTAGACATATAGGAACATTTTTCAATGATACCTGTGTATATATATAGCAGTAGGGATCTCGAACAGGTAGAAAAACGTGGAGGGGAGAGCGGAGCGACAGCTGCTATGCACAATAGAATTTCTCGGCCAGTTTAATTATAAATGAAACGTACTCTATTATGTACATTTAAAAAAATAAGGTAATTAATTACGACCAATGAAAAGAATTAAAAAATTAGTAGTGCAAAATTTGTTTATTTAAATATTTTACATTGTTGTCTACATCAAATATTTTCTTCTACTTCATCAATCTGTATAATAGGTGAAGTATTGGAACAACTATTTCCGCTACACTGTAAACATGCTACACTGCAGTATAAACCACTTTTTCTGCATCCACACGCAGCTCCACATCCCTTTTTGCAATTACAAAATAAAATTTGCAATAAATTATCAGGAGCAGGTAATTGATTCATTGTTATTGGGATGTACATGTTATTGGAATATTTCCATCCCCAATTTTCAATAACTACGTCATTTCCTAGCCATACCTGAATTTGTAGGTACACTCTTTTAAGGTGCTCAAACGCTGCATCAGTTGTTGGAGGCAGTGATGACAAAAGAACACTCGTATTTTTGGCTGTTGCTTTTATGAAAGAATTGTACCTTAATGTATTTAAATCATGAGCTTTAGACGGAGCGCCATATAAACTCAAAATACATGCTACACCTGCTTGCAATATATTATTGGGGTCTTCATTGATATTTTCAAATACTTTTACTGAGTCGTGTAAATCAATCCGTTTCTCAAAATTTTTGGCAAACTTAATTTTTCCTTTATTGAAAAACGCAGAAGTTGTGTCACATTCACAACCCGTAAAGGCATGTAAAAAAAGAATATGTTCTTTACAATTTGGTAATGATTTTTCTAAACATTTTGATGAAGATATCTTCTGTTGAACTTTGCCTCGGGATGGTTTTAGAAAATATATTTCACGAGCTTTATCTACCAATGCCGTTGTGGGGAACCCACATTATATAATAAATATATATTTATATATACATATACAGAATAGACAATATACACTATTATAAAATACACTACACAAAACACACAATATATACTTACATAAAATATAATAATATAATTTATCTTTATGAAAATATTAAAATATTATTTATAATTATAAAATAATTTAACGGATCCCTAAGATTCGCGGATGCGCGAGCGCAGCGTCGCCCGGCAAGTCGCCGTGCCCGCCGCCCTCGCGCCCCTCTCACCCTAGCTGGTGCATAGCGGCACATTCGCTCCGGACCGCGCGACAGTCACAATCTTACCGTTCTACGCGAAGCCTGTGACGCTCAATCCTTTGTATTATACTGCCACGTGCTCTGACCTAATTGCTATATTTCTATCTATACTTCTTATATCTTGCGTCTATTCTTCATCTTTCCAAATCTATATGTACTGTGCTCTTTCTCCTTCTATATTATTTTGTATTTGTGGACTTATTGTGAAGCAGTGATAATATACGCTTATATACTATAAGAAAGACTTATTTATTTTCACACGCATCCCCACAACTGGTGACCCCGTAAAGAACACAAAAATGAGCACCATTTCGGAAGAATATCAAATCGCAGAATCGGCCCTGGATGTAATGGCACGCCATATTGTGGAATTAACCAAGCAGGTCAGCTCCCTCACAACTAGAATAGATGATTGTTACCGTTCCCGTTCCCGCACCAAACAGAGTTCGTACCAGCAGAGACAGCGAACACCATCTTCTCGATCTCAGTCGAATTACAGAAAGTTTTCGCAATGTTGGTACCACTTCAAATTTGGAAAACAAGCTACGAAATGCATACGACCGTGCGACTTCAAGTCGGGAAACGCTCAAGGCAATCTGTAATGGCGGCCGCAGATTGCCCTCCAACTACAAATGGTCGCCTCTTCGTGACAGATCACAGGTCCAAAGTTCAATTCTTGGTGGACACTGGAAGCGACTTATGCGTGTTCCCCCGGTCTGCGCTGCGTGATCGACGTGAGAAGACCAACTACCAACTGTGTGCGGCAAATGGTTCCACGATCGACACATATGGTTACGTACAATTTAATATTAATTTAGGCTTACGTAGAGATTTTCGTTGGCAATTTATTATAGCAGATGTAACTAGAGCTATTATTGGTGTAGATTTTTTATCTTATTATAACTTGCTAGTAGATGTACGCAATAAACGCATAATAGATGGTACAACTAAATTGTCAACAGTAGCTTTTGTAGCAGTAAATAATAATTCTATACCAAGTGTAAAGGTTGTGACTGGAGATTCGAAATATCATAAACTTCTTTCTGAATTTCAGGATCTTACAAAACCTGCAGGTACACCAGGCATACCCAAACACAACACGGTTCACCACATACGTACCACACCCGGCCCACCCGTTTCATGCGCACCTCGCCGACTAGCACCGGAAAAGTTGCGCATAGCAAAAAGTGAGTTCGAGGCTATGTTGGCGAGTGGCACTGCGCGCCCCTCAGAGTCGCCTTGGGCATCCCCGTTACATTTAGCGACCAAAAAGGACAACGGTTGGCGTCCCTGCGGTGACTATAGGTTACTCAATGCCAGGACAATTCCAGATAAGTACCCAATACGACACATACATGATTTCTCTCATAGCTTATCTGGTTGTAAAGTCTTTTCCACAATCGATCTTGTGAAGGCCTACAACCAGATTCCAGTACATGAAGACGATATTATAAAGACGGCGATAACTACACCGTTTGGGTTATACGAATTTCCATTTATGACATTCGGGTTGCGCAATGCAGGTCAAACTTTCCAGAGGTTCGTAGATGAAATGACAAGAGGTCTAGACTTCTGTTTCCCATACATCGACGATTTTTTAATTTTTTCAAGGTCGGAGCAGGAGCACGAAGAGCACCTCCGACAAATATTCGCTAGAATGCAAGACTATGGCATGCTAATAAATACATCAAAATGTAAATTCGGTATGTCAGAAGTTACATTCTTAGGATACCATATATCTCAGCATGGTACGAAGCCTCTGGAAAGTAAGGTTGAATCTATTAAAGAGTTCCCCCTTCCCAAAACAGCAAAGCAACTGAGGAGATTTTTAGGTATGATCAATTATTATAGGAGATTTATTCCTCATGCCGCCCAAATTCAGTCTCCTTTGAACTCGTTGCTTACTGGATCTATTAAAGCCTCGCAACCAATTGTCATAGATGGAAACGCGTTAAAAGCATTCGAGGAATGCAAACGCAGTTTATGCAAGGCTGCAATGTTAGCCCATCCAGATCCAAAGGCCAAATTAGGACTCTTCACAGACGCTTCCGACGAAGCAATAGGTGGAGTTGTTCAGCAGCTGAAAGATGGATATTGGCAACCCCTTGCTTTCTTTTCCCGCAAGTTAAGTGCAGCGCAGAGAAAATATTCAGCGTACGATCGCGAACTCCTCGCCATTTACGAAAATATAAAATATTTTCGCCACTGGTTCGAAACAACTTCTTTTACTATTTATACTGACCACAAACCACTCTGTTTCGCATTTCGAGAAAGAAAAACTAACTGCAGTCCTCGTCAGTATAGATATTTAGATTACATTTCTCAATTTTCAACAGACATACAGCATGTATCCGGTAAAGACAACACCGTAGCAGACACCCTTTCTCGTGTAGACGAAGTTTTCGAACCAGTGGACTTGGAGGAATTGGCAAAAGCACAAGAAGTAGATGCAGAACTCGCTCAGTACCTCACCGAGGAGTCTGCATTACACATAAAAAAGATTGCTATGCCTGGGAGTCGTATTTATTTGTACTGCGATGTAAGTACACCGACCCCCAGACCCTTTGTACCCAAAGGTTTACGTAAAAAAGTTTTTGACAGTCTTCACGGATTGAGTCATCCTGGAGCTAACGCAAGCGCAAAATTGATAGCACAACGCTATGTTTGGCCACAGATAAGGAAAGACTGCCGAACATGGTCTAAGGCATGTTTATGCTGTCAACGCTCAAAGGTAAACCGACATGTCAGATCTCCTTTAGGTACCCTCGATTTACCTTCAGAGCGATTTAAACATGTCCATTTAGACCTTATCGGACCACTTCCACCTTCCCGCGAATACCGGTACTGTTTGACAGCAGTCGATCGCTTCACGCGATGGGCTGAAGCTGTCCCCCTTACCGACATGACTGCGGAATCTGTGGTCAAAGCATTTTTACTGGGATGGGTCGCTCGCTTCGGTTGCCCTACAGACGTCGTAACCGACCGTGGCAAACAATTTGAAAGCGCTACTTTTCAGCAACTGTCAAAAACTCTCGGTTTTAAACATCGCAGAACAACTGCATACCACCCCCAGTGCAACGGCCTTGTCGAACGCTTCCATCGGCAACTTAAATCGGCCATCATGTGTCACACTGAGAGCGGATGGTACGAAGCACTGCCACTAGTTCTGCTCGGCATCCGAAGTTCTTTTAAGGAAGATCTTCAAACTTCGTCAGCCGAACTAGTATACGGAGAACCACTGCGGCTGCCAGGTGATTTTTTTGGCCACAAAGATGACAAATGTACAACTGACCTTACTGACTTTTCAGTACGCATCAGAACATTTGCGAACAACTTGCAGCCTACACCCACATCAAACCACGCCGTAAAGAAAGTCTTCATTTACAAAGACCTTGGCACCTGCTCGCACGTTTTCTTGCGTGAAGACTCTCTAAGACTCGCACTACAGCCTGCTTACACGGGCCCGCATGAAGTCATAGAGAGAGGGCCAAAAGTTTATAAAATCCGTGTCAAAAGTAAAGTCGTTACAGTATCGGTAGACAGGCTTAAACCAGCCTACGTATTGAGCGACAGCACTTACAATAACAGCACTACAGAATCTAACATTACTCCGAGTCCTATACAGAAAACCACACGTTCTGGTCGTCAAGTGCGATTTCCTGATTTCTATCGCCCGTAAACACGGCCGCTCGGAGGGGAGTGATGTGGGGAACCCACATTATATAATAAATATATATTTATATATACATATACAGAATAGACAATATACACTATTATAAAATACACTACACAAAACACACAATATATACTTACATAAAATATAATAATATAATTTATCTTTATGAAAATATTAAAATATTATTTATAATTATAAAATAATTTAACGGATCCCTAAGATTCGCGGATGCGCGAGCGCAGCGTCGCCCGGCAAGTCGCCGTGCCCGCCGCCCTCGCGCCCCTCTCACCCTAGCTGGTGCATAGCGGCACATTCGCTCCGGACCGCGCGACAGTCACAATCTTACCGTTCTACGCGAAGCCTGTGACGCTCAATCCTTTGTATTATACTGCCACGTGCTCTGACCTAATTGCTATATTTCTATCTATACTTCTTATATCTTGCGTCTATTCTTCATCTTTCCAAATCTATATGTACTGTGCTCTTTCTCCTTCTATATTATTTTGTATTTGTGGACTTATTGTGAAGCAGTGATAATATACGCTTATATACTATAAGAAAGACTTATTTATTTTCACACGCATCCCCACACCGTTAATATCACTAAGACATCAATATCTTCTGAAACTACAACAACATCTTTTGATTCCAAATTCATTGCCTCCTTATTTTTATACATCCCAATATACTTTTTATTAATATATTTTTGTCGACAACTTGAATGAGCATAAACAAATTCAGTTTGTAGGTGAGGTAACAATCCATCTTGTCGTTCAGTTGAAGCAGCTCGTAAAGAGGTTATTCCTCTACTAATTTTTATTATTTCACCTAAATTTGAATTTGTTTCGGAAGATGAACCCAGGTGTATACATATTATGCAGCTATTTTCATCAGCCATGCTGCTAGCCGTTGGTTTATCCATTGTTCGAAATCTAATAAAAACAATTAGTAATTAATTAATTGTATATGATTCATTATTATTAGGGCAAGGAATCTCGCTGTCTTTCAAATGAGCGTTCATATGTTTAACTGATCTTTAATTTTCGATTTATTTATTATTTAATTACCTTCCAGTACAAAAATATACAAAAATTTTGCACTAAAAACCAAATTTTCACTGTTATAGAAGCACAATATTCACAGAACACGTGTTACTTGCAACTAAACTAGCCGAGAAATTCCATTGTACATAGCAGCTGTCGCTCCGCTCTACCCTCCACGTTTTTCTACCTGTTCGAGATCCCTACTGCTATATATATACACAGGTATCATTGAAAAATGTTCCTATATGTCTACTCAGGTAAGATTAAACATATAAATAAAAAAAAAATACTGTTTAAAGTGAAAATATATGGTCAAACATAATTTTTTTATAATAATTTGTTTAAACAATGAAAAAATGGAATGCACAAAAAAATTTTGGGTAAACATTGCAATTTATAGTTTAAGAAACAATATCCCACATCGATCGTATTAATTCATTCACTATAACTCTAATCCGAGGTGAAAACCCCCAGGCGCTCCACTAATAGGAATGTTAATGATTAATGTTCATTTGATATATACCAATTTTAGATTTCATACTAATACTCCTTTTAAACATTAAAATTAGATATACATTAAAATTAGTATTTAATGAAGTAATAGGACTATTTAGTGTTTGTTTTATTTCAATCGGTCTATAAATAAAAAAATTGGTTGGGGCCTATAAATAAAAAAAATATACCAATAACAAATTTGCTAGCAAATATATAAAAGTGTAAATATTTGTTGTCCAGAAACATTCGAGATGATGGCGGAGAGCGCGGAGGGCGCCGGCAGCGGCGGCGGGTTCCGCTTCACGGTGCCGTACCACTTCGAGGGCACGGTGCGCGCGGCGGGCGAGCGCGCACACCCCGCGCGCATGAAGCGCCTGGCGCAGGAGGCCGCCACGCTGGCCACCTCGCTGCCGCTCTCCTACTCCTCCTCCGTGTTCGTGCGCACCGACACCGACCGCCTCGACGTCATGAAGGTCCACTAACTTCTCACTATAAATATATACGTGCTCGACGGAATGGTTGTATAAAAAATAAATTATTCTTATGTTAATTGTACAGGTGTTAATAACGGGTCCATCGGACACGCCGTACGCGAACGGCTGCTTTATCCTGGACGTGTACTTCCCGGCGGAGTACCCGGCGGTGCCCATGCTCATCAACCTGGAGACAACGGGACGCCATTCCGTTCGGTTCAACCCTAATTTGTACAACGATGGCAAAGTGTGCCTCTCAGTGTTGAACACGTGGCACGGACGTCCCGAGGAGAAGTGGAATGCTCATACTTCTAGCTTCCTTCAGGTAACCATTGCTTTTAAAGTTACCTGAATAGAGAATAATTTGAATAAAAGGTGTAATTTAGATATTTGTCCTATAATGGAAGGACTGAAAGAACTCCTTCAAAAGTCAATGGCTAGCTTGTGTGTGATATATTAATATCGTCGCAGGTCCTAGTGTCGATCCAGTCCCTGATCCTGGTGCCGGAGCCGTACTTCAACGAGCCGGGCTACGAGCGCAGCCGCGGCACGCGCGTGGGCAACAGCGCCAGCCTCGAGTACAACTCCAACATCTACCAGGCCTGCGTGCGCTGGGCCATGCTGGACCACCTGCGCTCGCCCGAGCCGTGCTTCAAAGAGGTAACACTTTGATGACTTAACAAAGCTTAATTGTGGTAGCTGGATTTTGTATACGAGAAGTACATTAAATAACTTTTTCAAGATGCATAGGACCAAGGAAGACTTTTAAGTATATATTTTTTTCTAATGAACATACACATGATCTCTATTGAATTACATTTCCATTTGATTTTTTTAGCTAACTAGACTGGACCACTAAACAAAAATTTAAGTAAATATAAATAAATGAATACATAAAAAAATAAACTTTACAAAAGTTCTTAAAAAAATAGAATATTCTTACGAAAAAAGATTTTTTTATATATTTTTTTGATAAGTACTAACTACTAAGTATGCTTAGTATTATAATATAATTTCTGTTCCATAATATGAATATTTAATGATATGAATAGGACGTCACTGTATCGTAGCTAACTCTATAAAATTTAAAAACTAAACTAATTTAAACTAGCTTCACGCTTTATCTTTATTTATTTACGTTTTAAAATTTCAACGCAAAATAACTGAATTTTATTGAGATTCAATTTTCAAAGTTAGCGATATGTTGTGTTCATCCATGATTGTTTGTGTATCTTAAATTATTGGTAGTTTCAAATATACATAATATATTTTATTCAATCAGGTGATTCAAACCCACTTCTGGATGAAGCGTAACGAAATAATGCAAACGGTGGCGAACTGGATCACGGAGCTGGAGGGGCAGACCGGGGACGAGCGCACGCAGCGCAGTATACAGCACAACCTTATGGCGCTCAAGGTACGGTTTTTTATCTTCTTTCCAAAGCAAAGAAAAGACTTTAGAAGACTAAAGTCTTTTTTTTTGCTTTACATATAATATGTTTCTTTTATTGTTTATGTATGTTTGTGTTTAATTATTTTTCTACACAGAGAATAATTATTAGAACTTCAAATATTCGTACGTTATAGTATATATAATTTCAAAATATATTTTAAGAATAATATGTAATAATGTTCCATTCTATATGTAAAATTAATTGAATAAATAAACTTTTTAAATTCCAGAGGCACTACGTTAAGCTCCAAGAAGAACTTGCTAAATTGCCTGTTCCGGCCGGCCTCGAGGACCTGGATGAGCCGTTCCAGCTGCCCGCAGCGCCCGCCCCCGCGCCTTCCCCCGGCTCGCCCCCCGCGCCCGCCGCCGCGCCCGAGCCCGACGAGATCGACCACGACATGGAGAAGATCGTGCTGCAGGTCATCGACTGAAACCAGCTGCGAGAGCCGGCCGCGCTCGTTTCTCATTATGGCTGTGTGTTTAGTTCGGCTCGCGTCGTCGCGGGTCGCGGTGCCGTCGCTCCTGACGTTTTACTGTTTTATAAATATTTTTATTAGATGTATAGTTTTAGTGGAGCCTCTGTTTAGTTTATTGTATTGTGATACTGCGACGGGCCCGCGGCCTCGAGGGCGAACATAGTTTGGTAGGAACCCTCCCGGCACGGGACGATGCTTGTTGTGACTGCACTTATATACATGTATGGTGACCAGACGGCGGAGCCCTCCCCCGTACGCCCGACGCGTGGATAGATGGCGCTGCCTGCACACATGTTCACTCTTAAGTGTAAACCCGTTACTACGCTTGCGGGTGGCCGGGTCTATATTATGTATATTAAATTATAATTTGATGTATATAAATGATTGTGTTTCAATTGTTGTGTATTTAAGACGTATGTGGTCCACGGACGTGGTCGGGTTGAGCTGACTGGAAAGGGGGTTGCGGCACTCGCTCGAGTCGCCGCGAGGGGGAGGGGAGGTGGTGACGCCAATGTACATAATATTATATAACGGCTCATTAGTGTTTCATTGTATTTTCAATTGTCAGGTAAGTTTTAGTAGGTCGTTTACTTGTTATATATATTTGTCTGACAAATTCGAATGTAAATAAAAATTTATGTTATTGCAATTTTTGTTTTCTTTTTTTCATTTTTTTTTTGGGTATGTTTTGCTTTGTTAATAATGTCTGTCCTCATTTGAATAATTGATAATATTTAATATTTTTTTTATGTAGCTAATTCATGTTTTCATGTAACATTCTATTAAATAATTGAGTTGTTGAATATACGAATATAAAGATATAAACTAGATCTCAACTGTATGTACGTTTAGATATTTTAAATAGATTGTTTTGTGTTATAAATTACTCGTGTAAAGTACTGCCTGTATATGATAATTATTAACTCATTAGGAGCAGCCATGAAGTCAAATAGAGTTTAAAAGACTGTAAATCTTTATTTTAGAAAAACTACAAGAAAATAAGGAGCAAATAAGTGGGCAATTAGTTCGTATATCTTTTATTGTAAATATATTTACACATTGTTCATATAAAAAATTCACATACAAAATATTATGACATTTAATCTTAATTAACATTAATTAATATTAACGACATTTTATTATCTGAAATAAATAATTATTTATTCACCTGAGACTCGTTGATTTGTTTATTCTTTATTTTTATTTGTTGTTGTTTATTTATTGCACATTATTAAACTAAATGCTAAAAAATGACGAGTTACGTTATATTAAAAGCCTAACACTGCCGCCATTTTCTTTTTTATCTTGTTTAACTTTTATTTTTAGAATTATTTTTAAGGGATATACGAAAGCCTCTCTCTGTTAGTGGCTCTTAACTAATCTAAATTGAAATTCCATCACAGATGGAGCTAACTAAATAAATTGTGACATACAATATTTATTTACACACATTTTTCTTTATAATATCTATATATATCTACAGAACTATGGTGGTTTAATCTATTGGTATTCTTTGTAGTGCAATTAAAATAATAATATTAAAAAAAAAAAGTTTTATGGCACTACCTGCATATCAAATACGAAGTGACGTTACGTATAAGCCCTAGTGAGTATCGTTACTAAATTAAAAAAAAAACAACTTGTCTATTTAGAGACAACAGAAGCGTTACTAGATTTGTATTATTAATTTATTGTAATACCTAAAGTGAATTATAAATAATATCTAATTATATTAATTGTATTTGTTGTTGGTGTGTGATCTGGTGGTGGTGGTCTACTTCTTCCACGTCCACATGTCAGCCTGCATGGTGAGCTCGTTGGGGTCCAGCTGTCCCGCCTCCACGCATGATTTGCAGCAGAATCTGTGTATTATAGTATAATTGTGTATGCAATTTCGTTATAATAAAATAATGATGATTATCTTTTAAAGCTAATTAATCTATTATTTTTTTTTAAATCTGTCTGTCTGTAAGATAACTTTTAATATATAGTGAACGTTTAAAATATTCATTTTCTCATTCTGGTAAAGAGGCAAAGAGCGCGGCGTTGATTTCCACCACTCAATTGTCTTCAGAATTCGGCGGAAAGTGAGAAACAGAAATGTCTTAAAGACACAAGGTTCCCACGTTCCCTCTGTCTACCCTGCCTGCTATGTGTGGAATACAGAGTAAAGCTGCAAAAAAATATATTAACGATGAAGTTAAAAAAAAGTTTTTTTTACCCAGAATAGTATTTGTGGTGGCAGAACTTGCTCTTGACAATAAGGTGGCAGGTCGCGAAGTACGGGTTGTCCTTGCAGTTCGGCGGGATGTACAGTCCTGTAGACAATTATATATTTACTTTTTAATATATCATTTATAAATCGGGTTTATAAATCAGGATTGACATTGTGGACTGTGGCTTCTAGACTACGCTGGTTGCCATTTGGTTTTCATTAAGGATAACTTTTTTAAAACTGCCATTAGTAAGTTTAGGTTCTATTACTACGACACTTGCTGTGACGTAGAATCTGAAATTAAAATCTATTTTTTTTGTCAGCTTCACGCTGTATTCCGCAATCCCGCATATAGCAGGGAAGGCAGTGTTAAAACACTCCGTTCCCCATTTACCATCAAATTTTCGGGGTATTGCGAGGTACAGCGTATAGAGTGGCGAAACTCCACGCCGGGCTTTGCCTTGTTACCTGAGCAAAGAAATGAAAACATTAAATAACAATTCTTTTCTGTGGGACCACTTCCAATCGAACTCACACTGTGCCACTGCGCCACGACGGTCTCTAAATGGCCAATGTTAATAGGAATTTAAAGTTGTTTACCTTGTACATTGATGGTGATGGTGGAGTAGTGCGAGGAGTAGGCGTTTGCGGCGTGGCAGCCGTACACGCCGCTGTCGTTGGACTGCGCCCGCAGTATAGTCAGGCGGGCCTCTGTACACCATACATTTTACAACAATTAAGTATAATTGAAATTATCTGATATTAAAAAAATAGACACAAGAGTCAAAACGACACATTGTTTAGCTAATTTTAAAGTTTTTTGCTTTTTACACATAGCAAAGTACGGTAGAGGGAATCTAGTGTTAATACACCACGTTCTGTAACACCATTAAGGCGGAAGTGCCGTTTCCCCTTTCCGCTGCATTTTGGATGCTAGTTTATTGAGTACAACCCAATGCGGCGCTTTGCCTCATTACCAAAGTGGGGAAATTAATATATTAAAATCTCATTCCATGAATGAGAATCGAACCTACAACCTGTCCCGTTTAAAGCTGCACGCTTGTGTCACTGTGCCACGAAAGACTACGAAAAATGTAGTATTAGAATGTAAAACAATCTAATACTATTTTTGTATCCTTTGACCGCAGATATAGAGATAGAATTACTAAACTAAAAGTTTCACGTATCCACTAACGTATATAGGTGGTGCAATAGCTACAGTCAGCCTAGGTAATTTTGATTCGTTCATTTAATAAACAATTAATATTCAATTTGTTACAATATTTTTTGTTTGCTTAAATTATTTTCACTTGTTTTCTTTTTAATTTGCCTAAAAGATATCGTTTTCTTAAAACGTGTTTTTAAAGTAAGTTAAGATTTATGTAAATATGCAATGGGTGAAAAGTATCATGAGAGCACTAATAAAACAAAAAACACTCTTGCAATGCTTTAAATTTTAAGATATAGTGTAAAATATCGCTCGTATCTGTCAAAGTTACCCAAATTGATTGTATATGTTTTATTTATTAAGTAAAGTAAAAGTAAATAAGTAAAATATAAACAGGTATACAATGTTATATATATATACTGGTACTGGTGGTACTGACCGGTGACGGAGACGCGGTCGTCGGGGCGCAGCGGCGCGCCGTCGCGCGTCCAGTGCACGGCGGGCAGCGGGTACCCGTCCACCTCGCACGGCAGGTTGATCTCCGCGCCCGCCGCCACGCGCGTGCGCGCGCTCACCAGGCGCGTGCTCACCGGCACTGCGCACACACGTATATAATGAAGCTCTTTAATGACAGTAATCATTACAAAACAACAATCATTGTCACATAAAAAAATAATATGTAAAAGTTATAAATATACATTATTAGATTTTTTTTATCAATATTTACGTTGTTCCTATTTCACTTATTTTTTTAAATAGTAGTCACCATATCATAATTGCACAGTTCTGCTGAAATAGCACCAACTGAATTCTTATATTTTACAAATAAATTAACGATATCATAAAGTTATAAGATGTACTCGTAGCTTACATTAACATGCAAAGAGAGATCATGCACCAAAACCCATCATGCAATGAAGAATAATGAAGCTTTCATAGTAAAAATTTAAATTAAAACATGTATCAAGGTACGGTCTTACCGGTGAAGACTGGCCTCTCAATAAGCCTTGGCTCCGGCGTGGTGGCCTCAGTGGTGGGCTCGGCGGTGGTTGTCGGCCCCTCCCCATACCTCGGCACCAAGAACGGGTGGTCCTCCTCGATGTCGGTCCTTAACGCTTCTATGGTGACCGACCACTCGGCCGGCGACTCTATGCCATTGTAGGCCTGGCATATGTACTCGCCGAGAGTGTCGGGGGACAGCTTGCGTATCTGGAGCACGTTGTCGCGCGCCTCGTAGAGCGGGCTGCTGTAGGGCACCATGGGGCCGTCGCGGCCGTGGTACCAGTATATGGCGGGCGGCGGGAACCCGTACGAGAGGCAGCGCACGCTCAGAGGCCGCCCCAGCTCTCCCACCACCACCGCGTTGGGTTCTCCCGCTATACCCGCCTTTGTATTCACAGGACCTAGCCCCGTCCCCTTTGTTAGTACTACACTCTACGGCTTGTGAATATTCATTTGAATTCAAGATGCTTTGGTTGAAAATAATGAAGATGATACCAAGATTTGTCTAATTTTAGAAGGATTGCTTGTTTCTTTCAATTGTATGTAGAGTATGAACTTGAGCTTAGCAAGGAAATCTAATTATCTTCGAAGTCTCTTTGAAATATATATATTTTTTATTTTTAAACTTAGTTTGTATTTTGAAAATAAAAGGTGTACAGATAATAAAAGATATATACATCTTTATGTATCTACTATAATTTTATTCAGCTGAAAACGAAACTTCATTATTTACAACCAATTCAAATGAATCAAAGTGAAAGGAACATTCACAAACGAATATTATTTTCTATTAAGCGAATCCAAACCCATGAAAATCATACCATATTATATTATAAATATAAATAATATTCTTGGATGCTCTAAACATTACATAAATCTCTGTGGAATAAATGCCTATGACAGTACACTATCGCATACCTAAATAACACTAAAACTATAGTACAAATAACAAATATTACAAATATTTAATTTAGAGAATCCAAGAATTCAAGAAAATAACTAACTACTGTTAATGATCGCAAAACCTGTGTAATGTGCGCGTGCGCAGAGCAGCGCGAACGCAGCGATCACTGAGAGCCGTAACATGACGCGGGGTACTGTCGCCTGCACCGACCGCCGACTGACTGACTCTATTCCACTGTATCATCATCAACACATAACGACGTAACAGGCAACCTCAAACACTGAATTCCGGGGTCATCCACGAATATAAAAATGTATTTTAAATAGAAAAAAAATTAAATAATATTTTCGTTTTATTTAAAAATATAATTCTTAGTGATTCGTTGTTTTAAAATATTATAAGCAACAAGCGTGCCGATAAGATAGAGGGCCCGAGGGACGTTCTGATGATATTCAGATAAAAGACTGTTGACTGCAAATTTTGCGGACGTCCGACGAAATGATAAAATATAACATTTATGCCAAACGAACTGAGCGACTTTGTAATCACAAAATTATGAAATGAATAAGTTCCGAGAATATTTTTTTAGGAACTGCCTCTCCTAACGACTAATGTTTTGAATTTAATAGGACATATATAAGCTTCACGCTGCATCCCGCACAAGGCAGGATAGGCAGAGGGAACCTAGTGTTAAGACACTCCGTTCCTCATTTTAGTAGCTCATATATACCTAGTAAAAATATAATCTTTAGTATTTAAATTTGTTGATCATAAAAGATCTATTCCTTAGGTTCTAAGGTTATCGACATTTGTTTATTTAGCGTTAGTGGGCATTAAATATGCTTAAGTAAATAAAAGATTTAATGAGATCATCTAGGAAACGATAACTCTCAGAAAGATAACGTTTTTCTTTCTAATTGTAACTGTAATTACAACTTAATATTAATAATAAATATAAAAAAGTTGAAGAATAAAATAGAAATCAAATAAAATCAGCTTCACGCTGTATAAAGCAGAGTAGGCAGAGGAAACCTAGTGATAAGATACTCCGTTTCCCATTTTACGGCGTAGCTCGACGCCGAGTTTTTTCCTAGGTGCCAGAGCGAAGAAATGAATATTATAAAGTAAAAAAGATTAAGAAAATAATAATGTTCCCTCGAATGAGAATCGAACCCATAATAATCGCGTTACAGTCACACCTTGTGCCCCCGCGCCAGTCGTAACCCAAAAACGTAGAGGTTTTACTACACATGTTTCCAAACAGTACAATATATTGTGCACATTTCCGTTCTATTATCGCGTTAAAATAATTATGTCAGCAAAAGAGATTGGTTCGAAAATGTCGAAATAGTCATATGTGGTCCAGATGTGGACCAACAGTTCTGCGTGGCGTCGTGTTACATTGATAAAATGTTAATGCTCTCTGTGATTGCTTTTTTTGTCAAAAATAATTAAAGCATACCTACGTATTGAAAGTAGAAAGTTATTCAAGTTACAGTATAGAAAAAGTAATATAGAAAAAGTAGTAAATAAAGAAAAATAAAATAAAACCAAGTTCACTAAAATCTACTTCAAACACAATGGCACTGCATTATAAATAGAAAATGAAAAGAATAGAAAATGAGAAAAAGAAGAAGAAAAAAATGCATTGGCAAATATTCTTTCACCGCAAACCAAACAAAATGCTCTATAGCTTCTACACAACTGCGAACATGAACGCAGACAGAACTAAGAACTTCATGTCAATCTTTTCTTCTGAAAAGTATTTTTATTTAAACAGAACATTTTAAATATAAAAAATTAAGTTCACGTTCACAGCAGGTTCAGCTTATGCAAATTACACCTGGACTTTTAACAACTGTATAATGAATGTTAAAACCATTTTTTTGAGGAGTTCTCCTGGTATCAACATCATCATCTGTTGTCGTACTCTTGGTTGGCTAATAATGCACTCACCGTCGACCTCGAGGCGTATCTCCTGCGTGGCGCGGCCGAGCTCGTTGGCGGCGACGCAGATGTACACGCCGGAGTCGTTGCGGTACAGGGACACGATCTCCAGCGAGCCGTCCGTCAGCAGCCGGTAGCGGCCCGTGTCGCTCTCGATCTGCACAGCAAATGGCAATATAGTAATGGTGGTGGTAGCTCAATGTTTTTACATGTAATTTAGTGTTGTGACACTCTGTTCCCCACTTTCTGCCGAATTCTGAAGCCGCATTTTGCCTCGACACTAGAGACGAAGAAATGGAAATTTCTTCGCTCTTCGACTTTTCAGTCACACTTTGTGCACCTAGACGTTTACCACGACTGGCCTCAAAAATATAGTATGTAGTAAGCGTAGGTGTAGGTAGATACATTATAAATATACAAAAGTGTTTGAGTGTCAGAAGTACCGTAATGGCCCCCCAACGCCAGGTGATGGTGGGCGGCGGGTTGCCGTGGAACAGGCAGCGCAGCGTGGCCTTGCCGCCCTCGCTCGCGCGCACCTCCGGCTCCGTCAGCGCCGCCACCGCGCTCGGCGCCTGCGGCAGCTCTGCGGGGCACGGGCATAGTTGCCAATATTAGTAAAGACACTACAACTAAGCTGTTCACTGCACAAATCGACTGATTCTGATTTTTACATACATAGTTTCACACTATATACCTAGCGGGGTAATTAGAGAGAATGGAGCGCCAAACGCTACGGTTCCTACACAATTCCTTTGCGTCGTCCACTGTCATCAACCTCTTTATAAATACTCCGGGGAGTCCTCATGCTTTATATCTTTGACATAGAAAGAGTGCAGAGATGTCTCCCCCTACCTCTGTTATCGCTCATGTTTCTATCATATTTTTTTGTAATTTCGTCATCCATTTGTTCGAAGTGTCCAAACCCGCTGTGCACGTTCTTCTTCATTCTCACTGTGTCATCCTCGCTAGTACCTGTCCTCGCTAGTACATTTCATTAGGCTGCATTGTGCTGTCAGCTGTGCTGACGTTTGGCCGTCTTATCAATGCAACTAAGACACCGTTATCGCTGTTACCGGTAGCAAAACGCCTTGCTGCATTCCTATTGTATCCTCCATCTCTACTAAACATACTTCCCATATATACCACTTCATTCACTTACACCTAGACCATTATTTTCACATCCTTCTTTCAGAGTGGTGACTAATACCTACAACTCGCAATCTGACGATGGACTAAACACTGCCTCGCAGCAGGCAATCAATTTTACTTTTAAAAATCTTCTTCAATTGTAAGAACACTTGGTACAGTCAACTTTTTGTATTTATAAAATCTTTTTCAAGCAACACTGTCAGATGACAATTTAACAAATTTAAAGGCCAAATAATATCTATTTATTTTTATATTTTTTTAATTGATTAATATTAAGAATACTGAGTACCTTTCTAATGTAAAACAAAGTATGACTATGTTACAACACGAGTATAAACTGCCTCCTGGGTATACGTACCGGGAGCCCGCACGGCGTTGGGGTCGGCGGTGGCGGCGGGCGCGGGCGCGGGCGTGGCGGGCGGCGCGGGCTGCAGGCACAGGCTGCTGCAGCCGCGCTCGCAGCACTTGCCCACGCCGATGCAGTCCGCGTCGTCGTTGCACTCGCGCCGGCACTGTCCTTCTACGATCTCTGATTCCTCCACGACGGGGCACAAGCCCGTTTTGTTAACTGCATAGATATATTTATATTTACTTTAAACGTATACTTAGAAATTGATTTCATTATTTTTTTATAATTGTGTATAATATTATATACAAAACACGGTCTTTAACACTTTCAATTATTTTATTTCTATCCATAGTGTCATACAGAGACAGAGGAGGTGAGTGTGCATTACCAGTCCTGCAGTCGGTGGAGTAGCGCACGTCGGCGCTGAGCGCGTCGCGGTAGGGCGCGGCCACGCAGCGCTGGGCGGCGCCGCAGCGCGCGGCCGCGCAGGGGTGCTCGAGGCACGTGCAGCGCTCGCAGCCGTCGGCGCCGGCGGCGCGCCGCACGCCGTAGTGGCAGGCGAGGCGCGCGCACTCGCGGCGCAGCGGCGCGCAGTCCACGTCCACGGGCACGCACGCGCAGCGCTCGCAGCCCGCCGCCGTGCGCGTGCGCTGCACGCCGTACTCGCAGCGCAGCGCCGCGCACTCCGCCGCGTGCGCCGAGCAGTCCGGCACCACCTCGTTGGACTCCACTGTGGAAACCACCCGCGGCCGTTGTATCTCAAACTGTTATACTTTGTATCTATTCTTATTTATGCTTACAATATGTTATTAAAAATAGTTATAGTACAGTATGGTGATGATAGAAAAGTGCGTGAAAAGAAAAGCGTGCAATCGGTGTAATGTGAGAAATGTGGTAATCGAATAATTCGTCTCACGTCACATACGAACGTATGTTGTGGAAAAGAGCAAAAAACAAAGGTCATCTCGCGAGCGCAAGCTCGATGCAAGTACCGAAAGGTATGCAGAGCGCGGCGCAGTCGGCGTAGGAGGCGAAGCTGTTGTCGCCGCCGCCGCAGCCGCGGAACACGAAGGGCAGGCAGTCCCCGAGGCCGGCGCTGTAGTACCAGCGGCGCGCCGGCGCCGGCGCCCCGCAGCGCGCGCCGCCCGTCGCCACCGCGCGCAGGCACGCCGGCGCTGCACCCGCCACCGTTACTGCCCGCTCCACTCACACATCACCATTCACGCCGATCACATACAAACTTTTTGTATTTCGTTACTGAATACTATCTCATTTTTTTCTTTTTATATAGATAATGATTCTACCAAAAAGAGTGCGCCAATATTTTTGGTATGGATTTTTGATTTATTAAAACCAAACTTTTTTAGTAAAGTACCAAAATATATAATGTGAAAGCATGAATGAATAGCTACTATAACTGATATGTTTTAATTATTCGAAAGAAGTAATATCTATTTAAAAAAAAGTAAGAAATCGAAGAAGAAGTACGAAGAAGTTAGTAAAAGAAGTAGTGAATGTGCTCTACTGTACGTACCTGGTGCCGTGTGTCCGCAGAGGTCCTCGCACTCGTCAACGGTGGAGAAGCGGTTGGGTCCGCCGTCGCAGCCGCCGTACGAGAACGGGAGGCAGCGTCCACTCAGCGCGTCCCAGTAATACTTGGGGATTGCGGCTTGGCACGGGCCCGCGTCCAGGGGAGACCCGCACACATCTGCTTTCGAATGTATTTGTTAAAAATATGTAGAGACGTCATTCGTTTTTTCGTTTTTTCGATTGAGCAGTATGCTGTTGGCCCTACAGGCCTCTACAGCGTCACCGGGCTTTTGGGAGGCCGAGCTAGACGAGCTTTGACCTTGGCTTGGTTACCGTGGAAGGCGTCTCTTTTGAGACTCGGACCGCAACTTGCGTACACCGTTTGTAGTGGGGGACTTTGCTTCGCTCGGTCCGAGCTAGGCCTACTGGGTAGGACTCTTAACCCTTTTGGGTTTTTAGTTACGGGCTCCTCTCGCGCCAAGGCGCGATTGGGCGACTAAAAAACTGGGACCTCGTCTCCACCGGCGGGGACGGTGTGTGTAGCGTGTGTGGCTGCGGTTAGACCTACCTACATATTTTGGGTCGTTCGCTTTAGTGATGGGGTCAGCATCATCGGTTAAATAATGTAGGGACGTCAAACGGAACTTTGTTTATATATAACTAGCTATTCTTTTTTTGACTCGCTTTTATTAGGTCAAGCTGTAACTAACTATGTAATTAAACCTAAGAATCTAAGCTTGAACCACTTGTATAGCTATATAGCTGTATGCTCATTAAACATGGTAATTACACGTAGCTTAGGTGATTGAATATTGGTACTCTTCAGAGGTTACTAGTAAAACAGTCGAGTTTAGGCTCATACTATTTATAACTCCGAGCATATTCTATTAGCACATGCATCATTTGGTGAAGAAAAGCGTATTATTTAGTTTCCTTTCAAACTATATATTAGTAACTGTAATTAATTACCATAATATTTTATTAAAGAATCAAGTTTGTTAAACATATGACAAAGAAGAATGGAGTTTTTATACATACTAAAATGTAAATAGATATTTATCAAATACGCTATACAGAAAGATTTCGACCCACTACTTAGTACTTTTACTTTTAGGGAGAGCGCGCATTGGTAACTTTTATCACGGTGACAATAAATTCTTTGTCACTGTCATGTCACCATGCTTTTCGCTACTGCGCGCACTTGCGGTGATAGTGACGAAATTTTTTACATTTGATAATATGGATCTCGAAGAGATAGTTGTCTGTGCACTTATATAATATTAAGAAATTGAAAAAAAAAGCAAACGTTGAAAGAATAGTCGTTTAGAGATTTGTCATAGAGCTATGGCCTCCACTCAATTTCGTCAATCAGTATATCGTTGTCTATTTCATCTTCATGAAAACACACGTTTTGCCTTGGTAATGAACTTGACGCCATTCTTGAAATTAAAATTCGGAGCTGCAATGCAACACGCTGCTGTTTCTTGTTTATGCGGAAGACGACTAGTATGGAAACCGCAAGGTGGAGGTGACATTTAGTTTCTAATGCGCGCACGGGCATACAAACCTATGGACGCGGTGACAGTTGAGTCACGGGCGTGTTGCCATCCTCCGCGGACAAAAAGTCACCCAATTGTCACGTATCCAAATGCGCGCACCTTCATTTAGGGTGATGTACACGGTGACAGTGATGCAACAGTCACGGTGACAAAAGTCACCAATGCGCGCTATACCTTAGATAATTAAGAAACTTTAGTGACACCGAAGACCAGAATAAAGTCGTGAATGGACTTTATAATATCTATTGAGGACTGACCGAGGCTCCGGAAGGCGCCGCAGCGCCGCTCGCACTCCTCCTCGCTGCGGTAGTTGTTGGGGAGGCCGCAGGCGCCGGAGAGGGCGCGCACGCAGGCGCGCGACGCTGAGTCGTAGTAGAACGCCGTCACGTTGTCGCCGCACGGGGCCAGCGACGCCGGCGTCGAGCACTCGTCCTCCAACACCTAAGAACCATCGTAATAACTTAGAAAGTGAAAGTAACACCAGTCAAAAAGATACTAGGTATTTATTTATAATAATGATATTAACATGATGATTCAAGATATGTATTCTGTTCAAGCGTTGTAAGTGAACACTGCGACGTAGTGTTTACACTCTAATAGCTAACATTGTAAGGCAGTGCCTATTCGGAGCTTATTATTTATTAATCATCGGCAAGTAATAAAACAACTTTTGTCCTCAAAACATTTTTTTTCTTAAACTTGTTAATCTCTAGGTTTATAGAGTAGACCGCGTCCTCTATATTTTGGTCCTTCGAGCCAGATTCATCGGGATCAGACAAATATAGTCAACAATAAGTTTCTAATATGACACAGACTTTTTTTCATATTTTTTTATATTTAGATAATGAATTACTGTATACGAACACTAACCGTTTCGTGTGTAGTGATAAGCGGTGCGTTGGTCGTAGTCGTTGTAATAGTTGAAAGAATGAAAGCAACTGTAGTCGTCGACGTCTTCTTGCAGCGGCTTTCACACATTGCTCTCGATGTGAATCTGTTAGCGAAAAAAATAATTAATGTTTAGTTAGTATCAATCAGATTCACGCTGTATCCCGCACACAGCAGGGTAGGCAGAGGGAACCTAGTGTAAAGACACTTCGTTCCCCACTTTCTGCCGAATTCTGGAGGCATTATTATATTTTTCTACTAAAATACATATTTCAATAACCAACATATTTTTACATAAATATTTAAATTTCATTTGTTCACAAACGTTAATGATGTTTGATCAGTACCTATTGTCGTTGCCGTTGCATCCGCCGTAGAAGAAGACGTCGCACTCGCCGCGCGCCGCGTCGTAGTACCAAGTGGAGATGCTGGCTAAGCAGTTGCCCGTCTCTGGTGGCAGCACGCACGGGTCGACGCCCACTAAGGTATTTTGTAATATTATAGTTATAAATGCAAGGAAACAGAAACCATTTAGAGAGATTTTACGATATTTTTTGTGAATATACATATTATAATTTGTAACACACTAACAGACCATCAGTCCATACTTTTATGAAAATGGTATGCATTAATAAAAAATTGGGAAAATTTAAAAAAGGATATTTGAAATAATATTGAAATATGAACAACAGATTTTCACCTCACAGATTCCATAAGCATTTTTTGTTTTTCTCAAATGTTGCTACAAATTTAGTCTAAGTAAAAGTAGGCAATACGAATAACTACTAATTTACTCAGCGAAATTATTTGAATGGAAAAGTGACCGGAATTAAAGCACTTACTACCTATTTGTTGTGTTGCATTGTTACTAAAATAGCTATTATTTAAAATGCAAAAAATAAAGCACATTGGTACTAAATCTAAAGATATAAGAGAAGAACATACAGTTATCAGGCGGGCAGATCTGCTCGCACTCTTCCACTGTAGTGAACCTGTTAGGTGAGCCGAGACAGCCGCCGTATGTGAACTTTTCGCAGCGACGCGACACTGGGTTGTAGTAGATCTTGGGCACAGCCGCGCGACATGGTCCAGGGTCCATCTCGTAGCGGCACACGTCTGAGTCAACCGAAAAGTTAGTTATTAACATACATTTTTTTTTTCAGCTTCTCGCTGTACCCTGCATACAGCAGAATAGGCAGAGGAAACCTAATGTTAAGACAGTCAGTTCGCCATTTCCCACCGAATTTTCGTGGCATTGCATTGCGAGGCTCTTAGTCGGATAGCAGAACGCAATATAATAATAATATCATTTCACCATGTTAATTCATATTTTTCTTATTTAACAATAACTTTGTGACTATTAAATTACGTCAATATTATTAGTTACGTCACAGTCTCAATACAAAAATTCTTCCCTAGTGAAGTAGTTCTTGAATGAGAAAAATGAATATATTTTAGTTTTTTTTTCACGGTTTGGCTTCACACTATATCCCACACATAGCGGGGTAGGCAGAAGCAACCTGGGAAGGTTCAGACACTCTACTCCTATTAAGACACTTCCGATCTCCACTTTCCGCCGAATTCTGGAGACATTCTATGTTGAGTGAAAATATCAAATATTTCATTGAAGTCAGTCCAGTTAAATTGAGGCCAGTCGTGGTGCAGGGGCACAAAGTGTGAATGTAAAATCGATTGGTTGTCGGTTCGATCCCCACTCGAGAAAATGAAATATTTATTTACATTTATATTTTCATTTCTTCGCTCTGGTGTCGAGGCAAAGCGTGTCGTTGAGTTCCGCTACTTAACACGCAATGCCTCCAGAACTTGGCGGAAAGTGGGAAACGGAGTGTTATAACACTAGGTTCCCTCTGCCTACTCTGCTGTGTGCGGGATACAGCGTGAAGGTGATTTAATTTTAACATTTCATTTTCTCCAGTGGGAATCGAGCCCACAATCTGTCGCGTTTACAATCTCATGCTTTGCCATTGCGCCACGACTATCTAGAGTTAGTTAAAAGAACCCTTACCTAGGCCTCTGAAGGCTCCACAGGCACGTTCACATTCCTCCGCAGAGGAGAACGTCCCGGTGCGGCGACATTCGCGGCCCGAGTTTTTGTTCTCAAATAGTCTACACTCTCCTTTCTGAGGGTTGAAGAACCACACCGCATCATCATCTTGTTCCGTGCACTCCTCTAATTCGTTCGATATTTGGCATTCATTTGGTATTTGCTCCTAAAAAATTCCCATTTTTTTTAAATTTAATGTATTTTCTATATAATACTATAGATATAAAAAAGATATACATTTGGATCAGTGACATTATTTTTTTATACATTATTGATAAGCAATTTTATTGGTGTTAATTGTATATATAACGTCAAATCAGGTATTTAAAAAAAAATAAATCAGCTTCACGCCCACAGCAGGGTAGGCAGAGGGAACCTAGTGTTAAGATACTCCGTTCCCCAGTTGTCAGTTATTGTGTTAAGTAAATCCATACCGGCACGATAGTGGTCGTGGAAGTGACGTTGACTTCTGGTGACGATTTACATTTCTTTTCACACTGCTCCTGCGAGTCAAATCTACAAAAGAAATACACAATTACATATTAGATCGTTTTAATTTAGTATTTTGTATCCGAGATTATTAGTATATACATAATTAGTTTTTGACTTACTATATTTTAGTATTTATTCTACTTTTAGAATTTAAACACATGACTCAGGCTAGAACTTAAACTTGGTTTTAAATATCAAAATCATCAAAATTTATTAAGAAGTTACATTTAAATGTTGATACGTATTCCTTTCCTTCGAATTACATGTAACTATGAAAGATAATAAATAAGACAATAACACAGTACCGGTTGTCGTTGCCCTCGCAGCCGCTGTAAGTGAACTGGCTACAGACGCCGCGCGCGGAGTCGTAGAACCACTGCATCACAGATTGGTCACACGGACCCGAAATCATCGGCAGATTGCAGATATCTCCTACGAGGTTAAATAAGACACGTTTAGGTTCCCTCAGGTTCCCTAATTATTTTAAAGAACATTTTTGTTTATATAATAAACAGAACTTGCGATCATAAAAATGGAGTTCACAGAAATATTCTGGAGTGATTCTCATGACCCTGAGAAGACACTGTGTTAAGACACTTCCACTTTTTGCACAATCCTTGAGGCATTGCGTGATTGATGCGTTGAGTGGTGAACTCAACGCCGCACTTTGTTTCTTTACCAAAGCGACAAAATGAAAATATATGTAGTATATTTAAATAATATAGTATATTTAATTTCCTCTAATGGGCATCGAACCCACAAACTGCGCTTAAAATCGAAGGCTTATGCCCCTGGGTCACGACTGGCCTCAACTATATTACATAAAATTTAAATGGAAATTTTTGGGTTTCCTAATTATCGTCATTTATTGATTTAGTAAATGCAAAAGCTGCAAATTAAAATGAAAAATACTAATAATACTAAGTATATACCTGCGAATCTTAAGTCTGTTCCTGATGGGGACTCGATTTCAGGCACAGGCGCGGGCTCGGGCTCAGGCTCAGGCGCAAGACGCGACGGACAGTAATATGAGCAATACTCGTCACTGGGGAAGTTGTTTCGATTTCCACCGCAACCACCATACTCGAAAGTGACACATTCTTTTCGTGACAAGTCGTATGCCCAGCGTGTTTCCATTTCAGTGCATGGACCTTGGTCGATGTCCAAGAGGCAGAACTCTGAAGAAAAGGTAACAAATAAAGATAAGAATGGTACTACATTTATGAAGTACTAAAGATATTTTTTAGCTTCACGCTGTATCCCGCACACAGCAGGGTAGGCAGAGGGAACCTAGTGTTCAGACACTCCATTCCCCATTTTCTGCCGAATTCTGGAGGCATTGCGTGTTGAGTGGCAGAACTCAACGTCGCGCTTAACCTCGACACCAGAGCGAAGAAATGGAAATATAAATTTAAGTAAATATTTCATCTCCTCGAGTGGGGATCGAATCCACAACCAGTCGGTTTTGCAGTCACACCTCGTGCCACTGCGCCACGACCGGCCTCAAGTACTAAAGATATGCCATAGATGAATTTATTACCTGGCAATGTTCCGGGGGTTGTGGTCTGTATCAATGTTGGTGGTTGCGTCGGGGGCTGCGTCGGTGGTTGCGTGGAGGGTACAGTCGGGGGGAGTGTTATTGGCTCTTCTGACTCCATACATACATTTTCACACTCACGTTCCGATACAAAGTTATTTTCGTTTCCTCCGCAACCTCCATAATAGAACTGGCGACATCTAAAAATGTATAATTCATTGCAATCTGATTTTGGGAACATTGTTTTAAAAATAAATATTTAAATGGTAATTTTTTTCTTTTAACTTACCTCTGGACTGACGTATCGAAGAACCATCTTGATGAATACTCGGCACAGTCTCCAATCACTGCTGGTAATGTGCATTTTTCCTGTTCTGTAGCCATTTAATTTATTATTAGTATAGTATTCGACGTTTAAATAAACATATAAAAAAAATATAATCTGTAATATTAATACCATACCCGTAAAGAATATTTGTTTTATATAAATTGTCATGCATTTATTAGCTACATATATCTACGTACAAGCGTTAAAAAATCTGGAGACGTATCATGATCACATTTTGACAGTTTTTATAGTTCATATTAGCCATTTATATCACATTTAAAATTCAAGTAATCAATAAAGTTAATACTCAATTTCAGTTTTTTAAATTAATAATTATTAGAACTGCAAAATTTAATTTCTATGTTATACTTTGGAAATTAAAGACTTCTTGTATAAAAACAAAATGTAAATGAAGTCATAAATTTACAAAATTAGAACTTATATCTATAGTTTCTGTTATTTATAATTTCAAGTGTGTGATCCCGATATAAGTATATTAAAGAAAAGATAGAAAACTTAATGCCCTGTCCATGTAAAATAGCTTAGGAAAGATTCCGAAGTCGGCGTAGTACTCACCGTGGGCGGCGGGACAGGCCTCGCTACACACTTGCTCGCTGTCAAAGCGGTTGTCGTTGCCTCCACAGCCCGTGTAATAGAAGGGCACGCATCGGTTCTCGGTGTAGCTGAAGGCCCAGGCGGGGTGCTTCTCCGTGCAATTACCGGCCTCTTGCGGCAGTGAGCATGCCTCTGTGGCGTGCAATGTTAGTGTTCTCGTATGAACATGCTCAGATCTCTTGTAAATTTTATAGTTTCATAGGGACGTAATTATCACGTCCATTAGAAGTAATAGTACTAATTTTGTAGAACTTTGCATGTTGATACAAGTTTGGAAAGTAAAAGATAAATTAAATAAAGGTTAAAAACTATCTACAAATCAATCTACTGTGCAATCCATCACCTTCTAATAATTTTGTTAACTAAATAAGAAATATCGTAAAGGCAAATTTTGTTATCAACCAAATGTAAACTACCATTACTTTTGTGCATACTATATTAGCTCTGATTTGCTTTAAATGAAAAAAATGTTAACTAAAATATGAACCCCACTACCACACCAAGCGTGGATGAATCTCCATTACAATAGTGAAGTACACAGGACTCACGTATGGGCCGTCCGGGCGGCGCGCAGCGCAGGCGGCAGGCGGCCTCGGAGCCGAAGCGGTTGGCGTTGCCGCCGCAGCCGCCCCACGTGAACTGCTCGCAGCGCCCGCCCGCGTGCGCCCAGCGCGGGAAGTGCCCCGCGCACGGGCCAGCCTCCACCGGCAAGTTGCATTGGTCTACAGTAGGACACACTTTTGTTTTCTTTTTTTCAGAATCACGCTTTATCCCGCACTCAACAGGATCGGTAGAGGGAACCTAGTGCTTAATACTAGGTTCCCTCTGCCTTCCCCTACGTTCACACTACGTTTCCCACTTTCCGCAGAATTCTGGAGACAGGCCTCGCTACACATGCGTGTTGAGTGGCAGAACTCAACATCACGCTTTTGCTTCGATAGCAGAGCGAAGATATAAAAATAATTAATATTTTATTTCCTCGAAAGGGAATCTTGTGCTCTTGCTCCAGGATTGGCCTCAACTCAACTTTTCTTTTCTTATGGTCTTATATTGCTATTGATCAGGAATGGTCTTTACAGCGTTACAAGGACAGATGACTCGCCCCCTCAATAAATATAAACATCAATAGCTGCCTGAAGGAAATCAGTGATCACACGGGCGTCCCCTGCGACCGCTGATCAGCGAGCGAGTAATAGTCAAACCCTTTTATATTTTTGTATTTGTGGCTACAAATTTTTGTGATTCAACTAGTAATAAAATAAAAAGAAATCTGACAAATTCAGATAAACATTACATTATATTATTTCTCTTTACATTTTTTATATCATTAATTCGGACACATGGTCTACATTTCTTATTCTTCAAAATCTGAATTAATGTTGAATTTTTAGTCTATAGTTTGTCCTACAGTCGATACCTTACCTTCCGTTTTCTCCGGCTCGCAGCGTTTTTGACAGAGTTCTTGGGTTTCAAAGTTGTTGTCATTTCCAAGACAGCCGCCGTACACGAACTGCGAGCACTGCTCCCGGCTGGCGTCGTAGTACCAGCGGACGTTGTAGCCCGTACATGCGCCCTTCACTTTAGGTAACCGGCAGACATCTAGACAACATAAATTTCTATTTTTAGACTAAAGAAATGGATTGATCCTTTTGAATTAATAAGGAAATTATACATAATTTGATTATGTATAATTTCCTTATTGAGGCCTCTAGCATCTGTTTATTATGTATTAGAACATAGTATTTTTTTTATTATAAGCTGAATTGACGTAAGACGTGTGTAAAAGTAATGTCAACATTTTTTCTTAGCTTCACGATGTATATCGCACAAAGCAGGGAACCTGGAAAACTAGCGACAAGACTCTCTGTTCGGGCATGTGCTTTAATGAGAAGCGTGCTGTTCCCCACTTTTCAACCAATTCTGGAGGCATGACGTGTTGAATGGTCGAACTTAAAGCCGTGCTTTGCCTTGTCACCAGAACGAGAAAATGAAAATATTAAATATTTAATTTCCTCTAGTGGGAATCAAACCCCCAACATGTCACGCTTATAATAGTACACTTGTGCCCCTGCGCCACAACTGGTCCCTAATAATGATCGTAAATTTGAATATGAATATCATAAACACACCTTTAGGCGGCGGATGCACACAGACGTCCTGGCACTCGGCCTGACTGACGAATCTGTTACCATTGCCTTCACAGCCGCTGTACCAGAACCTCGAACAGCCTCCGTAAGTGATGTCGTAGAACCAGTAGACTGTGTAGTTGTGGCAGGAGCCACGGTCGTTTGACAGTCCACACGCCGCTGTAAATGTTCCATTTAATAAATTATTTTTACTGATATATTAACATACTTTGCATTTATTTGTAATTTAATAAAAAAAAAAATATACATAAAACAACAAATACAATTTTTGATGAGAAATAAGAAATGTTGTAAAATTGGATATTTATCTTACATACATAATAATAACTTTAATAGAATTGAACCTTGTCTGTTGTCCAGTAAATCTGTGCAATTGAGGAAATTCTTGCCCTTGGCCTCGCTGACGCCGTCGGGGCAGCAGCCGTACTTGCTGGAGGCGCAGTTGCAGCCCTGCATGTTGGGGCCCGTGGCGTGCGTGGTGTCGTCGCCGCAGCACCCGAACTCCGAGTGCTGGCAGATGCAGCCCTGCTGGTTGGGGCCGGTCGCGGCCGTGACGCCGTCGGAGCAGCACCCGAACTGGTACGTGTTGCACGCACAACCTCTGTATCCTGGCCCCTCAGCTGCTGTGTGCCTTTAGATTGTTATAAAAAAGTTAAACCAATTCCTTGTTGAAGTCTTACTGGGCATATTATTTAAAATTGATATTAATTATAGTATATATAGCTTTTCTATATTAATATATTTAGCTAATATAGCATTATATTTGTCAACTTCACGCTGTATCCCACACTCAGCAGAGTAGGCAAAAGGAACCTAGAGTTAAGACATTCTGTTTCCTACTTTCCGCCGAATTCTAGAGGTGGTGCAACTCAACTCCGCGCTTTGTCTCGACACCAGAGCGAAGAAATGTAAATAAATATATATTTCATTTCCTCGAGTGGGGATCAACACACAACCAGTCGATTTTACAGTCACACTTTTGTGTCCCTGCGCCACGACTGGCCTTATCATATTTGTAAAATTCAAATACTATTATAATACATAGTGTAAGCTCACCTATCCGGGCAGCATCCATTCGGTGAATCCTGGCAGCCGCAGCCCTCGCGGTTGGGACCACGCGCAATCGTGATGTTGTCGGGGCAGCAGCCGTAGTGAGCGTTTTGACAACCGCATCCTTAATACAAGAAAAATATTTCTTACGTTTATTTTGAGAAAAACTGAATATATTTGTCATAGATATAGAATATTCCCGACACAAAATTGATACATATATAATATGTTTAATTCTGTAAGTGACTAAGTTACCCTCGAGATGTGGTCCTTCAGCTGCCTTGTAGTTGTCGGGGCAGCACCCGAAGGGCGCCTGCAGACAGCAGCCCTCGCCGGCGGGCCCGTGCGCCGGCGTGTCCCCGTCGGGGCAGCAGCCGTACGCCGACGTGTGGCACGTCATCACGCAGCCCTCCAGGTTGGGGCCGCGAGCTGCCAAACCAATACTTGCTTAATCATAATACTATGACCATTCTACATTTTGCAATGGAGTATTTTGTACGGAATATTCTGAAAAGCTATGAATAAAAATTTCATGTCCAAATTGAAAATAAATTTAGTTTGTCGGCCACTATTCGATATGAAACATGATTTCATTTATTCGATTCGAAATATTATAAAGCAAGAAAAAATAAAAATGTTAATAATAATAAAATATTATAAAGCAAGAAAAATTATAAAGAATAATTAAAATTTAGTTTAATTATTTATTATATTGATAAGATTGAATCCTGCAACTATGTTTTCATAATTGCAGGATTCAATCTTATCACATCTACATTATATCATATAATCACTACTATCACATCATATAATTTAAATGACTGTGAGTATTAATCTGACAGGTATATAATCTTCCGGGTAAAAAAATTTAAATTAAAATAGCAATTTCTGTATAAATTATGATATATGATAATATTTTGAGAATAGTTCACTAACATATTGATACGCCGTCAGGGCAGCAACCAAATTCAGTAATGCTACACGGGCATCCCTGGCTGTCAGGTCCAGAGGCTTCGGTCTCACCATCATAACAACATCCAAATTCTGATACCTCGCAGCCTGCCCCCACTGTAGTACTAGGCCTTTCGGTTTCTGTAACTATATTTAATTTTTATTTAAAAAGCCATATGAATATTTTGATGAATATATTATTTAACTGATTCATGTTCCTACCTGTTTGTAGGCACCCTTCGAATACAGGTCCTTTAGCTTCTGTAACGTTGTCTTGACAGCAGCCATACCTGATAAACAGTAAAAAAAAATTGTAAATATAATATTTGTGATAATGTTTGGCCAAAATTTCTGGCCAAAACAGATAGAGAATAAAAGAAATTCTGCAAATCCTAATGTATTAACTTTAGAATATGCGAAAGCATAACACAGATTAGGCTATTAAAATTAGTATAATTCACCAGTTTTTCGATTCTCAATCGCGGGAAAGATATATTGATTATTGTATTTTTTTCGTCTGGTAACGAGGCAAAGCGCGTGGTTGAGTTCCCGCCACTAAAGACGCAATAACTATTATAAGAATTTGGCGAAAAATGAGCAATGGAAGTGTCATAATGCGAACGGACTATTATACACCTTCCCTCTGCCTACCCTGCTATATGTAATACAGCTAGAAAATAAAAAAAAAATATTTTATTTTAATTTTAACGTTTAGATACGTATACGATTCCCCAAATTCCGCCTGTTTTTCATCGCTTCGTTTGGCAAAAAATTAAACACAATATTTCCAAATATGAATAGAGGCCTCAACTATACATATATGAATAAGTTTAGGCTTGTACTTGGTGGAGAAGCAGGGCGGCGGCGGCTCGGGGCAGCCCTCCTGGTCGTTGCCCTCCGCCGCCGTGACGTTGTCGGAGCGGCAGCAGCCGTACAGCGTGACGGCGCAGGGCACGACGGGGCAGTCCCGCGCGGCCGGGCCCGCCGCCGCCGACACGCCGTCCGGGCAGCACCCGTACTTCGACTCCGCGCATGTCTCCGGAATCGGGCAACCTGCGAGTCATTTGCTTCATTTCTTTATTTTATCTCTATCTCTATATATAATAAGACAGTAAAAATATTTTGTCTGTACATTTAGTAATTTTGACTGAAATGGATAGAGGGACACTTAAAAAGAATAATAGAAAGCAAAAAGAATTTTTTTGAATTTCTTGTCTGTCTGTCTGTCTGTCTGTCTGTCTGTCTGTCTGTCTGTCTGTCTGTCTGTCTGTCTGTCTGTCTGTCTGTCTGTCGACATATTGTTGTCCGCATTTTTCTCTGAAACTACTGAACCGATTTACTTGAAAATTTCACCAATTGCTTTGTTTTAACTCAACTTATGTTCTAAAGTTTGGTTCATCAAAATCGGTTCATTAAAAAAAAAGTTATCGTCATTTGAATGAACTCAAGGCATTAGCTTGCCAGCGAATATTATACAGCAATCGCGCTGGTATGACCCTGGCTAAAGAATGACGTTCGAAACGTCTGGGTTATATGATTGTTGATAAAAATATATATTTTTGAAGCACTATTATATAATATTTTATACAATAAAGTAAACAAAATTGAATTGTTAGTGGAGATTACCTTCATAAATCATAACAGTTAAGTTTAAGTCGTAATTAATTCAACACAGAGAAAAAGAACGATCTTGAAAGAAATATCAAGTAAATACAAAGATTTTTTGGTTGGTTCGTTCATATAATATATGTAACTAATTTAAAAACTGTACAGAAGTTAATATGCAATTATTACAGTTATTGTATAAAGAATATTATGAATCCTTCAAATCAATAATTTAACATTTAAGGCTGTTTCTGAATGAGTAAATTAAATTATTCACTGACATCAGCACATTTAACAGAGTATATTATATAGGTAAAAAGAACATAAAGTTACAAAAATATATACGTGTAATAAATAATTAGCTTTATATATATTTTATAAATATCAAATATCAACAATGGTCGTATTTTTTATTTAAATCAATCAAAAAATCTTTGACGATAATGTCGTAAAAAATCTTATTAGAAGTCATTATAGTTGTCAATCAATTGTGCATATTAAATCAATCATCATGTATTTTAAACGGGCGAAGCCGTGGGCGAGCCGCTAGTTTTAATATAATTGAATATATAATAGTATCTTAGTTACGTTCTCGTGTGATTTTTAAACTAATAATGATCACACGCGTAGGAGACGAACACGAGAGAATAACCCGTTTAAAAGTATATACTGTAGGGGAATTTAAGTTTAGTTTTAATTGTTATAATCATACCTTCATCGAATGGTCCGGTAGCAGGTGTTCTTTTGTCAGGACAGCACCCGAATTTACTTTTGGCACATTTGGTCTTTCTGACCTTGCAAGGAGGCTTCTTATGCGGTTCGACAATCGTTGTCCATACCCACGGTGCTATCAAAAGTAAAATAATTTAAAGATATTGTATATACGTACCTATGATAAAAAAAATATATATAAAATAAATCTATAAGTACTTGTGTTCTCAGCACTTTCCGTAGTTGATATTTCAACTGTTGAACCACTTTCTAGAGTAGAACTTTCTGTTGCGTATGTACCTGGAAATTTTATTTGATATTATATTAATTTTTCGGGGCATTTAGTGTTACTCGCGGACTTCAATGCCTTGGTGCAAGAGTGAAGAAATAAAAATATAAATAAATAATAATTTATTACCCGAGTGGGTGTCGAACCCACAACTGTCGCATTACATTCAAACCCATGAAAGGGCACGCCACGACGGCCTCCAATTTATATTAGTAAATAATGGAATTAATTCTTTAATTATACATATAGACATTTACATAATTATTGTTCCTTACTTTCAGTTATATCAGATGAAGTAGTTTCACCGGAGACTGTAGTAGATTCTGTGGGTTCGTTCGTACTTGACGCACTCATTTCGGTGGGGCTCGCTTCAGTAGATATAGATGTCTCAGATGTTGTAGATGATTCACTGCTTTGTAAAGTAGATGACTCTGTTGTAGACGCTTCGCTTGTGTCTGATATTGTGGTCTCAGATTCTGAGGTATTCGATTCACTTGTAACGCTAGTGGTAGATTCGATTAAATCAGTTTCTGTTGATCCCGATACAGTTGTGCTTGACTCAGTTGAACTGTATCCTGATGAACTAGATTCTATTGTACTAGCCTCCGTTGTACCAGACTCTGTTGTACCAGACTCTGCTGTACTTGACTCCGTTGTTCCTGACTCCGTGGTACCAGACTCTGTTGAGCTGGATTCTTTTGTACTGGATTCTGTATCTGACTCAGTTGTACCTAACTCCGTTGGACCTGACTCTGTTGTACTTGACTCTGTTACGTCACTCTCTGATGTACTAACTTCTGATTTGCTAAATTCTGTGGTAAATGAAGTGGATTCTGATTCACTAGTTTCTGATGATACTGTAGACATTTCACTTTCTGTAGAACTAGTACTACTACTTTCTGGTGTTTCTGTTGACCCGCTCGATGCTACATCAGTAGTAGAAGACTCTTCTGTATTGACTACCTCTGTCGATCCAGTAGACTCTTCAGTAGTAGAACCTATATAGAAAATATACTAATTACTGCAAAATTAACCATTAAAATGACATAAAGTGTAATATTTGTTACTATAATTAAATTATATGTTTTTTTAAATCAAAATACTTTTAGATTATATCAGATTTTCAGTTTTATAGGAAAATAACATTTTTTAAACCTGAGTCCGGAACTTTTTAAAACAAAATTTAAGTACGCATAAAATTATATAAAATATATTTGTTTATTATAAAAATAAAATTATAAAATAATTAATTTAATAAGTCAAAACTTTTACCTTCGATGATAGATGAAGAACTTTCTGATGTTGTATCTGTTAGTTCAGTTATAGTACTTTCAGTAGACCCTGTTTCTGTTAAATCACTTTCTTTGGTTTCGGATTCAGTTGATTCACTGTTACTTGTTGACAAATCAGTATTCGTAGTTGATTCAGAATCTGTTTCATAGTCAATATAGGTACTTGATTCAGTCACTAATGGAGTGTCCGTAGATCTACCTTCTGTGCTTATAGTTAATTCAGTTTCTTTTGTTTCTGTGGAATCTGTGTCCAAAACCACAGAAGAAGTTGTTTCGGTACTTAAATCTGTACTAGTTATATCTGTGGCGTCTGTGCTTCCACTATTTTCTGTTCCCGTCGTTTCCGGTGATTCTGTATCTGAATATTCTTTTTCAGTAACCATAGTCGGTTCAACACTAGTACTTTCTGAATCTGTAACTTCCGTCGAGTTAGAACTCAAAATTTCTGTTGACGATGTGTCTGTAGATTCAGATTCTGTTATAACTGTTACATCACTTCCTGTAATTTCTGATACAGTCTCCCTAGATCCTGATGACTCAGTAGTAGAGCTATCTATGTCGGTTGATAAAGTTTCGTCACTATATGAATACCCAGAACCGTCGGTATAATCAACTGAAATGGAAAAGAATAAAATATAAAATATATTATTATCTTTGTGTGTTTTTAGTGTATATTCGCATTTATATTAAACTAAAGCTTACAAATGTCTGTTGTAGTTTCCCATCCAGACCCTTCCGTCGCACGAGTTGTTTTGAAATCAGGAATCTAAATTAAATAATATTATCAATAGATATAGAAAAATATTTAATATAGTTTTAATAAAAAACATAAGTTTATTAACATATGGCTTGTCTAGGTACTTTTTATTGTTTTGCTTGTTGTAAAATATATCACTTACCAAAGAGAAATCACTCTCATCAATCTCATCTTCAACAACAGGATCTATTTCAATATTTTCTTCAGGATAATCTTCTGCTTCAGGGTCGCAGTCCTGTTCGTCGTAGTCGTCTACTATGGACGCGGATTTTGAATCGACCGGCAGTACTTCATCTACAATAACAAAAAAGTACAATAATAAGATAAAGTATATATAAGTGGAGCACAAGAAAAGTGGAGTAAGGAATGTCATAAGAGCAGATTTTTTTGTAATAATCGTCCCTCTGACGTGATCAGAGTTATTTTTTATCCATATAATTTTCATAATTTAGTATGATTTAAATAAAACAATTTCTTTTTACTGTAACGTAGCAGGTTCTCCATGTCTACCACGACGAGAATTTAAACAAATTTTTCAGATAATTGATACCATCGTGCTCACCTCCATTGCAGGGTTGAGTGTTACATGATTGTATTGAGTCGGGGACGGTGAGCTCATCACACTCGAGCACCTCGCGACCACCACTGATGCACATCACGCGCCGTTTCCGCTCGCCACCACCACATTCTTTTGGACACTGTCAACAATTACATATTTTTAATTTACTATCGCAATTCTTTCACTAGAGTGATGTGATGTGTAATGCCATATCAAATATTAGCCGATATTTTTTTACATACCTAGATTGAATAATTTCTTTTCATATTACACAGACATACATAGTATATTAATATATTCAATACTTTAAAAAAATGGTTTAAAATTAGAATTGGTCATTGTTTAAATTAGTCAAAATAAAAAAATCTATACAGTATAATTTTCAAATAGCACAATTGTAGTTATAATGATATTATCGAAATTAGACCGTACCGCAGGCCACGGTCCGGTGAACCATCTAGCGGGACACAGCTCCTTGGGCACGGAGCAAGGCTTGGTGTCTTTGTACCTATCGTCGGGGTCGCAGCGCTCGTCCTCCACCGCCGCCACCGTCACGCCGTCGAAGCGTCCGCAGAACACGCGCCGGGTTTGAGTGCCGTTGCCGCATTCCGCTGAACACTACGTTTAAATATTAGGTAATATATAAGAATCAATCTATTTTTGTATTCTTAACAATAATATTTCAGCTTGTTGAGTGTTTGTTATAATTTCATCTTTCGTTTTATCTACGAGTAGGTGCACTTCTGTATTTTGTAAATTTGAGATATTTAAAACAAATATAAAACATATAATTCGTGCAACAATTTATTATGTCAATAATGTTAAAATATAATATTACACATTAAATGATGAGTTAAAATAATGGTGAAAAAAGGGTACCTTGTTCCACTGCGTGGCGTACCAGAGGTACTGGCAGGGGGGCAGTGCGGCGCTGTCGCAGGGCTCCACCAGGCGCGGCGGCGGGTGGTACGCGCACAGCTCTGACGCCACCACCTTGTGGTCTTTGGTCGCGCAGTGAGCAGTGCGCGTGCGGTTCGTCGACAGGCAGGTATCACACTGACATTCAATAAATATTATATGTTGTATTCAATTTTCGATTTAAATTTAAATTAAATGAAATCAGCTTCACGCTGTATCCCGCACACAGCAAGGTGCCAAAGGGGGAACCTAGTGTTTAAACACTTTGTCCCCATTTCAGTTAATTTTAACATTCAATATATACAGTATATTAAATATATATTGTTCATCGATCTTTAGATACTTTTTTGATGCACCTTGTAAAAGTTAAATACACTAAATTTCAGATTTTAAAATCACAATTTAAAATTTTAATCACGATTAAAAATATTAATAACTAAATCATTTCATAGAATAATATATTTTTTTTCTATATTTACAAATGAAGGAGAGATATATATTTTCTCAACGTCTCACCCCGCTCCAATCACTCAGCATCCAGTCGACACCGCCGCAAGGGTGCAGGTTGCAGCTCCGCTCTGACTCCGGCTTCTCGTCGATGCAGGTGTCGTCGTCGTAAACCTCTACACGGCCGTTGATTCTTTGGTGGCAGACCACTAACCGCTTTTGTTTGCCCTCTCCGCATAACTTGTCGCACTAAATCATAAAATTGTTCACAATATATAGTTTTAATACAGTTTATGTTGTAATTAGTTTTTTTTTAGCTTCACGTTTCATCTAGTGTTGAGACACTAGTGTTGAGACACGCTCACACTGTGTGTTAAGTGCCGAAACTCAACGCCACACTTTGCCTCGTTACCAGAGCGAGAAAATGAAAATATGAAATATCTCGTTTCCTGGAAAATAACGAAAATAACGGAAACGTAGAAATCGAAGAAACGAATTATGCTATGTCACGACTGGCCTCTGATATTTGATTGTTATATTCATATTTGTGATCCGCTTGCGGCTTCGCCTGCAAAATTACAATTCGTGATTTAGCAGGATATTTATATATGCACTAGACCTGGAAGACCTAGAAGTGCAAGCCAGTTATCTCAATCTATCTGTCGCCGGTACCAAGTCGCAGGGGAATTTATTTAGATGAAGATAAAGTAGAGAAAAAAAAACAACATAAGAGTTTTTATAAATATATTAAGTGCTCTTATAGACTACTACGTACTACTCTCAGATGTTTTTTTTTATTATAAATATTTAATTAAAAATTTTATTTATTGATTTATTTTAAAAACTAACCGGTTTCCAAGGCTCAGTAAACCAAGTAGGGCAGGTAGCGTTGGTGTTGCACTGTTCGTATGACTTGGGCTTAAGGCCTAAAAGGCCGGAGCACTCTTCATCCGCTACTACTGATGGATATCTGAAAGTTATTCTAGAATAATATTTTTATATTTGTTTTTAAATTGTTCTACTTCAAAAATTGTAATGACATTAAACTTAATGGAATAACAGTTAAATATATTTAATGTTCTTCAGAACTCTATTCCCCTCTTTCCGCCAAATCTTTGACTCTTTAACAGAACGAAAAAATTAAAATATTAAACATACCATTTCATCGAATGGGAATCAAAACCACAACCTGTCGCGTTTACAATCACACACTTGTGACGCAAGTGAATTTTCAAAATTTTAGTAAAACTTGTAGAACACTAACCCATTACTAATAATCTTCTGGCAGTAAACCTGCCTGGAGCGTATGCCGTCGGCGCCGCAGGGCTTGGAGCACGGCCCCCACTCGCCGCGCGCCCACTGCGGCGCGCACGCCTCCGTGCTGCAGCTCTGGTTGGTGGCTGGTCGCAGCGCTGAGTCACATAGCGCCTCCTCTACCTCTTGCAATTCCTCGCGTGATCGACATGTTGCCGTGCGTGTTTGGATACCTGGAATGAAGATTTTTTTGATAATTTGAAGCTTAAACGATGCCTAAGGCCTTGAGTTCGTTCCGTCATTTATCACGCAATGCTTCTAGAGTTCGTCGGAAAATGGGAAACGGAGTGTTTTAACGCTAGGTTCTCTCTGCCTGCCTCGCTGTTTGGGGCCGTTCAAGTATTACGTAAGCAGTTTTTTTGCAATTATTGACCCCCCCCTCCCCTATGTCATCAAAAATAAGCAATCCTCTTACAAATATTTCATTGAAAACGTCAAAAATAAGCAAACCCAAGACCCCTCCGCCCCCCTACAGTGCTTACGTAATACTTGAACGGCCCCTTTGCGGCATACACCGTGAAGCTAAAAGCTAATTTTACTGCTTAAACTTGTACAAGATTTTCTATATGTCTATTTAAAGTTAAGTTTGTTTTTAAATATATTTATTAAGCAGGTTTCTAAATTAATTTACTCAAACTGACTACCTATTTAGTGTAATAAGATATTAGAGAAGAGAAGAAATTTGTTAACAACAAAAAGCAAATTCAACACTTAAAAAATAGGTATATTTCACTACTCTAAATTTCGATAATGTTTAAAATATTTTTATTGTATAGCAAAATTTTGGATTTTCTATTTGAAAGCATAAAATTGTTAAAGAAATGTAACACACAATTGACACAACTGACCACATTTGTTTGAGATATTAATACTATCTATATATGTGCATAATATACTACCATATTTATAAATAACAAGTATAATCTTTAAAGATTAATAATAAAACGAAATTAGGATTAATCCTAATTTCGTTTTATTTCGATTCCCCTATGTAAAGTATCGAAAGTGAAAAAAAAATATGTTTTATTGTTTTTTTAATTACTAACAAGTGTATTTTATTAAACACACTCTGTATGGGTTTAAAAAACACGTATAAATAACTTCTTTTTTTTAATTTAATAAAAAACATTAAAACTTCTCAGTAGTTTAAAAAAAACGATTTGCGGTATCTGCTTTTGATAGTTTCTATTTACCTAGGAATCATCGATATTTTTTATAGTTTTTTTAGATACCTCCTCCTAGGGATGCCCGATGTTAGAAAAACATCGATGTTGACATTGATGTCAACATCGAAGCTGTAACATCGATGTTCGATAAAATTCGAAAGAACAACATCGATGTTGGCTAACATCGATGGTGTGAGCTAACATCGATGTTAGTTAACATCGATAGTAGCTAACATCGATGTTTTGTTTTTTTTTCTTTTTTTTTTATAAATTGGTAAACTTTAACTTTGAATAATTTTTAGAGGAGTGAAATTAGCAAAAAAAATATTACACTTTTTTGTATATCGTTTAATTGCCTACAAGAATATATATTGGCTTTTACATCGATACTATTAGTTTAATCGCAACAAAGTTTCAAATGAAAAACACAAAATTCTCCTTGTTATTTATATGGGAAATCGAAAATCGTGATGAGACACCCCTTAGTATAAAAATTAAGAGCTGCACTTTTAGCATAGGAGTTCAGAGCAATATTTTTACTATAATTAAAAAAGATATTTTTTTTTTGGCTACTTCGAACTACGAACTTTGTAGTTACTAGTCTAGTCTGTGGTGAGTGCAGTGCTGTCAACCGAAAGACAAAGGATTTTTCCCGTAGTTTGGTAGAGTTCAGAAAATAATTTGGAACACATTATCGAAATACTGACATCAATGTTATGATGTTTTCATTAATGCAACATCGATGTTACGATGTTTTCATTAATGCAACATCGATGTTACGATGTTTTTATTAATGCAACATCGATGTTACGATGTTTTTATTAATGCAACATCGATGTTGAAACATCGATATTTTGTCTTCTAACATCGATGATCATCGAAAATCGATGATCATCGGGCATCCCTACCTCCTCCGCACGTGGCGCTGCAGGGCGAGTACTCGTCGTGCACCCACACGTACTGCTGGCTCGGCGGCGGCGCCAGCGCCGACGGCACGCTGTACTCGTACTGCACGCCCACGTTGTCGTCTTGCAGCAGCAACTGTTATGGGTGTCTTGTTCATTTCTTTTGTTATTTTACAATGCTTATAATTATCCGCTTAAGTTCTTAAGTCACAACCGGGATTGGTCTTGGGCTTGTTGTGATTGTAAAGAAGCTACACTTCAACACAGTAGAATAATATTTATATTATTCATTTGGAAGCCAGTCGTGGCTCGTGGGCACAGGCGTGCGACTGTAAAAGCGACAGGTTGTGTGTTCGATTTCCACTTTAGGCAATGATGATATTAAATAATTTTAATTCCTCGCTTTGGTGAGCCGAAGTGCGACATTGAGTTTCGCCACTCAATGCGCAATGCCTCCGGAATTCGGCGGGAAGTGGGGATCGGAAGTGACTTAATGGGAACGGCGTAATTTTACTAGGTTCCTTAGAATCCAGGTTTCCTTTGCTGCCCTTATATGTGCAGGATATAGCGTGATGCTGAAAAAAACTCTACTCGCTGCAAGAGATAAGTAAATTTATAAAAAATACACACGGAGAGATAGAGTGGCTCTGCGATGGGTCCAAGGCAGCGGAGCTTGTCAGGCGCAGCGAGGCCCTGCTGGCTGCGCTCGTAGGCCCACAGCGCGCCCGCGATGCGCAGGCGCCGCGGGAAGTCGATGTGGTAGTCGCCGTTCAAGTAGTACACGTTGTCTTGCTTCGCGCGCAGAGCTGGGAATTATTATCATTTTTAACAAAAAAAACTTCTTAAATTTTAAGCGGATCCCATAATCAGAAGCTAACCAAACTTTCAGCAAACTTTTCTTGAAGCTTTTTGAATGGATACATTCCAATAAAAAAAAATAATCGAAATCGATTGACGAGATATTGATTATCGTATCGATTATCGAGATATTGATATTGAATTACTACTTATATGATTTTCTCATAGATACCACTGTCTGAAACTAAATTGGGACTATACGGAAGCACTAGTTACCTTTCAGATAAAAAAGAATCATCAAAATCGGTTAACCCGTCAAAAGTTCTGACGTAACAAATATAAAAAATAAAAAAAAACGGTTAAAAAAATTCAAATCATCAAAAATATTTAATAAATAATATGTTTAAATATTTCATTTACAATTCTACAATGTTATAATAATAAATAACTAACATACCTAAATAATTGTTCGAGTCCCTCACTTCTTCTATGAATATATTCGTAGCACCTTCTGGTATGAGAAGGATGTCGTTGTACCCTGAAATATTAAAAAAAATATATGAAAAAGTGTAAATTCTTCTTCTAATTTGTCTTACACAGGACAACAATTTACAATATAAGGAAAAACATTTTATTTATATACCATTCATGACGTAAATAACATTGAAAACTAAATTTCAAGCCGTCGTGGTGCAGGAAACAAGCGTGCGAATGTTAACGTGACGCTTGTGGCTTCGATTCCCACTCGGGGGAGTTAAATATTTAATGCTTTCATTTTCTCTCTCTGGTAACGAGGCAAAGCTCGAGCTTTGTTGAGTTCCGCTACTCAATATGCAATGCCTTAAGAAAACGTCGGAAAATGACGAAGCGAACTGAGTGCCTTTACACCAGGTTCCCTCTGCCTACCCTGCTGCTTGCTTGTGTGCAGGATACAGTTTTAAGCTAGAAAAATTTAAAATATGTACCTTTTCTATAATCTTGCGAGTCTAGAATTCCCTTGGTCGTATAACAATCAGTTCCGTTACCGCGGCAACGTCGGCACTTGTCCTCGCGCGAGTTCGAACCCAGCATCATGTCACAACCTACTGGCTGCAATAAAATATACAATTATATTTCATATACGATAATAATCATTAACTAAATATTAAAATAAACACCAAATTATTACGTAAACACTAACGTGTTTACGTAATTCTGTAAGCAGCAAAACCAAATAAAATCAGTTTCACGTTGTATCCCGTTTGTTTCACTGCGTCCCCCACTTTCCGCCAAGTTCCAAGAAGGAAGGAAGCATTGCGTGTTGAGTGGCGGACCTTAACGCCGCTCTTTTGTCTCTACACCAGAGCGAAGAAATGTAAATATAAATATAAATAAATATTTCATTTCCTTATGTGGAGAATTGGAGATCGATAACCAGTCGATTTTACAGTCACACTTAGTGCCTCTGCGCTACGACTGGCCTCATAATCAACAAAAGCGTATTTTATTTTAGGTCACACGACAGTAGCACAGGTGGAGAAGCGTGTGACTGTAAACGCGACAAGTTGTAACTTCGAATCCCCTTCGAAAAAAAACATTTTTAATATTTTCATTTCTTCGCTCTGGTGTTGAAGCAAATCGCGGAATTACCTCCCGCCACTCAACACGGAATGCTTATAGAATTCAGCGGAAACGGGAACGGAATGTCTTAACACTACGTCCCCTCTGCCTACCCTGCTGTGTGCGAGATATGGCGTGAAGCTAAAAAAAAAGGGAAGGGAGGGAAGGGAAGGGAAGGAAAAGGGATCTTACCTGGCAAACGCCGTCTACACATACGTCGAAGGATTCATCATTGCAGCGCGTCCCGTCGGCCACTTTAGGCTGCTGGCGGTAGTAGAAGCGCTCACCGCGAGGCATGCAGTTCAGCTCGCACGGATTCTGCGCCTTCGTGTATGGCACCCAACTAAAATATTAAAAACATTTTATTGTATTTTTTTTATTAATGAAGTAGTTTGGCTGGTGATGAAGGCTGTGATTATATAGGTATACGTTCCATATGTTATGATACAATTTTTTTATTTAAAGAAAAGATAATAAATTATATTTTTTATATAACAAATTTATGGTTTTATTTTAGTAAAAAAGAAATTAGTTCGTCATTGAAATTGTTTCATTGGTAAAAGCTTGCATTTACTTATATTCTTCATATTTGCATTTATTTATGTGCTGGAATAGAAATTTAATTTAAATAGTATAGAGATCGAACCTACTATCATCGACTTCAGTCAAAAAATAGTCTCATAGGCTACGTAGGACTAAAGAGGCCTTAAATATTTTTGTATGTTTTGTTACATAAATATTTTTCAAATATAAACTTAAATATAAATTGAACTTACTTATATTTTTGATCTCTGAAAGTTTTGTTGTCATAGGAGGCGCACTGCTCGGAGCGGAAGTCTCCCGCGCCTTCGGGGCAGTCTTGTGTTTGACATGAGAAGTACTTGGTGTCCCCTCCCGTGCAAAGGGGTTGTCCGTCTGAACTGTAATGTAAAAATTTTAATTTTATTTTTATACCATCAAAGATTAAAATCTATTTCATTCTATAGTTTCTTGGATATTATATTTAAATTAAAATTAAATCAAAATCAGCTTCATGCTGTATCGCACATACAGCAGGATAGGCAGAGGAAACCTAGAGTTAAGACACTCCGTTCTCCACTTTCCGCCGAATTTTGGAGCTATTGCATATTGAGTGGCGGAGCTCAACGCCGCTCTTTGCTTCGACACTAGAGCGAAGAAATGGAAATATAAATTTTAAGTAAATATTTCATTTCCTCGAGTGGGGATCGAACCCACAAGCAGCCGCGTTTACAGTCACATTTCGTGCCTCTGCGCCACGACTAGATAAATTCTTGTATTCTTTTGTTCGTCTTATTTTATTACCAACATAATTTCAAAATGGACATCTTAATTACTTAGATGTCAGAAATAAAAAAAGGACTTTTAAAGAACATTGACTTTCCTTTTTTTGAACTAAAATTCAATTCACTAGTTTTGAAAACGTACCCAAATTCCAGACATATTCTTTTTTGACTAGCCACACCTCCTCCACAAGTCCTGGAGCACGCAGACACGGTGCCCCATTCTCCCCACGCCCCGCTCCCCTCTCCACCAGGTATTATATACGAGGCTGGTAGAAACAGTCCAGCACCCTGCCGCCTGTGCCTACTTCGATGACCATTTATCTATAGACATATTAATAAGTAAATATTTTATATTTTTAGAGTTCCATATCTCAAAAGGTAAAAAACTGAAATTATTAATTATTCGACTCACTTGAAGCACAGAAAAAATCAAACTTCTAAGTAAAATATATGAGCATTTATGCTTCGATTTTGCTGCATTTCGTATAAAATTTACCGCGTAATCAAAACCTATAGGGTATTTCCCGTGGACCTACAGTTATGAAATTGGGCTTATAACACAAATAAAGAAAAAAATCCAAAAAATGAAAATTTATAGGCATTTAAAAAAAACATTACAAAGTTATATTTATAGTTTATTTCAAAAAAAATTAAATATGCAAAGTTAAATTTGTAAATTTTTATAAGTTGTATTTCCCTTGTCGATCTACAGCCTTGAAACTGGTACGGAAGCCTAGGCGGCCGAGTCCGACTCGCACTTAACGGGTTTTAGTAAACCCGTCTTCCAATATCATGATTAAATAAAATATTAAGAATTATAATTCTAAAGTACGAACGAGTCCTTATATTTGAAATGCAGATCACCACGGGAACCATTCGTTGGCTGATAAAATGTTATGATGATAAACAACTCGTTAAGTACAGTACGGATGTGAGAATGTTGCGGACACACTTGAGCACGAGTGTTTGCGCTTGCGCATCGAGAGCGACGTCTTGTTTGTGTAGCCAGAACCAAGTTTATTTTGATTTATGAAATCTTTTTTCCTATTTTAAATTTCATTTTATGAGGTGATTTATGTATCGCGACTCAGGTGTAAAAGCGTAAAGACTTAAGACATAGACTGTAAATACGACAGATTGTGAGTTCGATTCCCATTCGAAGAAATTAAATATTTAATAGTTTTTTTTTTTCATTTTCTCGCTCTGGTATCGAGACAAAGCTTGACGTTAAGTCTCTTGACACACAATGCCTCTAGATTTGGGCAAAAAGTGGGGAACCGAAGTATCTTAATTAAAATGAAGCGACTTAACACTAGGATCCCACGTTCCCTTTGCCTAACTTGCTATATGTGAGATACAGCGCGACGCAAAAAAAAATATTTTCGTTAATTATCTGATTAGATATCTACACATATCACACGAATATTGTGATGGTAAGATGTAAGAATAAATGTATATACGAGTAATTTGGATAGTGCTATGGCCCCTGATATAATATAAATGTACATATAAAACTATCAATAAAATTATCTAGGCATAACTCGTAAAGTTAATAATACAAAATAAGAATAAATAATAAGAATATAAACGAAAGTAGAGGCCGTCGTGGCCCAGGAGCACGAGGGTGTAATTGAAACGCGACGGTTGTGTATTCGATCCCCACTCGAGGGAATGAATTATTTTTTCTTAATATTTTCATTTCTTTGCTCTGGCACCAAGCCACTCAACACGCGATGCCACGAAAAATTCGGCATAAAGTAGGGATTTTTTTATCACTATGTTCCCTCTGCCTACCCTGCTGTGTGCGGGATACAGTGTGAGGCTGATTTTGATAAATGAAAGTATGATATGTAAGCTCATCGCATCTTCAATCCTAATTGTAATTTGATGTTATATCAAAATACTTCAAAGCCAGCTATAGTTTCTTATTATTTACTACATTTTCATTCATTTACAGAATTTAAATTAGAGCAAATGACTTCCACTAATTTACGCATAAATAAAACAAAAATCAGGCTTCACTCTGTATCCTACACAACACTAGAAGACAAAGTAGGCAGAGGGAACCTAGTGTTAAGATACTCCGTTCCCCACTTTCCGAATTCATATTACCACTGGTACAGAATTTAAATAAAGAAAGAATGATTTTAAAAACAAAAGATCTATATCTTTTGTTATTAAAATCATTGCCAATTTGAGATTCTTTTATTAGAATCATCACAGAGCAAACACTCAACAACATTTATTAATTATTAACAATTGAAAAAGTGACAAGACTCACAACTGAAATCAATAAAATTACTAAGATCTAACTGAATTTTATTGGCATATTGATTAGAATATATCAAATCGGAGCAGATGTGTCATCCATATATTGTTCTAATAGTAATGTCTTATATATTGCCTAGTATGAATTTTATTGCTATTTCTTGTTGCCAGAGGCTGTCGTGGCGCAGGGGCAAAAAGATATGACTGTAATGCGACGGTTGTGGGTTCGATCCCATTCAAGGAAATAAATTATTATTACTTAATATTTTTATTTCTTCGCTCTGGCACAATGGCACCAACCCGACGTAGAGTTCCGTTAACACGCACAACAATGCTGCAATGAACAAGTCGGCGGAAAGTGGAGAACGGAGTGTCTGAACACTAGGTTCTCTCTGACTACTCGGCTGTATGCGGGATACGGCGTGAAGCCGATTTAATATATTTTTATTATGTCTGCCATAGTCAAGGCTAAAATAGCTCGTAGTTCAATGTACTTTCTATGACAGTTAAATTATTGTCTAAAATTAGATTAGATCTATAAAGTCAGCTCTATTAATACTAGCTTCGTGTAGATTATTCCTAAATTTATTATGATAGGCTGTTTATTAATATTATTATATTGTTAATATTATACTACAGCGAAATGAAATCAATGAAATCAGCTTCACGCTGTATCCCGCACACCGCAAGCTAGACACATGGAACCTAGTGTTAAGACACTTCATTCCCCACATCTCGCCTAATTCTGGAGGCATTGTTTTGTGGCGGACAGCAACGCCGCGCTTTACTTCGACACGAGAGCAAAGTAATGGAAATATAAATTTAAATAAATATTTCATTTCCTCAAGTGGGGATCGAACCCACAACTAGTCTCGTTTACAGTCACACTTTAAGCTACTGCGCCACGCCACTGGCCTCAAATACTATAGTGGAATTATATTTTTATACATTTGTATTGGAAAATTTTGTTTTACTTACATTATGAGTGTAGTGATGCCTGGATGCGGTCCATGTGACATAATTACTTAAAAAGATGGCTGCTAAGAGCAGCGATCTGAAAAAAGAAAACATAATTTTACCAACAATTTTATAATATAATTTCATTGAATCAATAAGCAATGGGGAACGGAGTGTCTTAACACTAGGGTCCCTTTGCCTGCCCTTAAGTATGCGGGATATTTTAGTATTCATATATAAAATCAGATAGCAACAGCAAATTAGAATTTATTTGTATGTTTTAACATTTTTTATAAATATAATTGATTTAAAATATAACCGCCAAATTTTTGACATTTACATATGTATAACATTATATTTAAATATTTTATAACTAATATTCATAAAATAGAAAATATTAGTTTAGTAGAATCTTTTTAAAAAGAAAGATATATATTAAATACACACAAACACAAAATTTCAAGTGAAACGAGAACTCGAGATGACTTAACTTAGATAAATGTTGATATTATCAGTCGCACGCCATCTAACAACACTATAGAAATCCAATTACCACGTTGTAATAATGGATATGATTTTAAATCGATACATCTCGGCGGTCCTTATCAAATAAGGTTAAGCGCACACGAACATTTCTTCATGTGAATGTATAAATGTGATAATATTATATAACTAGGAGGTTTGGTTTGTTTTGGTTTCTTTTAATATGGCGTTCCGAGCGTGCCAGTTGAGCACAAAATCACTTCGCCAATGTCACGTTGAATGGAGAACACACGAGAGAGGTTGTACGATAAAAAAAGATAATATTACATAACAGAAAAATGCATGTTTAAAAGAGTTCCCGGAAAAATACTGCCTTCACCTATAACAAGACAAAAATATTTATACATATAATTAGGAGATTACCGTACTACAATATGTCAACTGTCAAATATAGTACTGCGATGTGTCAACTGTCAACATTTCCCGCTCTTTTCCTTTTTGCTATAAGAATTCTGAATTACTGATGTAAGCCAGAAGGCACATTTTCCCGCGCAAACGTTAGTATATAGCACTTGTACTCGATGTGTTTTGTTATTAGGTTGTTACTAGTTCATTGTTAATATGTTATAAAGTAATTTAAATGTTTTTAATTAATAAATATTGTGAATTGGTTAAAAGTACTCCTATATTTAACACTGAGTACTACTAACTATTATATATATGTTGTCAAATGTTATTGGTGTTTTATATTAGTGTGTTGACTTGACACAGTCATTTAAACTTCAGTTAATATTTTTTTTTATTTTCAATTCATAAAGTTGTATTTTGTTATATTAGTGTTGTATTGTTTTCCTTTTTACATTTCACTTCTGAAACCTAATTATATATTAACTTGAAATGTTCTCGTAGGTAGGTAAAATTATTATATAGGTAATTATTTTTCTCATCTTATACTAGGTGTACCCTGCGTGCGTTGCTACGCCACCAAGCCCAAGACCCCCAGAGGAGTTATAGGTGTTTTCGCTTCACAGACAGATTGGCATTATACGGAGTATTTTGTGAGAATGTTTTTCGAGAATGAAATCGGCAGATGGGTAATGTTTAGTAGTATTTTTGTAGTAGTAAGTGTTACACTTATGGTATATATTTGTAACTGCATCATACGTAATAGAGTATCAATAAAAATTACGAAATGCAAATAATAATCCTTCGTCGAAACTGTCGCAGGCGTTTCCAATATGCATAATAAGGCCGTCGTGGAGCAGTGGGCCAGACCGCAGCGCTGAATTCCACCTCTCAACATCAATTTTAAAAAAATACGGTAACCTTGAAAAGGATGGAGGAATAAATGAGTGTATGTTAACTATGTTTCTTCTAGCTACCCTGCTTGCTACATTGGAGATAAATTGCAACTCAGAAAAAATATAATACCAACTTGAAGACTATAATATCTTTACATCTATTATATTTCTTGTAGTATTTACTATTTACGTGTTTCGAATAAAAATTGGTCATTTTTTTACGATGTATACTTTTATTATTTAAGACAATTTTATTTAAATTCTTATCATCTTCATCACCACTCAGCGTCTTCGTGAAGCCTTATTTCAGCGATAAATCTGTTCATAAAGGATTCAAAATACTAACTGTAATATGCGCTGACTGTGATAACATCTTTATGGGGCTGCGGGTTAAGTGACGGCCGCTCAGTTTATTTAAATGTACTAAAGTTATTTTCTTATCAACGGAATTTTGTTTAATTCCCATTATATATGTAGATAATGACATCTTTTTTCCTTTCTTTTTATTTGATTTGGAAGGACTATTAGAAAGGTTTTTTTCTATTCATATTAATTTAAAATTATTGTAAATAAAAATAAATAATAATAAATCAGCGTCACGCTGTATCCCGCACACAGCAGGTTAGGCAGATGGAACCAAGTGTTAAGACACTCCGTTCCCCACTTTCTGCCGTATTCTGGAGGCATGTTGAGTAGCAGAAATCAACGCCGCGCTTTGCCTTGACACTAGAGCGAAGAAATGGAAATAAAAATAGCGAAGAAATGGAAATAATAAATTTTAAGTAAATATTTCATTTCCTTTGAGGCCAGTCGTGGCGCAGCGGCACGAGGTGTGACTGTAAACCGACTGGTTGTGGGTTCGATCCCCACTCGAGGAGATGAAATATTTACTTAAATTTATATTTCCATTTCTTCGCTCTGGTGTCGAGGTTAAGCGTGGCGTTGAGTTCTGCCACTTAACACGTAATGCCTCCAGAATTCCGCAGAAAGTGGGGAACGGAGTGTTTTAACACTGGGTTCCCTCTGCCTACCCTGCAGTGCGCGGGATACAGCGTGAAGCTGATTTTTTTTTACCTTTAATAGGGATCGAACTCATAACCAAACGGTTTTACAGTCACACTTTGTGCCCCTGCGCCACGACTGGTATAGTTTACAATTTTAAAATTTTATGTTTTTCCTTATTAATTTTATGTTTTGAAACGTATAGATTAATAAATCAATAAAAAAACACTATTGTGACAACAAAATGTTTTTGATTATTATAAAAGATCGTCAATAGTTCATTACTTAAACCCAATTACTCCATTCGTCCTGCGAGATCTGAGATGACCTCGTTTAATAAGAAGAAAGAAAAGCTTTATTATTGGCCATGATAAGTTAATTTCAGAAATGTTTTTATCATATAAAAAATGCCTCAACATTTTTATTAGATAGCCTACGTGTCTCATTATTAGCCTTTATGTTCATTCTTGTAATATATTAAAAAATAATTATAGTCACTACTTTTCGGATGTTTGAAACCTATTTCGTTGAAGTAAAAAAAAAGAGGCCACTCGCGGCACAGGAGCACAAAGTTTGACTGTAAAACCGACTGGTAGTGGGTCCGATCCCCACTCGGGGAGATAAAATATTTACTTAAATTTGTATTTCCATTTCTTGGCTCTGGTCTTTAGGCAAAGCGCGGCCCGGTTGAGTTCTGCCACTCAACACGCAATGCCTCCAAAATTCGGCAGAAAGTGGAGAACAGAGTGTCTTAACACTAGGTTCCCTCTGTCTATCTTGGTGTGCGGGACACAGCGTGAAGCTGATAAAAAAAGAATAATAGTTTTATTATTACAATATGGTTCCTACATTGAAATTAATATGTTTATCTTATTGCAATGACGCAATTAAATACATATTAAAAATGCAGGTCAAATCGCCAGCACCAAAACAAACAGCTGTCCTCAAAAACACCTACTAATTATAATGTTAATAATGTAAGGCCGTCGTGGAGCAGTGGCACAAACGTGCGACTGTCAAAGTGACGGTTGTGGCTGTCGATTTCTATTTGGGGGAATGAAATTGATTATGCTTTAATATTTTCATTTCCTCGCTCTGGTAACGAGGCAAAGCCTTAAGTTCAGGCACTCAATAAACAATGCCTCGAGAATTTGACGGAATGTGGGAAACGGAACGGAAGAGTCTTAAGGGGAACGGAGTGTCTTAACACTAGGTTCCCAAGATCTCTCTGCCTACATTATCATGTGCGGTATACAGATTAAAGCTAATAATAGTATAATGTTAAGAAGATTCAAAATTTTAAATCTAAGACTAATATTAATTTTGCAACACATAGTTGCTACGTTTGTAAATTTAATTTTATTGAAGCCAACTCTCTGGTATTTTTCTCCTTACACATAAAATGTAGAAGTAATGAAGGTAATGTTTATTAAATTAGAAATAGAAAATAACCTACATTCTTCGAAGCTGTTTAAAATTTTATGCAAAAACTGAGTAAAGTAAACATTTGGTGTGGAAACAAAGAGTACATAAATTTTCAAAGGGAGCCCGAGATAGTTCTGTAGATTTCGCAAATAAACACAGAGTAATACTAACAGATGTTTACATAGCTAAAAATACCACCATCCTATGAGTACCTGTAGGTTTAACGGTCATTAGGCGTTTCTTCAAATAACCACGATGTATGCTCAACTTCAATATTGTTTGTGATCGAATATTTTTGAGGATGTTGGGTTTGTTGCGGACGTCATTCCAGTTTTGGAAATTCTCTTTTTTAATTATATTTATATGTCAGCTCCGCGCTGTGCATATAGTGGTGGAGGCAGAAGGAACCTAGTGTAAAGACACTCCGTTCACCACTTTATTTTTAATATATTTAAGAGTAAGTAATGTTATGTTTTTGCTATGTATTCACTGTGTTTCATCTATTTTAACACATTGGAATGCTTTGTATAATTTATATTAATACTAGGATAATTTTAATACTAGGAATTGTGTACCGCAAGTTATGGATGAATAAATAAAGTTATGGATGAACAAAATAGTAGGTAAATTGATGAATAATAAATCAGCTTCACGCTGTATCCCGCACACGGCAAGGTAGGCAGAGGGAACTTAGTGTTAAGACACTTCATTGCCCACTTTTCGCCTAAGACGAAGAATATATTTGTAATTAAAAACTTTACGTCAAATAATTACAATAATGTTCTATTACTACAAGTTAATGTTAGGTAATTTTTTTTTCAGCTTCACGGAGTCTAATTCTGGAGCCATTGTGTGTTGAGTAGAGGAACTCAACGCCGCGCTTACCCTCGAAATCAAACTTATAATCTTTAGGATTGATCCTCTATTTTATATGGTAGTATAGTAAACCAAGATGACAAAAATATTAAATTTCTATTCTCTAAGAAGAGTTTTTTATACGTGTTTTCATAATTGTTGTTGAGGTGATATTAAATTAATACGATGTTTAATATTAATGAACTTGACATTACAAATAGAAGTTCCGCAGGATGGCAACCCGACACGGTCGGCACCGGCCGCCGCCCGACGCAACGGATCCGACATCCGACACGCCTGTCAATTAGTACCAGGGCTGATTTAGATATATATATTTTTTTCCCTTATTAAGATTTGTTTTAGATGGTGATGATGATGATGATGATGTACAAGAGTTTTGAATATTCCTTTTAGATAATTTTGAGGGCTATTGTAGAGAAGTGTTAGATTGTAAGTGCGATAGTTGTGAGTTTGATTTTTAACTTGTTAAAAAAAATTGGGGTGCTAACTGCTGCCGTTTCATTATATTTCTAACTTAATCTAAGGCAGAAATTATTAGATGGTAAGTGGCACGGCACGATTGATAAGAATAAAGAAATAAAAACAAACATACAACGAATATTATAAAATAACAGAACCTGTTTGTGATGAACTTGATTTTAATATTTTTTTGGATTAGACGTTTTGATTTCTTAAAATATACAGTAGTCATAAAATTTAATATTATGAACATATCTAGTTTAATATATACTGCAATATTTTCTAAAATGACGACATTTCTTTGATTGACATTTAATGTTTTAGTTCTCCTTTTTTAAAATAATTTATCTAATATTTATTAGAACTACATATTTTCAATAATCATTTCGCCACTGAACACACAATTCTCTGAAACATTCAACGGAAAATGGAGAACGGAGTGTCTTATCACTATATTCTATCTGCCTACCCTGCTATGTGCAGGATACAGTGTGAAGGAGATTTAATTTAATTTAAATATTTTCATAATCACAATTGAAAGCACATGAAAGTTCTTTATGTGTAAATATATAAAATTTTGTGACGTTTATAAATCGGCAAAGGCTCAAAACAACATAACGGCTTAGTATCTATTATAAAACTATATTTGAGGCATTGCGTGTTGAGTGGCGGAACTCAACGCCGCATTCAAAATAAAAAAAAAGAATTAATTTTTTAAAATCCACTTGCATTTATAAATACTAATACAAAAACAGAAGTTGTCACTCTTTAAAACAAAGTCCTTTATTATGTCACTCCTATGGTGGGCGTAATAATAGAATGTCATAAATTTCATCGAACGATTTATATCGTGCTCGATGAATACTAATAGAGCATTAAAATGGTAAAACTTTAAACTAGCTTCCATAACTTTATTAATAATATAGTTATTGGTATTTCCTATAATTTACATATGTTTTATGTAATAAGAATATTATTCAATAACGATATCATCTAATTTAAAAGATTTTTTTTCGGCTTTATACTGTAGCACACATGTAGCAGGTTAGACAGAGGTAGCCTAGTGTTAAAACACTCCGTTCCTAACTTACCGCCGAATTTTTGGGGCATTGCGTGTTGAGTGGCGGAACTCAACGTCGCGCTCTGTCTCGACACCAGAGCGAAGAAATAAAATATTATATATTTCATTTCGTCGAGTGGGGGATGCACCCAACTTATCTGCTCTCCCTCACCTGCTTCATGCGTGATATGTGGCGTGATGCAGCGTGAAGCCGATTCCGATTAGGTATATGATTTTAAAATCAAACTAGAACTTTTAAATCATTATCTTGTTAATAACATAAAGTGTGCGTCCACAAAGAAAGCAAAAGTCCAAGATTCAAATAAGACAACAAAAATTGCTTTTAAACAACAGCAATTTAGAGCTGCCCTTCGAGCGGATAATTATAATAATTTTGCACCAAGTGGTGCGAGCGTTCGTGATCTTACCTAAGTGGTGACTGACAAGTGTAGGTTTGATAATAATGTAAGCTATGCTGATTTTTATATAAGGGTTAAGGCTTTTTTGTATTATATTTGTATCTCGATATTTAAATCAGCTTCACGCTGTATCCCGCACACAGCAGGGTAGGCAGAGGGAACCTAATGGTAAGACACTCCGTTCCTCACTTTCCGCCGAGTTCTGAAGGCATTGCGTGTTGAATGGCAGAACTCAACGGCAAGCTTAGTCTCGGCGCCAGAGCGAAGAAATAAAAATATAAATGTATATAAATATTTCATTTCCTAAAGTGGAGATCGAACCCACAACCAGTCGATTTTACATTCACACTTTGTGCCCCTGTGCCACGACTGGCCTCTGAAAAATGTGTTTTATTATGCTAAATGGCAATGGCAATGCATTGCGCGCGCGCCGTTTCCGATATGACGCCGCTTCGTCTGCGCGTGCTCACTAAAAATACACATTACACATATAAAAACTATTAACACATCATATTATTATTTTTAGTATTACTTCATATTAATTTTGAAATTTGTTTATAAAATATTTACTTTACAGCGTGAGCCTTTGTGAAAACAACAATTAAATAAGTACTAGGTAGACAAGTTTACGGGAGCGCGAGTGGGCTTTTTAAAAAGTAATAAAACTTTAATTTGAATTTATTTTAATTATGTATTGAACAGAATTTCATGTTCTTATATAATTAATTACTAAAGACTTAAAATACTGAAACGACCAAGCAGAAGCGCATGCTCTTGTCGATTGAAAAACTATCTCAAGAAAAATTAATATTAAAAATACATTAGAATGTTTCCCATGGCTTGAGAGGATTCGCGTTACCATACTTAGAATGCTGATTAAGCATTTACCTGTACCGTTCTCATGCCATGAGCCAACATAACTCCTCCCTCCTTAAGTTCGAAACCATCGGAAGATTTTGGATTCTGAGGGTTTCGATTGAAAGTAAAAATTTTAGTTTTAAATCTATTAACAATCAAAATTATAATTATAATAATTAATATTAAATATAAAACTAAGGTACCGACACTGACACTATTGACTTTTATAATTGGCTCATTTTCACTTTCACTTTCACTAACACTTTTTGTCTTTAGAGCTGCTGACAGATATTTCACATCATCCAGGTTTATTCCTTTAATGTCAATTGGGGAGGAAATTGTAGAATAGTTTTGGTTAATCTCAGGTAACTTTATAACAGGTGTGACCTTATATGCATAACTTTCCATTAAATGGCGAAAATATATTAGATGAAGGTCACCAAGTAGCATTTCACAGTTAGGGTCAATTGTTAACAGATAGGTCCCAGATATAGTAGTTTTTGAAATATCTTCTTTACAATTATAGGTCATTACCATTTCATTCTGTGCATATATTATCCAACGAGCGGGTGATAGACGTTGCGCTTTAACTTCCTCAATTTGTATAACACGACGTATACAGCGTGATAAGTTTTCTTGAAACTGCATTAACTGTTGCGTACACGTTGTAGTAGCATATGGCACTATCTCATGTTCAGTGCATAAGTACTGGTTATCACCGGAAAGTTGCTGACACGGCGCCACGAGCGACAAGTATTTAGAACCTTTCACCATAAGGAAGGGATATTCGGGGATAACAATGGAAGTTTCATTTCTAAATGTATTAAAAATAGGTAATGAATAAATCTTATAATAATTATATGTATTATTATCTGTGAGAGGTACTTCCATTATGAATGTAATCTGATTTCCTTTTACATATGCTTTAATAATAAATGTTTGCTCTATTTTAACTAAGTTACTTTCTGTTACAGGATATATTAAACTATGAAATTTTTCTATACCTAATAATATATATATAACAATTCTGTCGAATTTATTATCGATTGATGTAGTACAGAAATTTTACCAAAAGCTAAAGAAGTCTCAATTTCATTTAATTTTATATATATTGAACGAAAATTATTAATAAATGTACTGTAGATACCTAGAACATAAGTTGAATAAATAGAATTATTCTCTTTCGCAGCTATATCATTTAACATTTGTTCTACGCGTTTTAGGCGCTCACTCATAATAATTGAATTGTTATATAAAATTTCCGTACTATTAATATTATAATCCATCATTTTGGAAACCAATGTTATTTTACTTTCAATTAGACTTTCTTTGTCTTGTAACTTATTAATGAGAGTATCGTATCGAATTGCATCATTATTATCTAAATTACCTGATATTGCTTTTATAAATGAACCTAACGGATTAATTAAACCTCTTTTAAATCTTTTCACTGGTGCTATTTGCCTTACTTTTTCAATTGTATTATTTATCAAATATTCTACTTCCATTTTCATATTAGTGAATTCAAGTAAATAAGGCTTATTAACATTAATTAATTTATCAAACTCATTATATCGGTTTATATTAAATTCTAAATCCCTAAAAATTATACTTAAATCTAATACTTTAATAATAATCCACTTATTTTCTTGTTTATAAGCCTGACCTTGCCTTACCGGCAATAATCCCGGGTTACCTTCAATTTTTTTGAAGTCGAAGGGATTGGATGTTTTTCGTCGTCATCGCGAGAACGATCAAGCACCACCTGTGGAGGTCGTTTTACATTTTTAATGGGTACTTTTGTTTGACGATCCCCAATTTTTATGGGTACTATGTTTTTAGTAATTTCCCCGCTAACACACGCTTTTTGAAAAGGAGACTTATCCTTACTCCTCCTAGTGTTAACTGGTTTTGTGAAAATAGTTTTCCCTAACCCTAACTCTATATCTTGCTCACCATTACTTTTTTTTTATTAATTCTTCTTTATTCTCGCGTAATTTATTAGAGATATACTGATATAAATACTTCGTACGTTTAACATGATCTTTGAGTAATTGTTGTATATAATTCTTTTTAAATTCTATATTAAACACGTCATTAGAGTCAGTATGACCGAAAACTAGTTCAAATGGCGTTAAGCCAGTAGCGCTATGTATAGTGTGATTATAAGCCATAATAGAATAGGTCATAACAGAAGCTGCGTCCGTAAATTTATGCTCATATTTTGCTAATCTGTAAATTTCTATAATTGTAGAATGAAATCTTTCTACAATACCTGTTGAATTAGGATTATTAGGAGTAGTGATATGAAGAGTTATTTTATACATGTCTGCTAATTCTCTCATTAATTCATTATTAAATTCTGTCCCTGGATCTGCGGTAATTTTTCTAGGAATCCCATACATAGAGAAGTATTTAATTAAAGCACGGACTACTTCAGGGGTGGAACGATTACTAATTTCTATTGCCTGACCTAATTTGCTAAAAGCATCTACTATAGTTAAATAATACTTTCCTTCTATGCTAAAAATATCTATGAATACTTCTTGGAAAGGGGCGTCTTGAGTTTGAGTTAATTGCAAAACTGGTTTAATTGGTTTTCTATCATATTTCATCTTTCGACAAGATTCACAAGCATTTATTACGGCTGAAATAGTTTCCTGCATGTTATGCCAAAAATAGTTACGTTTTATTCTAGTCATAGTCTCTTTAATACCTCTGTGACACGTCTTACCCTGGTGATATTTTAATATAATTGATTTTTGTTCTCCCTCATTCTCTATAAAAACTACCCTTTCTGTACATTCTTTAATATTTATGGTGTCTTTTTTAAATAAAGCTATAATAGTATTTGCAAAATCTCTTCTATGTTGAGGATTTTCAAAATATATAAAGTATTTAATCTTTGGGCGAATATATTCTTTAAGAAATTGTTTAACTAACTCTAAATTATTTAAAGGTAAAAATACTTCAAGAATTTTCTCTTTTGGCCTAGATAAATCTTTAACATGTAAGTCATTTTTTTGCCAGGTAAATACTAATATTTGATTCGGTTTTGTATCAATCGCCTCATGTAAAATGGGAATGCCTGATGTATCGCATTGAACATTCGAATGAACTGTTTCAGTGGCAGAACTTGAAGTAATGGAAGGGATAGGATATTCTTTTTCCGATAAATCTCTAGAACTAGCTGATATTGTTGCTTCAGAGTCAGATATGGTAATAGTCCTAGATTCGTCAGAGCTATGTCTTGTAGATAATTTTACAATTTCTTTTGTAACGTCACACAAATGCTCTTGAAGTCGAGATTCTTTTTCATCAACATTAACTACGAGAGAAGCGTTATCATCCAATTCTATAGCATTTATCTTTATTCGTGAAAGTGCGTCGGCGTTTGTGTTTTGTTTGCCTTTTTTATAGATTACCTCAAAATCATATTCTTGTAAACGTAATCGCCAACGTGTAAGCTTACTATTAGGCTCCTTAAGGGAATATAACCAAGCTAAGGGACGATGGTCAGTGTAAATGATAAATTTTCGACCATATAAATAGGGTCTAAAATGTTTAACGGCCCAAAGTATCCCTAATAACTCACGCTCTATCGTACTATACCGTACTTCTGTATCACTAAGAGTTCGGCTAGCATAGGCAATAGGACGATCGCTACCAATAGGTCCTTGTGATAATACGGCTCCTAAAGCTAGGGCTGAAGCGTCAGTTGTCAAAATGAATGGCTTGTCATAGTCAGGGTATTGTAAAAGGGGGGCATTCGTTAATAATTCCTTACATTTCTGAAATGCTTCTATATATTTTTCGTCAATTATTAATGTATTTCGTTTCTTTAAGCAAGCGGTCAAGGGTTGTGTAATTCGAGCAAAATCTCTTATAAAACGTCTGTAGTATCCTATTAAACCTAAAAAGCTTTTAATTTCTTTGGTGGTTTTTGGTAAAGGGAAATCTAAAACAGCTTTTATTTTGTCGTCATTGGGTTTGAGTCCATCTTTAGTAATCATATGTCCTAAGTATAAAACCTCTTTGCGTAAAAATTCTGATTTGTCAAGTTGTACTTTTAAGTTAGTCCTACGTAATCTGTCAAATACAATTCTGAGACTTTTAATGTGCTCTTCTAAACTAGGGGAGAATATAATTATGTCGTCTAGATAAACCATGCAATGTATACCTTGTAGTCCTCTCAATACGTTGTCCATCGTTCTTTGGAAAGTAGCTGGGGCAGTTTTTAGTCCAAAGGGCATTCTTAAAAATTCAAAATGTCCTGTCTGAGTACTAAATGCAGTTTTTTGACGGTCTGATTCATTAATTTCTATTTGGTGATATCCGCTAGCTAAATCTAATGTCGTAAAATACGTGCTTTTCCCTAATTTGTCAAACAGGTCAGTGATATTGGGAAGGGGATATTTGTCATCAATAGTAATTTCATTGAGTCGTCTATAGTCTACAACCATTCTGTACTTAACTTCTCCTGAAGCATCCATCTTTTTAGGGACGAGATGAACTGGAGCGCTCCAAGGTGAGTAAGATTCTTGTATAACATTGTCAGTCAAAAGTTTCTCTACTTGTCGTTTAATCTCTTCACTTTGAACAGGTGCTTGTCTATAGGGTTTTATATATATGGGGTCCTCATTTTTAGTTCTAATAAAGTGCTTAACATCGTTAGTGAATGTCAATGGTAGTTGGTCACAATAAAATATGTCTTTATATTCATGACATAAAGTAAAAATTTTATTTTTCTCTATTTCATTAATGTGTTCTAACCTTAATTTCTCTAAATTTTTAATTAATAACTCTTCCTTTTCTATTTCCCTCATATCTTTCATAAAATTAACCTTGCACTCAGATATTTCATACATTTCCACTTCAAACGGCGACTTTATACTAAGCTCCATTTGTTTATCTAATGTATTTTGTATAATAGTTTTCGCATAACCATTCACACACCTCACTACTGCACTTGGCATTCTTACGCCCTTGCAAAATTCAGTAAAATTAAGGATTGCATCCCCAGAATGTTGATTTGTTGGTAAGGATACTCTTATTTCAGAACGCGGGGGTAAAACTAAAATATATTCTGAATCGTTATATATTATGGGAATTTTTGAGTATTTTGTTTTAAGTACTTTATGTTTTAAATCAATTACAGCTTCTAATTGTTTCAAAAGATCGTTACCAATTAATCCGTCATATTTTGAATCCACATTATATACGTAAAATTTTTGTATATAATTACAATTAAATGTAGGCATAAGGGGGGTTTTAACTACTTCACCGTGTAAACTGGTAGCATGTGTGCTTGTAACTTGAAAAGGTTCATAGGTAATATAATTTTCAAAGTAATAATATGCCTTTTCAGGGCTTAAAAACGATCGTGTGCTTCCGGTATCGATCATAAATTTGGCATCTATTTCGGGAATATACACATAAGGCAACTTTAAATTTTTATCACAATTTAACTCTATATATTCTCTAGGTTTGAGGCTCGTATGCAAAAATTTTCTGTTTTATTAGGTTGCTCAATGTTATCGGCTTTTTCCTCTGCATTCGAGTCATTTGGAAAGTCGTAATGGTCTGAAATGTTTGGATGGTAATAGAGATTATATTCGGGGTCATATACATGTTCTGGAGAACACATATTTTCGTTATTGTCGTAGTCATTGTCGTAGTCGATATCATACGTGTACATTTCATTTAAGGGTAAATTTGGTTTATTAGGTAAAGCACTTCTCATAGAGACATCATTTTGATTGGGTGTGCTTTTATTAAAATTAGGTTTATATCCAAATTGCGTTGGGTGTCCGTTATAATTATTTGCGTTAAACGGTGGACGATAACCTACCTGCTGAAATGGACGGTGCCCATAGTAGGGGTTAACTCTTGGCGGTGGTATATGCGGTCCCTTAGGAATACCGAATTTATATGGGGATAAGTTTGGCCTAAATCCAACGGGAGGGTTATTCGATGCTTGTGGTATGCCGAATTTAAACTGTGGCTGTTGATTTGATTGATACAAAACTTTATTATTAAAATAACCGGGCTTCGCATGAAAATCTAAATGATTCTGTGATTTAAACTGTGTAATCTGCGTGGAAGGATTATTCTGTTTTAAAATATATTTATTTCGTTGATTATATTGCTCCTGGAAATTCATTTCCTCTAAAACTACACTTAAAGCTGATTCTAAACTTTTGGGTGTTTTCAACCTAACTATCCGCACTAGATTTTCTGGTAAATTATATAAAAACACATTTAAAGAAGTGTTATTATAAATAATAATTTTACTTTGTCTTATTTCTTCGTTTACAATATGATTGACCTTTGATAAAAGTACCGAACGTACCGATTGTACCCTATTACAAAAATCAAGATAACTCTCTCCTGTTTTTATTTTTAAATTCTCTAACTCTATAGCAATACATTCCTCACTACGCGGGTCTCCAAAATGTTGAATTAATAAATCTTTAAATTCCGACCATGTAACAATATCCTCACGCTCACTGATAAGCGCAGCGGCCCTGTCTACTAAGCGACTAGTAATAGCATGCATTATGTACACATTTTGTGCATCACTGCCTTGAAATTTATCAATTACATATTCACATTTCCGTAAAAATAAATTTAATTGGCGTTTATCGCCACCAAAAAGTGGAATTAATTTTAAAATTTCAGTGGGAATTAGAGCTATATGTTCCATTTTTTTATTTTTTTATTTTATATAAAATCTTACAATAGGAATAAAATAAAGAAATTGATTCTTAACAATAAATACGTTACCACAAATATAATAAGTATTTTAATTATTTAAAATTTAAATAAAATACACAGTAGTATTAATCAAACGTTATATTTCAAAGATTTGGATTCGAAATAATAAAATTAAACCTACTACTTAATTATAATATTTCAAAGATTTTGATTCGAAATATTAAGAAAATCAGACTACGTTATAATAAAAGAAATTCATTTTATTTATAACGGGATACAAGGAAGGTGAAAAATTCTACTCACCACCCCGAGGTCAGCATCATCAGCTCCAGGCTCCTCACGCACTGTCTTATTTATTTGGTTCGGGATAGTTCCTTACAGACCTTCAAGCCCTTTTTGCGGATTTTGACGCGTAATTTATAGATGAAGGCTGTAATTTATGTGGAAACTATCCTACCGGCTGCGCCAGACAAGTTTACGGGAGCGCGAGTGGGCTTTTTAAAAAGTAATAAAACTTTAATTTGAATTTATTTTAATTATGTATTGAACAGAATTTCATGTTCTTATATAATTAATTACTAAAGACTTAAAATACTGAAACGACCAAGCAGAAGCGCATGCTCTTGTCGATTGAAAAACTATCTCAAGAAAAATTAATATTAAAAATACATTAGAATGTTTCCCATGGCTTGAGAGGATTCGCGTTACCATACTTAGAATGCTGATTAAGCATTTACCTGTACCGTTCTCATGCCATGAGCCAACATAACTAGGTATTTATTTTAAGAATTTCAAACAGGAAAAATAATATTCAATGAACGTGCAATAATAATTGCACAACTAATAGACAAGTTCTAAGAAGAAAATTTATATTTATTCCAATGTTATCTTATTTTAGATAGCTAAATAAAAATAAATTAAATCAGTTTCACGCTGTATCCCGCACACGGCAGGTTTAGCAGAGGGAATTTAGTGTTAAGGCACTCCGTTACAATTATGTTGTTAGATAGCTAAATATAATATATATTTTTTTCTTATTATTGCCAAAATGGATAATTTGTATAAAACACAAATTTTATTATTTAATCATCGTAAAAATGGCGATAAATTATTATATTTTCAATTTGAAATAAAAGTACTACAGATGCATAAACAGTAAAAAATATTATATTACGAAATTAATATTCTTTTATAGCTAAGTAATAACTTTGTGATATATGGTAAATGATGGAGAAAAAGAATAATAATGGGAAACGTCCTCGATTTTTATTTCACACGGCTTTAACAGTTCATATTAATCAAAACAACCACATATGATCATAATCAAAAATAGAGATATGACTAAGCTAGTCTATTGTACTTTGTTTTAAAATATTTTAGATACGTAGACAGACAGCGTCTGGATTTAAGCGCTGTTAAAGTGGGTTCGATCTCCTTTTTTCTCTTCCCTAATTATTATTTTTATTAAATGTTTTTTTTATTATTATTTTCCTCTTCTATTAGACAATGCGTGGAGTTTAGTTTTATCATTCAACACACAATGTCTCGAGAAGGCGGAAAGTAAGGAACGGGTTAACTTAATAATCAACACTAGGTACCCTCGCCTACTCTGCTATATGCGAGAAAAAGTGTGAAGCTTAAACATGACATGATCACGAAACCCACTTATTAAGCAGAAATAAATTCTAAAGTAGATTATTTTTTAACACATTTAAACCGTCCATGAGGCGCAGGTTCAAATCCAGTTACGTTATTTTTTTTATTCGTTGTCTAAAAGATATTTTTTTTCTCCACAAGGCGCCACATTAGGCTGTCTAAATTAGTTGGTGACAGAATGGCATGCCATCCAATTTAGGATTCTTAAGCGATTAGCGCACATTGACTCTTGAATGACATCACTATGACAAGTTTTGTCCGCAGTTCAAGATCGTCATTATAAAAATAAAAATATTAAGAAATGCAAGCTTTTACAAATGAAGCAATTTTAATAACGAAACAATAAACATCTTAAATATAAACCAATTTACTTTGTCAGCTTCACGCTGTATCCCGCACACAGCAGAGTAGGTAGAGGGAACTTAGTGTTAAGACACTCCGTTTCCCACTTTCTGCCGAATTCTGGAGGCATTGCGTGTTAAGTGGCAGAACTCAACGCTGCACTTAACCTCGACCACCAGAGCGAAGAAATGGGAATATAAATTTAAGTAAATATTTCATCTCCTCGAGTGCGGTTTTACAGTCACATCTCATGCCGCTACGCCACGACTGGCCTCAATTTACTTTGTGACAAATTTGATTGCTGATATTTTGTTCGAGAGCAAAGGTTTTTTTACTGTGTATTTCGGGGTATTTGAATGAATATTAATTAAATGAACTGTAAGCTTATGCGCCCGTAGGTTCGATTCTCAAAAGCGGAAAGTACTCGTAGTATATTATAATAGCATTTCGTTTCCTCGTTTTGACTAATAACGTGACTAACGTTCTTTGAGTTGACCTGCTGCAAACACAAAGAATCTAAATTAGGTGAAAACTGTTCCTCATTTTGTATTTTAACACTAAGTTGCATTTTCCAAGCTTGTCATTCGGGTAAAAGAGTGAAGCTCCCATGCTTTTTAATATACAAAAACATATTTAATATTAAATTAAATTAAAACAGCTTCAGGTAAGTAGAGGAAACCTAATGTTAAGACACTCCGTTCCCCACGATGACCTCTTTAAAATTAAAAAAGTATATCTATATAATTAATCTAATATTACAGTTAAGTCAATCTGTTCAGGTTCAATTAGAGAATTATTATAGTTCATTAATCTTCGCGCTGGACACATCGTTAGGATTGCGGAAGATTTTTAATGGCACCTCAATTGAGGGAGCCGTCTCTTCTCCAAGGAATATCTTAGAATGTATTAATATATTTTTAAGATGTGCTTATTATTCTAGTTTAGGTTTTAGTCGAATGTATTTTCTTATTAATTAATAATAGAAAAATATATTACATTCGAATAATATAGGAATATTACTTCTCCATCGAGTGTGCTAATAGTTTTATCACATACAATACTAACGAGCCACGTTGGAGACGAATTGGGTGACGGAGCTATCACTCTATTGAGGTTCGGCGTTGAAGGAGTCAGTATAATAAAAAAAAACCTAGTCAAGGGCAGTAAGTCTCGCCCACCGAACATTTCATACCAACTTCAGGATTATATAATAGGTTAATGGGAGAACTTACAGAGTTTCCAAAAGAAACGGTTTAAAAACCCACTGTGTTCAATTTTATATGGTTTTTAAAAAATATATTAATATTTTTATATAAAAAATGTATATATGTTTGGCAATCTTCAAAGCTTTCAGTAATACTTAAAAACAGCAACTACATAAAAAGAGTAAACGAGAATGAATCACTATCCACTCTCGTCTATATTTAAATCTAGATATATTTCTTTATACAAACAACGTTCTCCTCGTTACGTGTATCTATTCACCCACAAACATACAGTGTGAATGTTTTTAGGCTTAGATTAATGATGTATCCAGATTTTTAACGTTCCTACGCACTCGCCCACTGCTGCTGTTGCCGAGGTTAATGGCTTACAGACGTTCTATGACTTATCTATTTTTTTATAGATTTACGCTATATGACGCACGTAGCAAGGTAGACAGAGCCTGGGAACCTAATGTTGGGGTACTCCGTTCCTATAAGACACTTCCGTCCCCTAGTTTCCGCTAAATTTGGGAGGTATTGTGTTTTGAGTGGCGGAGTTAACGCTGCGTTTTATTACGTTTCCAGAGCAAGGAAATAAATGTATTAAATATTTCATTTCCAAGAGTGGGAATCGAACCCACAGCCGTTGCGTTTACAGTCGCACGCATGTGCACCTACGCCACTACGGCATCTACAAATATAATGTATATTTTATATAGAGAAAATATTAGTTTCTATCTATGGAGATTTATATTAGATATCTATAACAATTTATTTTTAAAAAATAACAAACCATCGTCTTTAGCATTAAATGTTAAGGTAATTTGAGTTTTGAAAACAGACGGATATCTTGGTAAATTGAACCCGCATCATTATCTGACTAACTTGTCTGACTGCACCACAATGGTGTCGCGTTTTACTGATTAAAAATATTAAGGCCTTAACCTCGGTTACTGAGAACGAAATGCCTCTAAGTTGACAGATAGTAAAAACGAGCGGAAGTCATCACTTCTCTCCTTTCACAAGATTTCTCCAATTTCGCAAAATATGCAAAATTTTACGGCGTTAAATTCCACCACTTTACACGCAATGCTTCCAAAGTGTCTTAAAGGGACCGCAGTGTCTTAACACTAAGTTTATAGGTTCTCTCTCCCTATTAGCCATGTACGAGATACAGCTTGAAACTAAAATAAAACAGTTTTAACATATTTTTGAATTTTGAGTCTCAAGACATACCACAAAACTATTAGCGCTTTAAAACGACTATTAACTAACACATGTTCTGATTTATTAACAAGTTTATATTACTATAATGTAAACTACTTTTTTTTAAAGTTCGCGGAAACCGTTCAAAGCGACCCGCCGCGATCACTTCGCGGGATCTTTACTCGCATAAACACTTTTAGCAACAATAAAGTTGCCCGCGTGTTTGTATGTCCGTTTATCCGCCCGACGATAATAAACTCTGGCTGCTGACGTTTGACGGTCGCCGCATAAGGCGGGAGCATCGAACTGTGAACACGCTGTGCTGATGATGCGAGGGTTGTGTTATCACAAAATATTTTAATGGCGGAAGCTTCTTCGTTAAAAATATTAGTTATAGGTAAAATATGATTTTATAGCGACAGGTTGCGGGTTCTATTTCCAGTTGAGGAAATGAAATGTTTAATATTTTAATTTTTCGCTCTGGTGTTGAGGCAAAGCGCAGCGTTGAGTTGCGCCACTTAACACGCAATGTTTCTAGAGTTCGGCAGAAAGTGAGGTGCGGAGTGTCTTAACACTAGACTTCCTCAGCTTTTCATGCTACACGCAGAACACAGCGTGAAGCTAAAAAAAATATTAAAAAAGCTCAACTTTTAAGACTTATTTTTACAACTTTTAAGATTTTATCGAATCAAATTTTGCATGAATATTAATTACCTACACATGAGGCTAGTCGTGGCGCAGGGGCACAATTGTGTAACTGTAAGCGCGACTGGGTGTAGATTCGATCCTCACTCGAGCAAATTAAATATTTATTTAAATTTATATTTTTCTTTCACTTCTCTCATTCTCTGCTTGCCCTGCTGTGTGCGGGATTCAGCGTGAAGCTGATAAGTACAGTACCCTTTTACCTGTGTCACCCACTTGCACTTATTTTTTTAACGATTCGCCTTTAATTAATAAGAATTATTTAAAATATTATCTAATAAGTTCACAAGTTACTATTAACAAGCTAACACAACTGACTGCAAGATAACCTAAATTACTAATATGGAAGTACAATAGCAAGCAGGTGATTACTTTGACACATTGTATCTGACAATAACATATTTCAAAAGCTTTAAATGTAGTTTACAACTACGGTGATGACAAAATATATTTATTAAGTAGAATATCCCAATGCCTCAAATATTCAGTGGAAAGTAGAGAACGGAGTGTCTTAACTCTTAGTTTTCTCTGCCTACCCTGCTATATGCAGGATACAGTGTGAAGTTTAAGCAAAGCTGTATTTTGTATAAAAATGATTAATATTTGAGGCCAGTCGTGGCGCAGTGGCACAGTGTGACTGTAAAATCGACTGGTCGTGGGTTCGATCTCCACTCGAGGAGATGAAATATTTACTTAAAATTATATTTTCATTTCTTCGCTCTGGTGTAATTCGGCAGAAAATGGGGAGCGGAGTGACTTAACATTAGGTTCCCTCTGCCTACCCTGCTGTGTGCGGGATACAGTGTGAAGCTGATGATTTAACATTACAATTTTTGATGTGATGCGTGTAAGAAACTATGAAACTATAGTGTAACGGATTAGCAAAACTCCAAATTAAAATACATCATCATCTAAGCTGTTATAAGAGGAGATGCTCTCAATCGTCCAGCTGGGCCAATTAGACAATTTCTAGATTAGACCTATAAAATTTAGCATCTCTATGACTCAAACTGTTTTAGCTATCTGGGTTAGACATATATTAGTCTTGCTTAAGTACTTAGCATTTGTGAGATCTCGTTCTCCGTGAGAAATAAGTTTGTATTTTTTTTTCGCTTCACGCTGTATCCCGCTCATATCAAGTTAGGCAGAGGGTACCTGGGAGCTTAGCTTTGTTCCCAAGAAACATACTTCCGTTCCCAATTTCCACCTGAATTTTAGTGGTGATTACGCGTCGAGTGGCAGAAGTTAACGCTGCGCTTTGCCTCGTTACCAGGGCGAGGAAATGAAAATATTAAATATTTCATTTCTACGAGTGGGTATCGAACCCACAACCTGTCGGGTTTACAGACACACGCTTGTGCCCCTGAACCACGATTCCCACATAATATGGCTAAGGTAATGTGAAGCTACTTCTTATACCATTTATTTTATATTTTTTCAATATGTTGTGTGTAAACTAAAGCAATAAATGGGAGTGAAACGTTTTCATAATCATATACAAAAGGCGCACGTCTTGACTAAAGTTTAACACGCTTTGTTAATTTAGAAGTATTGTTTAACCGCTTTTTTTATTTTATACTTATTATATAAGCCTTTTAAGTTACAGATAAAAAATATGCTTAATATTTAACAACTAAAATGATTTATTTTTTTTTGTCTTGATTCTGACTTTTCGTGAGTGGGAATAATAATGATAATTAATGATAAGTTTCTACATATATGTTTAATGTGCTGGATTAGAACCCTATGTCGCGCTTAGTTAAACCACACCCCGAAGCCACTACGCATATTAGGACAACCTTCTTTTTAGTTAGTACATGCCATTTGCACTACAAGTGATGTTTTTAACAGTTTATAATTTTATATTAGTGTCCTTTACATTACATTTACAGTGGGGAACGGAGTGTCTTAACACTAGGTTCCCTCTCTCTACCCTGCTGTGTGCGGGATACAGCGTGAAGCTAATATATTTTTTTAAATAAAGCTTAAATGATGCTTAAATTTCACACCCTATCTCCATTTTGCCAGCCCGTATAAATTTTATGTGCTATTTATGTCAGAAATTGATATCGAACGGAAATTATGCATCTGCCGCTATTCTCTTAGATAAATGAAGTTTTTGATAAAAGAACATAAAGGTTTACACATTTTTTTAGTAGTTTGCATCAGGGTAGGTAGAGGGAGGCAAGTGGTAAGACACTCTGCCTCCCAATTTCAGCTGAATTCTGGAAGCATTGCGTATTGAGTGGAACTCAACGCCGAGCTTTGCCTCGACATCACAGCGACTAAATGAAAATATTAAATATTTAATTTCCTCGAGTAAGAATCGAACTACTCGTATAATTTATAAATAACAAAATGTAGGAAACGGTTGTAAACTAATTACATATATAAATCTAAAAATATTGAATTAATTTTCGAGTACATCTTTTAATAATAAAATTTCAAAAATATATTATTTTTTAAATAAAAAAATAAAAAATAAGATTAGCACCAAGTTATTTTCACTTGTAATAACAATTCAAAACAATAGATTAAACTGAGCAATTGTCACAAATGTATGATTTAGTGTCTCATAAAAAAAAAACATGTCCAATTGACGGCACGGTCTAGATAGGCCACGGGTCTAGACGTAGTTGATCTCCGTAATCAATTAGCGCCGCACCGTTACAGTTGACTGATTCGGACATCGCACTGAGAATTAATGACATTATTTAATGACTTGAAAAATAATAGTTCGTTGACTTTCTGAATCCAGTTGGGACTAGATTTTCGTGGGATAAACATAGCATAACGAATATAAAATCAGTTTCACGCTGTATCCCGCAAACAGTAGGATAGGCAGAGGGAATCTAGTGTTAAGACATTCCATTTCCCTCTTTTGCGCCGAAAGTTTAAGGCATTGCATGTTAAGCGGCGTAATTCTACGCCGAACTTTTGCCTCAGTATCAGAACGAAGAAATAAAAAATATTCATAAATAATTAATTATTCATTCCTTCGCGTGGGGATCGAACCTATAACCGTCGCGTTACAGTCACACCCTTATGCCCCTACGCCACGACGGCTTCATCAAATAATAAATAAAAAAATATTAATTTTATAAATTAATTTATTTTACATAAATTTAAGATCAGGTCTAAATTGTAATATATCATAATTATTCCTATAAGAATTTGTTTATAGAAAATAAATATTTACTTATTTAGAAAACGTATAAAAATTTTGAACGTAGCGGGAATTGAAACCGCGCCTCCTGGAAACCGACCAGGAGGCGCGGGTTCGAGTTCTACTACGTTCAAATTTTTTATTCGTTTTTTAAACAAGTATTTTTCTTTCCTAAGTGATGAATAACACTTTAAAAATGTTTAAAATAAATAAATATTTTTTGTATAATATAAAAAAATATAAATTGTAATATATTTAAATAAAAATATAAATTTTATTATTATCAACGTGAAGAATCGATATTCGCTGTCAATTTAATATCGATACACATTTTACTGTTGGGTTTATTCTGCAATTAAGATGTGTCAGCCGCAGCTAATCACTGACTCTGATAAAAATGATTAATGATATGTACAATACGCTTATTTACGCATTTTTGAGATTTTCTTCTTAGTGTAGGGATACAGCGTGAACCTAAAAAAATACCCTCAGTATTTTTTTAGGTTCACGCTGTATCCCGCACATGGCAGAGCTAGCAGAGGGAACCTTTCACATTCCCCAATACACTCCCGTATGTCATTTTCCGTCTAATTCTGGAGGAACGGTGCTGATTAGCGAAATTGAAGTCACGCTATTGCCTGGAACCAGAACCAGAAATGAAAATATTAAATATTTCGTTTCCTTACGCTTGTTTACCAGCGCCGTTAACACTTAGTTTTATATAATTTCTATTATCAGGCACTTGTAATACATACATCATCGTTTTTTCTTATTTATTACACCATTTTTTTACTATTAATTTACTACTATTATATAAAAATATTTTTTCATAATATATATTTCAATAAAGAACTGTAATCCTTTAAGAATAAGAGTTAAAATTGTTTGTTGGAACCATAATACAATATTGGGGTTGGAATCCTGTTTACCTGCTAACGTGTCAAGGTTGGGGTCACTAAGGCCGACGTGAGAGTCCTATTCACCTGTAATTGGGAAGCATACCTGTGGCAAGATGCCAGCCTAGTACTAGGCTATCAGGATCTATTAGGAGGTTCTTTTTCACCTGGCGCATGCGTTCTACCTGTTCTACCTGTACCTTGCAGCCAATATTGTTTGACACCTTTTGAATGTATTATCGCGTCCGTTAGCGGTTGTGAAGCGGTAAGTCGAGGGAAGTAGGGAAGGTCATGGGAAACTGGCATGGGTGGGTGTCCCCAACGCATGCGCTGTGTTACACCTGTTCACAATTCAATTTATTGCATTTTACGATTGGCACGTGACGGGACGGCTGTATGATTTGATGGATTTCTTTTTTGATTTTTTGTTTTTTTTCAGCTTCACGCTGTATCCCACGAGTAGCAGGGTAGGCAAAAGGGAGGCTTGTGTTAATTCACTCCACTTCTCACTCTCCGCTGAATTCTGGAAGCACTAAGTGGTGGAACTCGACGCCGCATTTTTCTCTCGATACCAGAACGGAGAAATAAAAATATTAATAATTTTATTTTCTCAATTCTTTGTTCTTCAATGGTAACATTTGTTATGTACTCCAGTGATGCTTAAGATTATAATTAATTTGGCATATCTTTAATTAAATGGTATTAAATTTCATTCACGTATCGAATTTCAGCAAAACCGAGTGGATATCAATTCCACTACCTTCCAGTTATTATGATTGCAAGTTGATTATGTCAGTGGACTCTTCTGGATGGTTTAATAATTGCTTATTTGATTAAAAATGTCAAATCTTAACTAAGTACATATATGTTTCCTTCATAAGTATTATGTAATAAGATTTTTAAATTAGCTTCACGCTATATCCCACACAGCAGGGTAGGCAGAGGGAACTTAGTATTAAGACACTCTGTTCGTCACTTTTACACTTCGTGCCCCTGCGCCACGACTGGCTTCTTTAAATATTTAATATTTTTATTTCTACGCTCGGGTGTCGAGGTAAAACGCGGCGATGTGTTGCCACTCAACGCGCGAAGACACCAGAATTCGGCGGAAACTGGGGAGCGGAATGTCTTAACACTACGCTCGCCTTGCCCACCCTATTGCATGCGGGATACAACGTGAAGCATTAAGGACCAAAAAAAATTGTAACTAAAAACTCTTGCCTATTTTAGCAATTATTCGGTGTTTGACCTATAACAGCGCAAAGCAATTAGTCGCGGTGTGTTTTACTTGTTACTTATAAGCTAATATTTGCTGGCGGTCGGTGTTTCTGGTTAAAATCTTTTGAAATATTCAAGAAGTATGTATCTCCAAGTGATTGATTGTTGAAACTTAAGAACTTACTTTTTTTCCTTGTTAGAATTTCAAAATGAAAACAGGTAAATGTTGGTTTTTTCTAACCTGATGTGTAATAACAGCAAATAAAGATGAATTATAAATATATGTATATCATTGATCATATTTGAAAAAAAAACAGGTTAAGTGCGAGACGGGGTTAATGGAAAGTACAACTTAAAACTTAAATTTGTGAGCATTTATTTTGTATGAAAATTCTAATGATTTTTTTCTATGAAATGTCTCTAAATTATCACTTTCGATTGTTTCCTTATTTACTTTGATGGTTCTCACTTCGTGCCAAATACAGAAAAAAAATTCTCGCTCCAAAATTTTGTAGAGTTGTGAAATGCAGAAAAAGGTATTTAAGGTCATACCTCCACGTGATCTCGAGATTTTATCTCGACAGACGGACCATTTTAGTCTAGACAGACGGACGGACAAACAACAATGTGAGCCTATAAAGATTGAGTTTTTACTTTTTGAGGCACGGAACCCTAAGAAGCTTTAAAAATTAAATCAAGTTTATAAGCATGACATATTATAGTTCATGTATAAATACGTCGTGGTAGAGCACTTCCTCTTTGAAGCCCTTCTAAGTCGGAAGAGTTCAAATATTTTTTTAACAGCTTTGGGACAGAATGACATCTGCTGAGGCTTAACCTTTTTTGCTTTTTGATAAAATAATTTGATACGTTTGGCGGTGTAGATAAAACGATTTTTTTAAATTTATTATTTTTTTATTTTATTTAATGTAGGTAACAATCAAGTTTTACTACTCTACTAAGTGAATTACACACACTCCATTCTTAATGGAAAACGGAATGTCCACTTTCCGCAAAATTGTTGATTTATTGCGTATTGAGTGAGAACTCCCCCTACTCTGCCTTCTCCTCGTTACTAGAGCGAGAAAATGAAAATATTAAATCTACATTCCTCCGATTGGCAATCGAAGCCACAACCGTCGCGTTTATATTCCTACGCTTGTGCCCCTTAACCAATACCGCCTCAATTAAAATCACCTGCTTATTCTCAGTTTCTTTAATCCTCGAAAAATAAAACATATATGTTTTCAGCTTCACGCTGTATCCCGCACACAGCAGGGTAGGCAGAGGGAACCTAACGTTAAGACACTCCGTTCCCTACTTTCCGCCGAATTTTGGAGATATTGCGTGTTGAGTGGCGGAACTCAACGCCATCTTTGCCTTGACACCAGAGCGAAGAAATGGAAATATAAATTTAAATAAATATATAATTTCCTCGAGGGGCGATCGAACCCGCAACCGTCGCTTTACAGTCACACACTTGTGCCCCTGGACTACGACGGTCTCAATGTATATGCATCTAAAAAAATGGATATATAATATATATAAAAAGGGGAAAAAACCATATTTTGCGTAATAAAACAGCAAATACGTTTTCAGTAAACATAATAAATAATATGTCACAAAAGTAATATAGAAGTGAGACCCTGACTCTGCGGACACCGTGGGCGGCGGAAGGGCTATCTCTCGTCCGCTCTATATCGTATGCATCATTGTTCGATTACTCCTTTGGTGTTATGTCTTTCTGGTACTTTTTTTGGCGCGTGCTAAAAGTTTTAATATGGCAGCTTAACTAACTAATTAATTAATTATTAATAATAACTTAAATTAGTTTGATGATTTAAATTAGTTTGAATTAGATTGGTTAGTTATAAAAAAAACTACTTTTACTTGTTTTTTTGTTTATATGTTACTTTTCATACAATCAGCTTCACGCTGTATCCCGCACATAGCAGGCAAAGGGAACCTAGTGTTAAATCACTCCGTTGCCCACTTTCAACCGAATTCTTGAGGCACTGCGTGTTGAGTGGCGGTACTCAACGCCGCGCTTTGCCTCGACACCGCAGCGATGAAATGGAAATATAAATTTAAATAAATATTTCATCTCCTCGAGTGGGGATCGAACCCACAACCAGTCGATTTTACAGTCACACTTTATGCCGCTGCGCCACGGATATCCTCAGTACATCATGTTATAGTACTTTTCTAAGATTTTTTTTAGTTTTAAATTGTTATTAGATATAAGACGAAGAACTTGAGGAAGATGTTTTTTATGCTGCATCTCATAAAATCGACTGGTTGTGGATTCGATTCCCACTCGAGTAAATGAAATATTTATTTAAATTTATATTTCCACTTCTTCGCTCTGGTGTCCAGGCAAAACGCGGCATTGAGTTCCGTTACTCAACACGCAATGCCTCCAGAACTCGACGGGAAGTGGGGAACAGAGTGTCTTAACACTAGGTGCCCTCTGCTAGCCCTGCTGTGTGCGTGATACAGCGTGAAGCCGACTTAATTTAGATTTTTTTTACATAATTTTAAAATCCCTAATCAAATCCTAAATCCCTAATTAATCCCTAACCAAAGCCGCAGGCTTCTAGATTTCGAATTTTATACATAAATATACTGTCGTGAACAACATAATAGCCTAATAAAAATACCCCGCCTACCGAACAAGGGCCACACAGGACGCCCGGGATTTATATGATTTACATTTAATCCTGGAACTGGTCCTTATTTTAGGTTCCTTTTGTTTCTTACTGATTACCTGGAAAAAATATGATATACTTAAGTTATTAAGACGAAAATTTTATACTGTCAGATTAAAGTGTTTGATGATTAAACAAAAAGTCTATTTTGTGTTTGTAATCTAATTTAAATATCATAAACTTAATTAAAACATACGTATTTAAATAGGTTTTTTTATATTGAAAAAGTTGTTTGATGAACTATAAAAGCATGTGTTCAAGGAAAATCTTTACTGTTGAACCAACTTGGAACTGTTTTTATAAAGTAGATAAAGAGGCCAGTCGTGGTGTAAAGCCACAAGCGTGTCACTAAACGCGACAGGTGGTGCGTTCGATCCCCACTCGAGGTAATTAATTATTTAATATTTTCATTTCTTCGCTCTGGTGTTGAGGGAACGGAGTGTCTTAACACTAGGTACTCTCTGCCTACCCTACTGTATGTGAAATACCTGAAGGTTTCGAATGCTCGTGAACAAAAAAATCTTTATCAAATCTAATTATAAATGTAATTTAAAAAAATAGATCATAAGAATGCATCCTGTAAAACCGGTAAAATTGATGTTGTTTAAAAAACTGTGCAAATATTTTATTAGTTACTTTGTTTTTTTTTATTGTGTTATTTATGAAGTCAAAGACAAGACAAGTTATTTATGAAGTCAGTTTTTATGATGGACTTCATAAAAACGTCGAAATATTTGAATATTAAGAATTTTATTGTTGCTATTAGGAATGAGTTTTTATTATTGCAATCTATAATCATTCGACCAGATTTAATAACAAATGTAATAGAAACTTCTAAAAAATCTCCGACATAGGTCGAGAGACTAGTGTTAAAACACTAGTATCTCCATCTTAAGTAGTGGAGCTTAAGCTCCGCTTAGTATTAAGAGAGCGAAGAAATAAAAATATTTTTTTTTTACAATACACAAATCTCCAGGATCGATTCGTATCCTCAAAGAAAAGACAGTATTGTATTGCAATAGAGTTATGTTAATTTTATAAATAATGAAACTATTATTACTAACATCACGGTTTTACATGATTATTAATTAATTGTAATCTACACTAAAATATTATCGTGTAATTATTAATAATATAAACAAATTTACCTCTAAAATCCACCAAAACATATATATATATATATATTTAGAATAACTTAAAAATTATAAAATAAGTAAAACTAATGTTTACATAGAGAAATTTGGGAAACAATTTTATGGTAATTTAATTTAATATCAAAACTCCATATAATTTCCGATTAGGGACGTAACATTATCCACTTGTGTGTTCTCGTTCCCTGGAGTGGAGCGCGCGTGAAAGAGACAACGAACGTCCAGTGTCGCCGTCTCGCTCACACCTAAACACCTTATCGAACCCGTATGCGATATTTAGAATTATTGCGAAACAAACAAATATTAGAAAACCTACGTTAGCCTCATATGGGGGTGTGTTAGAAAAAAGTAGCGTTTGCTTAGCAAATTCTAATCTCTACACATACTCGTGAACCAGGACATCATAAAGCAATAGAAGTAATACCACGTACGCCTCCGTGTGGGACATCACACACGCGCCACACACGCGCGACCTCACAGCGCATCCTAGGGGTAGAACGTCCCCTAATCTACACGCACACACGCGCACACACGTGACAGCCACCCCGGTGGATCTAAGCAGGCGGGACCGAGAGAGCGCGATGCCGCTAAACGGGGCGTTAGAGTGAGTTAGATATGTCGATCGGCTTGCGGTGGTTAAGACTCCGGGCCTGCGCATCTTGACCATCTAAGGGTAGCGCCCGTTTACTGTTGCCAAGTTCTGGGTGCCTGGTAGTTGTTTTCCATTTTAGGACAAAAGTTGATAAAAAAGGGCGTGCGTCGAGGGAGCGACCGGCCGTAAGCTGAATCGCCTTAATTTTTTTGAAGGGTGCGTAAGGGTTTCTGGTTGGATGAGTGCGTGTGCCTTCTTTCGTGTGCTAGTGTGCGTGAAGGCCTATGTAAATGTAAACCTTCAAGTTCAACTTTTTACGTACAGAATAGGTTATTTTGTTGTGTTATTTATATATTTTTTTTTCAAGCGGTCTTTGAAACAGGCCAGTCATGGCGCAGGGGCGCAAGCGTGTCGCCTTAAAGAAGAGAGGTTGTGGGTTCGATTTCCACTCGAGCAAATTAAATATTTAATATCTTCTTTTTTTTTGCCCTGGTGTCGGGATAAAGCGCGGTGGTGAGTTACGCAACTCAACATCCAATACCTTCAGAAGGCGAAGGAAAATAGGAAATTAATGTTTTTACACTAGGTTCCCTCTACTTTTCATCATATATTTATATTAAAAATATCGTTCCCAAATTACAATAGATCTTTCCATAACATAAAATCAGTATTCCAAGTCAATTTAAACATAAAAAAACAAACCTTTCACTAGCACCTATCTAATCAAAAATGAAACTGTCCATACAGAGATTGATTGTTCTTTCTCCACATTCTCACAAACTTTATTCACCGTTACATACGAACTTGGATTCTTTATTCATTACGTATGATTCATATTAGACAAAAGCTAGATCGGGCACACGCCTCATCGACCGCCATTGTCAGCAATGGGGACGACCAACCGACCGCGAAATGCCGCCATTATGCCGACAATCCTATACGCATTAGTACCGATGACTTTATTTATATGCCTTCTGTATGCTGATTGAAATGTCGTGTGTTCGACATTAAATTTTACATATATGATTGCATATAGTCACATTATAATAATGGCAGTGACCTTTGGGTATTGTTAAGTATCTAAACAAGGTGGTTTCAAATTTACATTTTGAAGCTGTGGGCAAAATAAATATAAACTGGATTTTGTAAATGTCATTTTTTTTCGTTGTGAGCGTTTTTGACATCGTTGTACGTACGTATGTACTTACATTAACGCATTGAATTTTTTGTTAGCTTCACGTTGTATTCTGCACTTAGTAAGATCTGCACTTAGCAGGCAGTGGGAAGCTGGGAACCTAGTGTTTAGACACTCCATACTTAAAAAACCAGCTTCCGCTGTATTCCGCACACAGCAGGGTAGGCAGAGGGAACATAGTGATAAGATACTCTCCGCCGATTTCTTCGAAATTGTGTATAGGAACTCAACTGAACCCCGCTTTTTGCCTTGTTACCAGAGAGAAGAAAATGATAATATTAAACAGTTCATTTCCTTGAAAGGAAATCGAACCCACAGCCTCCGCGCTTAGAGTCGCACACTTGTGAACATACACTCAAAAAAAATCTTGTAGAAAGTAGTTCTATGAGTAATAATATCTCATACAATAGAAGAAACAAAACTTTTCTCTTAAATTACACTCATATATTTTATAATAGTACCTATATTTTAATAAAAAAAATACAAAAATCGAGAGTACAAGGGAACCACTTTGAAATAAAAAAAAAATGGGACATACTTCCGTCAATAAAAAAATTAAAATTTACCGTGGATTCCATAGCGCCCTTCTAAATGGCCGATGAAATGCAAAATTAGCACTTCTTTCTCTAACTTCCGTATAGCTTTACTTTTGTGTGCTTTACAGTTTCACGCACTGTTATGATTTGTTGATAAAGCCGCCGCTTTAGGCCGTGTGTAGACGAAAGGGTACACTATATTTCTATATAAGTATTGAAGCTAATATTGGTCGTGGGTTCGATCCCCACTCGAGGGAATGAAATATTAATTAAGACTTTCATTTCTTAGCTCTGGCACCAAAGCAAAAGCTCGGCGTCGAGTTCCGCCACTCAACAAGTAAGGCCTCGAAAAAATTCAGTCAAAAGTGGGGAACAGAGTGTCTTAACACTAGGTTCCCTCTGCCTACTCTGTTATGTGCGGGATACAGCGTGAACCTGATTTTTTTATATATCTGATTTTTTTTATATATCAAGAAATTGTGTAAGAAAATGACTTAGATTAATCAAAATATCTAAGAAAATTTTGAAAGATTTAATCTAGAATCTACAATAACTCAAATACAAATATATATGAAACGTCGACCAAATATAAAAAAATGATATTATTAAAAAAAGGAACATTCAGTATTAATCATAAATCTAAAAATATTTACCAAAATACATACGTTTCAGTTTAAACTTTACCTTAAATTTACTCAAAAGCGACCTGCTTACTTAACTGTTAGTCTTGATGACTTCACATAATATTTACGTAACTGCAGTAGCGTACCGAATAATTGCATAGGTATTGCTACGTTTTTTTACTGTTACGCAAATAACAGTGTAGGCAGAGGGAACCTGGGAACCTAGTGTTAAGACACTCTGTTTACATTTTTAATTCACTTATTTATTCCACTTTTCGGGCATTTACACAGTTCAAAATTCTAAAGGCATTGCCTGTTGCGTAACACAACTCGACACCCCACTTTGGGTAGTGACTAGAGCGAGGAAATGGGAATATTCAATACTTTGTTTCCTCGAGGAGGAATCGAACCCACAACTAACTGAGATTACATTCGCACGTGTGGGGACACGCCACTAATACTTTATTATTATTTTTAACCAGGTGACTACCAAGTTTTTTTAATAAAATAAATATAAACACAACAAAAATAAAAAGAGTACTAAGGTATTACAACAAACGTGTGTTTCATTCAAAGAAAAAACCAGTTATCAAAACTTTTATCTGTATAACTTTTGTTAAAGTGAGATTATAAAATAAACAAAATAAAAAAAAAAAACCAACACAAAACTTGTCTCACCTCTATACCCACTTTAGATAGCAATATATCACAAACGAAAAATCTTATTATATAATTAATATTATTCACAGGATTTTAATAAGAGGGTTAAAAGTTTCCCTTTCTTTGGAATGCCCGTCGGACGAGTCCCGGAGGAATGTGCTGCCGTCCTCCTCTAAGTATCCCGTTCTAGCACGTTGCGACCTGTCCCAACTCGTTAACTTTGATTAATGACTTGTTTTTATAAGGAACTTATTAACATATTGTATCTCAAAGTGTAACGCAATTAACCTTTAAAAATAAAGTTTTTTTTATAATTGAACAAATGCACGGTTGTCTACTGGAATATGAAGATTCTTATGCGTCTCGTCGGGTGTTCCGACTATCTCTGAAGTTATGTGTTCCTAGTATCTCGGGTAAAAGTGATTACGTCATACGTTATTTCTATACTGTCTTAATTTTTTTTTTATAAATAAAGCGTTCAGCATGTAGAATTTTGTTATTTTTAATATACTGCATCTAAATATATTTTTTGCAAACAAATATAATTATATAAGATAAATTATTTCTGCGAAGTTAAATTAGTCCTATTTTTGTTAAAAAAATGAATACCTTTAAAAATCTTGAATTAAAAAATAACATAAAAATGTCACATTAAAAAAAATTAATACTTTGAAATTCATAATAAATTTAATTATAGATACAGATAAAACAACCTTTTTTATAAATAAAATAATTGACCCAAATGATCTATCCTTTATATTATCTATGCTCCAAAAACAGAAAAACAAACGAAAAAAAAACGACTTCCGATCCAATTATCTATTTCTTGCAAAGCAAGTCTGTGTAAGCAGCTCTCAAGTGGAAAAGATTTATTGGACAGTGGGCGGGTGTGCTTTAAACGCTGCAAATAGTGGACTATAAAAAAATAAGAGTGCTTTCTTTAAAAAACTCGAAAGTTTATTCATACTTTTTTTATTATTAGAAAATTATTAGATTTAAGTTTGACGGTGATTTAAAAAAAATATTGTGTCAGGTAATTTATGGCAAAAGTGATTCATTTATTCAGTGCATAAAATTTTCAGGAATATATAAATCTACTTCACTGCACAGCTGTATTCCGTACACAGCAATAAGCCACTCCGTTACCCACTTTCCGCTGAGTTCTGGAAGCATTGCGTGTTGAGTGACGGAACTCAACGCCGCGCTTTAA